>JANBXA010000069.1:12637500-12980000 GCA_030556225.1 Cricetiscus sungorus
AAACCCAGGCCTGTCGATTCCCAAGGTCAGAGAGACTTGGGATGTTGTTTCCTTAAATTTAACACCCACTTTGTACACAGGAAGAATGGTTCTTGAATGACACACGAAAGGGCACTACTTCAGAGACATCTGTTGGGCACTAGTTCAGAGACATCTGCTGGTATCATAGCTCCATAAAGAGCAGTTCATGCAGAGAAGCTGGCCAGGTGGCACAGCTCAGCTGCACCCATCCACCATCGGGGGAGCAGGTACAGCAGCCAGCCTCAGGCTGGAAGCTCACATCTTAGTTTTCTTTGAAGCCACCAAGAAGCTAGTATTCAAACAGATGGTTCCTTCTAAAGAAGTATAGCCTCAGCAGCTCTTCCTAGATGCTGCTTAGAGGCTGGTAGATTTACCTTGTGTTCCTGGTCCTGTACTATTGTGCTAGTCTTGAAGTCAGAAAGAGTTTGCTTAGCCCCTGTGTCCAGTGTCCTCTTTGGGAGCACCCATGGTTGTGTGGAGACTCTGCTCTGTAAGATGTGATACTCAGTGGCTTCATCAACTATGCTGAACCTATGGTTTTCTCTTTTTTTTGAGGAGGTGGCGTTTCAAGGTGGGGTTTCTCTGTGTGTAGCCCTGGCTGTCCTGAAATAGAGATCTGCCTCTGCCTTCTAAAGGCCCCACAAATGTCCAGCTGGACCTGTGTTTTTGTCTGATAGACTCAACTTTGTGGCTTTATACACCCATGTTCTTTACTCTGAGAGCCCATCTGCCCATTCCTCTTCATCTTCCAGAATGCTGGGGTTCTCTGGAGTTTTTCCCACTGGACTTTCCAGGAGGCTATTGGCTTACATCATTCAAGTTCTTCTGAACACGTTCTGTATGTCCCATTCACCTCTGTCCCAATGGTTATAGGAACATGTGTCCTTCCCCCATTGGATCCTGTTAGTCAGACACTGGAAAATAGCTAGGCAAGAAGCAGACTCCCTCCATCCTTTCTAGTCTCAGGCCAGTGGTTAGATCTCATTTTATATTTGTGTTCATTGGATATTTTTCATCTTACCATTATACATTATCAAGTTAGGTTTTGTAGCCCCCAGACTAATTCATGATTCCACCTGGCTGTCATTGAGCTTTAGTTTTTTACAGGCAGGAGTCTTACGATATAGCCCTCACTGAACTTGGACTCTTTTTACAAATTATTTTAAATTATGTGTGCCTGTCTATAGATAGCTGGCCACAAAGGCCTGAAAAGGGAATCAGACCCCCTGAACCTTGAGTTATAGGCAGTTGTGAACTGCCCAACATGAGCGCAGGGAATCAAATTGAGCCCCTGCAAAAGCAGCAAATGCTCTTAACGGCCATGTGAAGTATACCACCTGACACAATTAATTAAAATGAAATATAAGCTGGGCAGTGATGGCACATGCTTTTAATCCCTGCACTCAGGAAGCAGTTGAGGCCAGCCTGGTCCACACAGTGAGTGTAGCCAGGGGCTACACAGAGAAACCCTGTCTCAGAAAAACCTAAAGAAAAAAGAAAGGAAGGAAGGGAGAGAGAGAGAGAGAGAGAGAGAGAGAGAGAGAGAGTGAGAGAGAGAGAGAGAGGTGGCAAGCCCAGGCCAGAGAGTAGCAAGAACCCCATTGGGACAAATGGGCATGCAAGTGACATAAGGTCTGGACTGTGGGGTCTTCGTACAGTGCAGACAGAGGGCAACACTACAAACTGAGTCTTGTGGGACTAACAGAAGGGTTCTTTACTTGTGAGCAATGGAATAAATACATTGTGGGTGGGGGGCTGTTAAAATAGGACATGGTGGAAAGACCTGCAAAGAACAAATGTGTTCAAAGCTTTACACAGATATTTCAAAGCTAGCCCAAGAAGGCACAGCAGCATGGTTAAGGAGCTGCCTGCTCAGACTGGCTAAGTCTCACCATCCCCAACACTCCCACCTACTCCATGGCCCAGGAGTCCCAAAGGATCCCTATGTGGACCATGTCACACAAAAGCCAAGCTGGCATTCCTGTAGGAGTGTCCTGCAGGGTGACAGTGGTTCCTCCAGTGCTGCTGATGTGCTGGGGCTGGGGGTGGGGTGGGGTGGGGGTGGAGTGGGGTGGGGTAGGGTGGGGTGGGGTGGGGAGGTATAAGATCAGAATCACAGACTATTCAGATTCCTTGCTTTTTTTTTTTTTTTTTCAGGCTGAGAAGTATAGGTTTCCAGAAGTTAAATGGCACTAGATTGCCTACACAATCAGAAACCTGCCAGCTCTTGCTCCTTTTTGATTTGTTTTGTTTTGTCTTTTGTTTTTGAGACCAGGATCTCTCTGTGTAACCCTAGCTGTCCTGGAACTCAGACTCAGAGATCCACCTGCCTCTGCTTCCCAAGTGCTGGAATTAAAGGTGTGCTGCCACTACCCAACTCCTGCCCAGCTCTTATTGAAAAAGCATTCTTTTCACTTTTTTTTTTTGGAGGGGGGAAGGTAAAAGTGCCATTTACAGGGCCAGAAAGTAGTTCAGTTGGTAGAGAGAGGGCTTACCTAACATGCACAAAGTCCTGAGTTTGCTCCCCAACACCACATAAACCAGACATGGGAGGTAGAAACAAGAGAATCAAGATCCAAGGTTATTCTCAGCTACAGAGTAAATCTGAGGCTAGCCTGGGCTATCTGTGACCCTATTTCTCTCTCTCTCAAAACTGAAAACAAAAATTATAAAGCCATTTATGTTGACATATGGGGGAAGTTGGCCTGTGTTTGTTTTGCAGTGCTAAGAACTGAACAAAAGTCTGGTGCACTCTATGCAAGCACTATTCACACCTATTTTCCCCAACTAAACTCTATCCCCAATAAACCACCCCAGTCCTTCCTCAAACCCCTCAAGGAACCCCTGGCAAGCTATCCTACTGTGTCTCTACAATTCAGCTGCTCTGGGTAGGGTACCTCTGACAGGAAGAATCCTTCAGTCCTTACACTCACATATCAACTTCCATTTTCTTCTCCACCAATAGATCTTACAAATCACTTTCTAGGACTGGGTAAGTAGCTCAGTTGGTAGAGCACTTTGCCTAGCATGGAGGAAGCCCTAGTTTTGAGCCTCAACACAATGTAAACTGACACGGGCATGGTGATACATGCCTGTAATGCCAGCACTCAGAAGTAGAGGCATGTGGATCAGAAGTTCAAGATCATCCTCAACTACATAACAAGTTTGAGACTAACTGGGCTAAATGAGACCCTGCCTCCAAAAATAAACAAACTTCCTCTCTATCGGTTCACAAGAATTCTCCTGAGAGTTTGCAGCTGCAGAGCTTTCTCTCCCTTGGGTAGATTTCCTTTCTCCCCCCCCCCACCGCCTCCCCTTTAACTTATATCAGATTTACAGCTGTGGACAATCATTCAGGTAAGTCATTAGACATGGCAACACTAGGTTGCAGAGTGGATGCAAAATACTACTCAGTGGGCCTGTGCCACATGACATTCTCACCGGCAATGGAGGGGTGCCAGCTTCCAAAGAGCTGCAGCAACAGGACAGATGCAACCTTTACATTTTAAAGATAATTGCTGCAGCCAGGCGGTGGTGGCGCATGCTTTTCATCCCAGCACTCAGGAAGCAGAGGCAGGCGGATCTCTGTGAGTTCGAGACCAGCCTGGTCTACAAGAGCTTATTCAAGGACAGCCTCCAAAGCCACAGAGAAACCCTGTCCCAAAAAAACATAATTGTTGCTAGTTCTGTGTACATGAGAGGATATGTACACATGAGTGCAATACATGTAGAGGCGGAGAAGGGCAGCTGATTCCCTAGAGCTGGAGTGACAGGTAGCTGTAGACTGCCCAACAGTGGCCAGTGCTCTGGGACAGCAAGAAGAGCTCTTAATGGCCAAGCCACTGCTTCACCCCAATATATAAACTTTTGATAACATGATAGATGGAAAATGGTATCTCAAGGAATTTTTAAAAATGTATTTACTTTATGTGTCTGGGTATTTTATCTACACATATGTCTGGTTTTTTGGGTTTTGTTGGTTTTTGTTTTTTGTTTGTTTGTTTAAGACAGGATTTCACTATGTGGCACTGGCTGTTCTGGAACTTGTTCTGTAGACCAGGCTGGCCTCGAACTTCGTGAGATCTGTCTGCTGCTGCCTCCTGAGTGTTGGGATTAATGGTGTGCACCACCACTGCCTGGCTATGTCTATGTATTTATTTATTTTATGTGTATGGATGTTTTTTTCTGCATGTATGTCTGTGTACCACCTGCCTACCTGGTGCCTATATAAGCTAGAAGAGGGCATCAAATCTTCTGAACTAGAGATAAAGATGGTCATGAGCCACCATGAAGAGCAGCCAGTGCTCTTAACCATCAACCATTTCTCCTTCTTTTTAAATTTTTATTTATCTTTTTTTGTTTTGTTTTTAGAGACAGGGTTTCTCTGTAGTTTTGGAGCCTGTCCAGGAGCGCCCTCTGTAGACCAGGTTGGCCTTGAACTCACAGAGATCTGCCTGCCTCTGCCTCCCTCGTGCTGGGATTAAAGGGAAGCACCACCACTGCCCAGCTAAAATTTTATTTACCTTTTAAGTGTTTTGCTTGCATATATGTCTATGTACCACTTGTGTGCCTGATATTCCTTGAGATACTATTTTCCATCTATCATGTTATCAAAAGTTTGAGGCCAAAAGAGGATGTCTGAAATCCTGGAACTACAATTATAGACAGTTGTATGCTGTCATAGGTTTGCTGGGAATTGAACCCCTGTCCTCTGGAAGAATAGCTGGTGTTCTTAATTATTGAACCATCTCCCCAGCCCTCAAAGAGATTTTAATTTGCATTTCTCCTATGATAAACAAAACTGGCCATTTTTTTTTTTTCAGCATTGCTGAAAACACACATACACAGTGACAAAAATATACTAATGGGTCTGGAGAGATATCCCAGCAACTAAGAGATTGCACTGCTTTTGCAAAGGAACCCTTGTTAGGTTGCTCTAACCATCTACAAACTCCAGCCCAAGGGAATTTGACCCTTCTGATATCAGCGAGTAAGACACATACAAACATATTTTTAAATAAATAATAAATAAAGTAAATCTTAAAAGAGGAGGTGGAGGTGGAGAGACCACTCAGTGGTTAAAGAGTGTTAATGGGGTGGGGGGCAGGGGCTAGATGGTGATGGTGCACACCTTTAACCCCAGCACTGGGGAAGCAGAGGAAGGCAGATCTCTGAGTTCAAGGCCAGCATGGTCTACAGAGTGAGTTCCAGGACAGCCAGGACTGTTACACAGAGAAAGCCTGGCTGGGTGTTTACTGTTCTTACAGTGGACCAGAGTTTGATTCCCACCACCATTGTCAGGTGGCTCATAACAGCCTATAACTCTTTAACTGTCACTCCAGGGGTACTCTATGACTCTGGTCTTGGGCACTAGCACTCACATGCATATAACTACACACAGACTTACACACACATATTTGAAACAATATAAATCTCTTAAAAATTTTGTTCAGGGCTAGAGAGATGGCTCAGAGGTTGAGTTCTGACTGTTTTCTCTACAGTCCTGAGTTCAAGTCCCAGAAACCACAAGGCTTACAGTCATCTATGAGATCTGATGCCCTCTTTTGGTATACAGGCACACATGCAAACAGAATACTGTACACATAATAAATAAATAAATCTGTAAAAAAATAAAAAAAAAATAAAATTTTTGTTCAAAAAGCAAAAGGCAAATACAGTGAGCAGTGGTGGCTCTCACCTTTAATCCCAGCACTCGGGAGGCAGAGGTAGGCGGATCTCTGTGAGTTCGAGGCCAGCCTGGTCTACAGAGCGAGTTCCAGGACAGGTTCCAAAACAATACAGAGAAACCCTGTCTCAATATGAGGTTCCGAGTTCCATCCTAGGTGCAAAGTCAACTAAGCAAAAGATCTGAAGTTCCTCCACTAGCATAATCAGGGATCAGACTCAACAGGGCCAATGAGCATCAAGAATGCATTGAGAAATCAAACACTGTGGCCCACGCCTAGGATTCCAGCACTTGGGAGGCTGAAGTAGGAGGTGGTAACTCCAGGCAGCCTGGGCTGCAAGGTAAGAGCCTGTGCGGAGAAGCAGAAAGCCAGATTTCTCTGTTCTCTCTCCCATAACCTGGACTTAAGTAAGACAGGTGATCTTTTCTACTTTTTTTTTTTTTTTTTTTTTTGAGACAGTGTTTCTCTGTGTAACACCTCTGGCTGACCTGAATTCCTGGAATTCACTTTGTACATCAAGCAGGCCTAGAATTCAGAGATCCGCCTGCCTTTGTCTCCTGCCACCACCGCTGGTGAGAAAGATGATCTTATTGGCTGGTTTTCTTTCAGAGGAAATGTTAACCTTTCTAGTCACTTTTCGCTCATTTTATTGGTGCTGAATTTTAGAAAATTAAATTAAAATTAAATTAAATTAAAATTACCATTTAACTTTAAAAAGTTTGAGTAATCAGTTTACTGGCAGGCTGCTTACTGTAACCTAAACAGTTACAAAATTCCCTTAGGAACAATGTTCCACTTATTAGGTCAATGACTTACAGTAGTGAAGGATTTCACCTCTTTACAAGCCTACAGAGGTGTCAAAGGTCTCTATGTAGGAGAAAAGCCAGAAGACAGAGCACGAAGCTAGTCTGAACTATCTAATGATACCTATGTCAGCAAAATACAATGAGATGGCAAGACATGGTAGTACATGCCTATGATTATTATAGCATATGTCTGTATATCTATATTATAGCATATATATGTACAGTATATGTATTTTATCTTATAATACATATTGGAAGGCAGAGGCAGGGGGCTTAGGAGTTCAAAATACCCATACACATAAAATAATAAATAAAATTTAAGGGGCTCAGTGGTTAAGAGCAGCGGCTGCTCTTCCAGAGGTCCCAAGTTCAATTCCCAGTACCCACATGGCAGCTCACAACTGTCTGGCACTCTCACACAGACATACATGCAAGCAAAACATCAATGCACATAAGCTAAATAAATAAAAATAAACAGACAAAAAAAAAAAAAACACTTAAGCACATATACCCCCCCAAACACACACACACCAGACATCAGTAAACTTCAGTTTCAAAAAACAGGAAAAGTTAACATGGTAACACATGCCTATACTCCTAGCACTCAGGGAGGAGACAGGAGGGTCATGAATTCAAGGCCATCAATCCACTGACTCACAGCTACAAAAATAAATTAAATTTTCATTTTAAAAAATTTAGAAAGGAAATGCGTTCATATATAATAATCTCAGGGCAGGGAAGACTGGTGACATGCAGTTATATTTGGGGTCCCTCTCCCTTTGGTGGGACCTGAAACAGGGTCTCACTCTAACTAAAGTTGGCCTTGAACTCACATCAGTTTTCCTGTCTTAGACTACCTAACGTTGGTAATACAGCAAAAAGCCACCACACTTGGCTTCTGTATTACTTATTAAGTATATGTGTGTGGGTATGTGCATATATGTTCCAGTACCTGTGAAGGCCAGAGGGATTACACCTGGAGTTACAGGCAGTTGAGAGCCACTCAGTTTGTGTATGGGGAACCAAACCTGGGTCCTCTGCAAGAGTGGTGTATGTGCTTACCTGGTGAACCATCTCTCCAGCCCCAAATAACACTTTTTGTTATTTTTTATTTATTGGTTTGTTTTGTTTTTTGAGACAGGGTTTCTCTGTGTAATCCTGACTACACTGGCTGTCCTAGAACTTGCTCTATAGACCAGGCTGGCCTCAAACCCAAGAAATCCACCTGCCTCTGCCTCTGCTTTCCTAAGTGCTGGGATTAAAGGTGTGTACCACCATGCCCAAACTGTCTTATATTTTACAGCACTGTTTTCCTGAGCTTTGTTTAATAATAAGCATGTGTTACTTTTAGAATACAAAACAGTTCTTTTTTTAGATGCTATCAAAGCTATCTGTTATCCAAGAACAAACAGGAACTTCCATCTGATTTTAGCAATTCAGTCTACACAGTCCCAGAAATACACATTCCCCCAAGCATTCATATAGTCACTCACACATATAGCCCAGAAATGCTTCCACACATATCCAAGCTCACACATGCCATTTTCTTTCTTTCCTTTGGGACAGGATCTCACTGTGCAGCCCTAGCTGACCTAGAACACACTATGTAGACCAGGCTCCCCTCAAACTCATAGATACACCTGCCTCTGCCTCTGCCTCTGCCTCTGCCTCCTAATGATAAGAGTAAAGGTGTAGGCCATCAAGCCAAGTCACACAAGCCCATTTTCATTCCTACACATACACTTAAATCCAAGGCTAGGACAGAATCCAGGAAGAACAAGGGAGCAATTAACCATGGTGTCAAACACCCCAAAGACCTTCAAATTCTACTGGCAAAAGTTCAGGAACACTGCAGAAATAAGTTCACTTCTCCACCTACTTCTGCAAGTGCTATGGAGGGCAGACTGTCTTCCAAAATCAGAGTACTCATGGCTTCAACCAGTAGTGTTTTCTGGAAAGGATCAGTGGTTGTAAAAAAAGTAAATGCTGAGAGTGGGGTGGTAGGGACAGTGGTGCACACCTTAGTCCCAGCTGTGGGGGGGGGGGGGGGGTTTGAGGTGTGTGTGTGTGTGTATGTGCAGAGGCAAGCAGATCTGAGTTTGAAGACAGCCTAGTCTACAGAGTGAGTTCCAGAAGAGCCAGAGCTGTTACACAGAGAAACCCTGTCTTAAAAACTGTAGTGAGATATTCACCTTGTCCGCACCTGTGGCATAGACCACGCCCATTGGGGTGGATACAGGGCCAGACATGACCTGGGGGAACTAAGGCAGAGGAGGGGGCTCGGAGAGCTCTCTTGCTTGCAGCACAGGGACAGGAGGACATCTGGAGGCATCCTTGGAACCAGAAACCTGCTGGTGTTCATCTGTTTATGTTGTGAGTTAGTTCTCCCTGAATAAACATCTATTCAGCCTATTTGTTTCTCCGGATCCTTATTAAACAACAATAAAAAACCAAAAGAAAAACGAAAAGGAAAAAAAAGGGGGGGGGGAACAATCCCTTCTCACAATTCAGAAGCCCTGAGTTCAACACCAGCATCCCATAAAACCGGATGTGATGGCACGCACCTACAATCCCAGCATTCAGGAGATGGAGGCAGGAGGATCAGAAGTTGAAGATTATCTTCTACTACAAAGATTGCTGAAGGAGAGTCTAGGATATCTAAGACCCTTCCTAAAACTAAAAAGAAAACAACAAAAATGGAAAAAAAGAAAGGAAAAAAGAGACGAAGCTGTAAGTCCTACCGTGCCTGCTTCTTCTTCCTCCCACTTTCAGACCCCTATAATGACACTGGAGGGTATTACAGCACACCTGATCTGCCACCAGGTGAGGTAATCAGATAACACACACACACACACACACACACACACACACACACACACACCATGACAGAGAAGGACATGACAGCCACCTCTATTATAAATGGGAGTGCACCTATTAAAAATTCAGACAACCTGCTTAATAATTGAAAATGCTACCTTCATACACAGATTACATAAAAGACACTGGAGCCCAGCTCAGTGGCTCACACCTGTAACCCCAACACTTGGGAGATAGAGGCAGATGGTTTATAAGCTCAAGGTCACCATCCTCTATCACTGAGACCCTGTCTCAAAAAAAATTAAATATAAAAAATAAAAATAGGGTAGTGAGACAGTTCAGCTGGTAAAGGTGCTTACTGCCAAACCTGATGACCTGACAATAAATATAGGAAATAACCAAACTCCTAAATGTTGTCCTCTGACTTTCACACGAGCACTTGGCTTACCTGTTCATTCACTCCTTAAATAAACGTAAAAGAGAAAAAAAAAAAACCAAAAATCCAGAGCTTAGGTTAGGCATGAAAGCAAGCACCTTTAATCCCAGCACCTGGGAGGCAGAGACAGGTACATCTGTGAGTTCCAGGCCAGGTAAGGCTATAGAGTGAGACCCTGTCTCCACCCCTACCAAAAAAAATCCTTATTTAGATAAATACAGAGTCATTCACAGATAAAGAGAAGGGCTGGAGAGATGGTTCAGGCTTGCTGATTTTCCACAGACTAAGTTCAATCTCTAGCACCCATGTCAAGTGTGGCTCATAGGCCCCTGTAACTCCATCTTTGCAGGCACCTGCATGTATGTCTCACACAGACAGACACACAGATAAGTAAGTAATAAAGTCAATCTTTTAAAAGGAAATGAAGGGATGTTCACAGGTAAGTTGAGTCCTGACACTACTGGGCCTTGAGTGAGAGCTCTAGGGGGCATCTCAAGAGGCAACACTCACCAGCTCTCTCTACTATGTATATTCAACATTTTTTTTATCTTAAAAATTTCAAAACACAGATACTGTGGGACTGCTTGCTTCGCTTTTCTCTAAACTTCTGCACTATTGGTTAATATTCCTGTCTTTGCTCCTCTACAACTGATTCAGCAAGTTTGAGTCATGAAGGCTACAAACCTCATTTTACACTGAAATAAAGATTAACTTTCATGCCTTTGTGTGTTATCTGCTCCAAACAGTAAGACCACTCACAGAAAGCAAGAACTCCCCTCCACAACCCCAGGAGGCAAAGTCAACCTAGTATCTCTTCCTTCTGAGCTGCTAAAAAGACAAAAGGACCTAGAATATTTCCCTCCACTCTCTATCCCAATAAACCCTTGGCCATCAGGACTTCCTAAACTGCAAATTCCACCAGGAACTGTCAAAGCAAAGAATTCTGACCCATTTCTAGTCTGTATTCAAAAAAGTGCAGCCCTGGGAATGGTGACTCATGCCTTTAATCCCAGCATTCTGGAGGCTGAGACAGGTGCATCTCTGTGAGCTTGAGGACAGCCTGGTCTGGGTAGTGACTTCCAGGACAGCCAGAATTACAAGGTGAGGCCCTTTTAGGAGGAGGGTTAAGGGGAGGGGCAAGAAGTAAAGCCAAGTTTTCCCCAAAGTAATCAAGTTGGGGAGGTGATGACCAAAGACATTTCTCAAAGAGAATTGTATGCAATTCACTAAACTGAAATTTGGCAGAACCCTGAACCTTTACATCTAGTCATCTGTGGGTTAAGAGCTAAAAAAAAAAAATAAAAAGACTCCCCAGTCCGATCCTAGTGAGGCCTGGGGAAGCTATACAGCCTTTCCCAGCTTCTAGCTTCTTACCTTTAAAATAAGGGTGAAAACTGCTTGCCTAATTACCACCTCAGAGGACTATAGCAATGATACAGTGAAAACATAATAGTAGGGTCAGGTCATGGCAAAAAGCAAATGCAGCTCTGGCCTGGTATAGCCTTCTCAGTAGGACTGGATCTAGAAGCAAGAATAAGTTTAAAGTGAAGACACAGCATACCAGTAAACAACTGCCAAGCACTAGAAAGACCTCTCCAGGCCGGGAACAAGAAGGGAAGAACTACAAAAACTAAGCTCTATGGATAAAGGCCAGCAAGAGGGCTCAATGTTAAAAAGCCTGCCGGAAGCTGGCTGGCCCCAGGTGTCCTCACTAGGGAGCCCTGTTCTTTCTTTCCAACTGCTCTACGGAGAGAGCAGTAGAGAAGTTTTAATACTATGACTAACAGAAATATATCAACTTTGCTTTTTTCTCCCCCTTGGTTTTTGGAGACAGCCTTGCTAAGTATCCAGGTTGACCTCGATTTTGACATCCTCCTGCCTCAGCCTCCTGAATGCTGGATACAAGGACTACAAATGTGTATGCCACATCCAGCTTATTTTTATCTCTTTTCTTAAAGACCATTAAGCTCAAACATGCAAATGTACTTGAACACCCACTTAACAAATGTTTGCATGTATGAAAAACGAATAACATGAGAACAAACAGATGAAAATTACAGAGACATCCAACCAATAAGTAAAATAAAGGGGAGCATGTAGCCTAGCTGATGTCTTCTCAGAGACTTCCAACCAATATATAAAGGGGATCACATAACCTAGTTGATGCCTTCTGGGTTACTAGCAGAGCAAACAGCCCTGCTGTCATCTTCAACACAAACGATTAAGGGCTAAACGGGAAAAGGACTTGGTCTTGGAACAGCTTCCCCAGGACCTGGAAGTAGATGTGTGGGACCACTGCACATGAATTGTGCCTCTGTTTTACCTTTCAATGCATCTCACCTCTCCTGTGAGAGTGGAGGCCCCGATAGCCTACATGGGCACGTGCCATGAAACTCCTGGGCTCACTTCCTTCCTTTTCTTAATCATAGTGCAGAACTTGTGTATTCTAGTGTGCATGCATGTGTGTGTTCTGAAACAGGGTGTTACTCTGTAGCCCAGATTAGTCTTGAACTCACTACATATACCACTAAGCTGGTCTTGAACTTGCATCAATCCTTTCTTATCTCTGCCTTCGAAATGCTGGGACTACAAGAATGCACCACCATGTCCAGCTTAAGATTTATTTTGTGCTTGTTGACTTCACCACTTTACTGTAGAGCAGAAATCCTGAGCTCCAGGCCATAAGCATGAAGCAAATCTTTTTTTCCACTCATCTACATCTCCAGCCAATTTTAATTCCACTGTACTTCTGACCTCTAACTTCACTCTCTCTCAAACAAAACCCTAGTACAACAAATGGGAAACACATAGTAAGCTAACTGCTCAAGAGGCATCTACAAGTCTGGCCTCTGATGTCCTAACATGGGTGGCAGAAGCAAGGCACTGAAGAGTGTCCCACTCCTGGTTCTAGGAAATAAGCAGCAAGTATAACGCTAGAGGAGGGGGCACTTGACTAGTGGGTATACCTTCCTCTAAGAGGGAAGAGGGGATTCCGGAAAACTACCCTAAACAGAAGTCAGCAACATCTCACCAGACCAGAATCGTAGTCAGTTTGTTACCTGTTCCGCCCCGTAGACCGTGGCGAACTGTATGAAATCCTCAATGCGGACGAAGCCATCCCCATCCCCGTCCAGGGCGTCAAACACCGCCCTGAGGCGCGCACCCTCCTCCAAGGCTGTCCCGGGCTCGCTGGACAGCGACAATGCCGGGCCTGGGTCCGAGGGTGGCCCAGGACAGGCCTGCAGCAGCTCGCTCTCGGAGGGCAAATGCTCTAAGGGTAGGCCCCGCGTAGCGCAGCAGTCTTCCAGCTCCTCCGGCCAGCTGCACGGGTCTTTGGGCTTCTCAGGCTCTGTAAACTGGAGACACGGAACTTTGGGTTCCTCTCCATTCTCTGGCCAGAAGCAGGATGCATCGGGCTCCTCCGACCAACAGCAAGATGCGTCGGACTCCTCTGGTTCGTTGCCCCAGAAACATGGTGAGCTGGGTGTATCTGGTTCATCAGGCTCATTGAACTCCTCTGGCTCCTCGGGCCAGCAGCGAGGTATACCGGGATCCTCCGGTTCCTTGACCAAGAGGCAAGGTATATCGGGTTCCCCCGGCCACAGGTGAGGGGCGTCAGGCTCCTCCGCCGGCTTCTTGGCCAAGAGACACCCTGTGTTCGCCTCCTGGGAGGAGAAGTGAGGGGCGTCAGGCTCGTCCAGCTCCACAGCCAAAAAGCACGGTACGTCGGGATCCTGAGGCCAGCAGTGAAGGGCGTCAGGCTCTTCCAGTTCCTCTGCCAAGAGATGCGGTGAATCGGATTCCTCCCACTCCTTGGCCAAGAGGCAAGGTACGTCGGGCTCCTGGGGCCAGCAGTGAGGGGCGTCGGGCTCCTGGGACCAGCAGCCAGGGGCGTCGGGTTCCTGCAGCTCCTTAGCCAAGTGGCACTGTGCGTCTGGCTCCTGAGGCCAACAGCCAGAGGAGTCGGGCTCCTGGAACCAGCAGCCAGGGGCATCGGGTTCCTCCAGCTCCTTGGCCAAGTGGCACTGTGCGTCTGGCTCCAGAGTCCAGCAGCGAGGGGCGTCGGGCTCCTGGGACCAGCAACCAGGGGCGTCGGGTTCCTGCAGCTCCTTGGCCAAGTGGCAGGATGAGTCGGGCTTTTGGGGACAGCAGAGAGGGGCGTCGGGTTCCTCCAGCTCCTTAGCCAAGTGGCAGGATACGTCGGGCTCCTGAGACCAGCAGAGAGGAGCGTTGGGCTCTTTGACCCAGCGGCTAGGAGCGTCAGGCTCCTCTACCTCTTCGGGCCAGCAGATTGGCGCGTTGGGTCCCTCTGGCCACCGTTGAAGCTGGGCGTGTTCTTCGGGCTCATCTGACCAGCCGCGAGAAGCATCGGGCCCCACCGGCCCCTTGACCCCGCGGTGGGGCCCAGACGCCGGCTCGTCGTGGTCCGACAGAGAGGTCTGCTGGCTCAGCTCCATGATCCGGCGCCGGCTAAACTAGGGATGATGCGAGCGGCGCGGGAGGCAGACAAAGGCGCTCAGGGCGCGGCGGCGGGCGCGGGCATCCCCGCGGCGACGCGGGCGGGCGCGCGCGGGGCGCCCGGGCTGCTGGCGCTGGCGCTCGGGCCCTGCTCCGCCCTCGCCCATCTTCGCACCGCGCCTTAGCGGCTCCCGGCCCCGCAGCGCGGCTGGCGCGGGCCCATGTCGGTGGCGCGGCCCGGACGATGTGAGGACCCGGCGGCGGGGAGCGGGCGGTGGGATACAGGTACCGGCCGGTCAGTGAAGGATGAAGCCTGAGAGCCAGAGCTGAGGGACCCAGTGAGGGACGCCGGCGCCGGCGCCGGCCCGCCCTCCGTCGCGCGTGACGTCAGCACGTCCTGTAGTCTGGCCACGCCCCCATGAGTTGCTATAAAGGTGGGTTCGAAGCGGGAACAGTTTAGGGGCGACAGTGAGCTCCCCTTTCAGAAGATCGGTGTGATTTGCGCGGGTGTGGCGAGCGAAGAGTGATGTCGCGGGAACGGCACGTGAGGATCGGCTTTGGGAAAATACTGCTGAACAGGAAACCAAACATGTCCATAACCGAGAGAAACCGCTAGTCTCTCCTGTGTGACTGACTCCTTCACAAGCTGATAGCACAGAACAGAATACTAATGGAAGGGCTACCAAGCAGAAGCATAGGAGCGCTCTGAAGCCGCGCCATGTGAGGAATTGCCCGGAGTCACTCCAGACAAGGCTAGAATCTGAGGGGCTCACACATTCTTCCACAGGAGCGCACTGTGAGGTGCGGAGGCACAGATTTTGGTTTCCTTTGATTTGTTGTTTGGTGTCCTTTTGAAACAGGAACTCACGCAGCTCAAGCTAACTGACCCCACCTGCTCTACACAGGTTTTAAAATTTGATATCCAGTGCTGATCGCCAGTTTGCCACCCAATGCCCTTGTCATCAGAGGCGTCCAAGTCAGGGGTGCGGAGTGGTAGACTAGGCCAGATGGGATCCAATGAGGTGCATCCGGGCAAGAACAAGGAGAAAGTATGAACCACTTTTTACATTCGTGAGCTCCATAGATAAGTATGGTTTCATAAGCAGTTTTGGCAAAAGCTAAAAACTGAACTCTGTTTCCAGGTGTACAGTCTCCTGAGTCATCCCCCATGGCAAAATTCCCAGCACATGATAAGAGGCTTTGTGTAGCTGGCTTTGGGGAAAGGAATGTGATACGGTCCCCTCTCCAAACTATAATCTCGTTTTCTTGTAAGAACTGTACACTTCTGTAAAGAAAATGCATTCAGAGGATAAAGTCACTTCCATCTAATGCAAGGACTAGAAACTGCCTTTGGCCAGCTAACATTCTCAGAGGCAGTTTCAGTGAGTGTCAGCCTTTCTATTTAGGGAAGCTATGGTAAGTATTCATCTGTCTTTGGTGTTCTCAGTCAGGCACAAGGCTGGCTTTCTGAGGAGCAGGTGTTCCTGTTGTGTACCAATGCTAAGAAAAAATATTTATGGCTTCCATGGCTTGTGAGTCCAAGTAGAACCACTGGATGGAGAATGTACACATTCCTGCTTAGACCAAGTGGAGGGACTGTTTAAAAACAGCAAGTGGAGGCTGGGAAGGGTGCTTCGGTCAGAAAAGTGACAGCCCTGAAATTATGAGGGACCCATTGGGAACACATGCTGAGTGTGTATCTACAGTCCCAGCAGGAAAGGCAGATACAGGAGGGTCTCCATGACATGCTAACCAGCCAACCTAACTGAACTATGAGCTCTAAGTTCAGTGAAACACTGTGTCAAAAAATAAGGTGGAAAGCTAGACAGATAACTCAGAGGTTGAAATCACTGTCTTCTCTTCCGGAGGACCCAGGTTCAGTTCCTAGCACCCACATGGCAGCTCACAACTGTCTGTCACTCCAGTTCTGAGGGATTGAATTCCCTCTATTGGCCTACTCCAACACCAGGCATGCATGTAGCAGGCAAACACTCATACACATAAAATAAAAAAAAATAGTGTTTAAAATTAAACAAAAAATAAGATAGGGGAAATGGCTCAATAGTTAAGAACAACTGTTGTGAAAGCATAAAGACCACATTTAGCCAGGCGATGATAGAGCACGCCTTAATCCCTGCACTCAGGAAGCAGACACAGGTGGATCTCTGTGAATTCAAGGCCAGTCTGGTCTACAGAGCAAGTTCCAGGACAGCCAGGGCTACACAAAGAAACTCTGTCTTGAAAGAAGGAGGGGGAAGGAAAGGAGAGAACGAAGGAAGGAAGGAAGGAAGGAAGGAAGGAAGGAAGGAAGGAAGGAAGGAAGGAGATACCCTGCCTCAAGGAACCAAGGTGGAAAGTACTAGAGGAGAAGCTGGTATCTTCTTCTGGCTCCACACACAGAGACACATGTCCACACATGTGTGCATATACCACACACATGCACACATACACATAAAATAAGGTGGAGAATGATTGAGGAGGACACTAGACACTTTAAGATGTCAAGTTCTGACTTCCACAAACACAGGCATACACAGTTGTACACACATGAGACTGAAACTGAAGCAGAAGTGTTGACATCAATCTCAGGCCAGACACAACCCCCCCCCCCCGCAACACAAAAACACACAGAGAGAGACAGAGAAAGAGAGAGAGAGAAGCAGCAGCAGCCACTTTTGCTGAAAAGAGCATTGACTCTTTACAGGCAAAGATGAAGGTCGAAAGATAAGTCATTGCTGTGACTCTCCCTGCACGTGAGACCACACCCTGGAGCAGACACATGAGAACGAGATTGCTCCCCTCAAACAATGAGACTTTATCAATCAGAACTGAGACATGATCACTCAGACCACACCCTGAAAGGACTGCTTAGTTATGATCACCTCTTCCCTTGCCCATTCATCCTTTCTTACACCCAATGTTCTTATCAATACTGGAAAGGTGGACATGGAATCACTGAACCTCTTTCTCTATATGTCTCATTATGGCCAGATTAAATTAATCTTTCTCTTTCTGCCTTCTTTTCCCCATATTCATCTGTCATTGCCATATCTGCAAGCGTGGCCAAAAACTTTGGGGCTGCCAGAGCCACAGGTTTTGCTCTTAAGGCTCCACACACTCACTGCCATTCCAACACAGGAACTCCCTGTGGAGGAAAACCCAGTAGGGCATAAATTTCACTTATCCCAGGGACAGTACCAGAATGACCAGGTCATATAGTCTGTACATATTTTTAATCTTAACTTTTATTATTTTTAATTACATGTGTGTGTGAAGTGTGTGTGTGTGTGTGTGTGTGTGTGTGTGTGTGTGTGTGTGTGTACATGCATGTAAGTGCAGATGCTTACAGAGACTGAAGGTGTAGATCACCTTAGAGCTGCAGTTACAAGCAGTTAGTTGTGAGCTTCTTATTTGGGTTCTGGGAACTGAACTCAAGTCCCCTTAAAAAGCAGTGCACTCTCCAGTCCCCTGTACATCTCATATTTAAAGAATCTTCTAGGGGAGCTGGGCATTGGTGGTGCACACCTTTAGTCTCAGCACTCAGGAGACAGAGGCAGGCAGATCTGTGTGAGTTTGAGGCCAACCTCATCTACAAGAGCTAGTTCTAGGACAGCTAGGGGTACACAGAGAAACCCTATTTCAAAAAACCAAAAGAAAAAAGAATAAAAACAGAAATCTTCCAGGGTGTTTGACAAAATGTTGTACCATTTGGGAAAATGAATCTGGCAGGCTTTAAATTAATTTTTTAAATATTATTTTAAATGTATGAACATTTTGCCCATATATATGTAAGTGCACCATATGCATTCCTGATGTCTGTGGAGACCAGAAGCCAGCATCAGATCCCTTGACATTGGAGTCACAAAGATTGTAAGCTGCCATGTGGATGCTGAGAACCAAACACAGGTTAGCCATATAGCTTACTGTCCTCAACCAGTAAGCAGACTGAAACTGAGCAGACTCTCTAGCCACTTAAATTAATTTTTGATTGCCTATATCTTTCTTCCCCCAAATAATAGGACATCAAACTCACTTTGTAGACTTTTCTTGAACCCCTGACTTCCCAAGTGCTTAGACTACAAATGTGTGCCACCATGCTAGACTTGTCTATACTTTAATTGTACAATATGTTTATATATCTCCAATAAAATGATTATTACATATAACCAAATTAACATACATTACCTTCCATAAAATCTCATGTGGGTGCTGGTTGCCATTTGGGGCCTTTTTTTGATTGCTTGCTTTTGGTTTTTCAAAACAGGGTTTCTCTATTTTGGATGTCCTGGAATTCACTCTGTAGACCAGGCTGGCTTCAAACTCACAGAGATTCACCTGCCTCTGCCTCCAAGTGCTGGGATTAAGGGCATATATCACCACTGCCCAGCTTGGTATTTTTGACTTTTAAGATATCCCAGGCCAATGACATTGGCTCAGTAGGTAAAGTGCTTATTATACAAGCTTGATGACATCAGTTCAACCCCTGGCACCCACATAAAAGATAGAAGAAAAGAACTGACCTCCACATTTTTGCCATCAGACATGCCCTCACACAAACAAATACACATAGTTATCATAATAATGAACAATTTTTTTTTAAAGAGACAGACTCACTATGTGTCCCTAGGTGGCCTTCAACTCAAGATTCTCCTGCCTCAGCATCCTAATGATGAGAATACAAATGTGAGCCTGGCAGTGATGCTGTTTCTTTAAAGGAAAAACAAAAATGCATTAGCCAGACTTGGTGACACAAAGTTTTAATCTCATTTTTCTTTCTTTCTTTTTTTGTTTTGGTTTTGGTTTTGGTTTTTTTGGGTTTTTTGTTTTTTTGTTTGTTTTGTGTTGTGTTTTTGAGACAGGGTTTCTCTTTGTAATCCTGACTGTCGTGTAACTTGATTTGTAGACCAGGACAGCCCCGACTCACAGAGATCTGATGGTGGATGTCCTTCTGTATATATGTTCCTCTTATTGGTTGATGAATAAAACACTGTTTGGCCAATAGAGGCAGGAAGATAGGCAGGACTAGAAGACGAGGAGAATTCTGGGAAAGGCAGGCAGAGAGACTACAAAGAGACACCATGTACAGATCAGGGAGATAGGACATACCAGGAATTCTCTAGTAACATTATGTAGAAATACATAGATTAGTAGTCATGGGTTGATAATTATGACAGAGCTAGCCAATAAGAAACCCTAGTCATCAGCCAACCATTTTATAACTAATATAGTGTCCATGTGTTTATTTGGGGCTGAAAAGCAGCAGAGGGACCTGGCAGAAAGAAAACTCCAGCAACAGAGATCATCCTGTCTCTGCCTCCCAGCATAATTCCACTTTTAATCTCAGGAGGCAGAAGCAGAAGCAGGCAGATCTCTGAATTCAAAGCTAGCCTGGGCTACACAGTGAGTTCCAGGACATCCAGGGCTACACAAAGAAACTCTGTCTCAAAAAGAAAAAAAAAAACAAACAACAACAACAACAAAAAAAGCATTAAGGTTTTCTACAGCCTATCCTAGGAGTAGATCAACTGTTATCTTCATAAGATCAGCTGTGTCTGCTTGCAAAATATCATCATGACTAGGCTTGCTGACTGTTGTTGGCATTTCTTATAGACAAGGAGGCCTGGATACCTGCATGTCCAGACACTCCTCAGCAAGTTATAAGCAATTTTTCTCTGATTAGATTGACCTTGAGATCTAGGGTGGAGTAGAGTATATAGACTGGGAAGGATGGGAAAAGGAGTTCCACTTGTGCAGCCATGGAGAAACCCATCTTTCATGCTGGGTGCAGACCTTCCAGAATGGCTGTTTTAGGATCACCCTCACAAGCCTAAAGAACTCATTGGTTCTCCATGGTGAATTTTGATGGAATCCTACTTTGGTTTGTCACTGGGACCTTAATAGGGTTAGATGTTGCCTAGTGACCCCACCACCACTGGGAGAAAGTCCTTCACAAAGAGGGTTATTTATCAAAACATAGGCAGTTTACCAATGGCTACATCATTGAAAAACAGTACCTTCCCTCTCTCCCTCCATTAAGTACCAATAGTCCTTCAGGGAACAGTGGGAATTGACAAGCCCCTGGCCCATTCGTGATAGAATGTTGATGGACCCAATCGTGTGCAAATGATCCCAGCTGCTATAAGTCTGTGTGCACAGTAGTCATATCATGTCCAGAAAACAGCTTTCTGCAGCATTCCTCTCCGTCCTCTTGTTCTTACACTCCTTTTGCCCTCTCTGCAATATTTTTTGAACTTTGGAGGGGATGATGTAGAGGTTTCATCTAAAGCTGAACATTCAAAAGTAATTTGCTGTCAGCACTTTGACCAGTAATGAGTCTTGGGTAAGTGTTATTCACTGATAGATAAATGAGGTTTCTTGGAGCTATAAGAAAGCAGGTAGATCCAAGCCAGAGCAAGCAAGCCAGTAAGCAGCTCTCCTCCATGACCTCTGCATCAGCTGCCACCTCAAAGTTCAAGCCCTGCTTGAGTTCCTGTTCTGACTACCTCTAATGATGGAAGTGTAAACCAAATAAACCCTTTCCTCCCCAAGTTGCTTTTTGGTCATGGTGTTCTGTCACAGCCATAGAAACCCCTGACTAAGACATGGTGGGAAAGATGAACATTGGGGCATATAAATAAGTGGGGAGAAATGAATTAGTAGAAGACACCTTGCAAAATAAAGTTGTTGCAGGCCTAAACTGAAATACGTAGGCTATACAATTATCAGCTTCCCCACTGGGCAGAGCGAAGCACACCTGTAATCTTAGCTCTTTGGAGGTGGATACAGGAGAACCAAAGATTCAAGAGCCTCAACTACATAGAGAGTTCAAGATCAGCCTGGACTAAAAAAGACCATGTCTCAAAAAAACAAAATGGCCAGCAAGATGTGTTATGGAATAATCTTTTTGTACACCATGAAGATGTGTCTTTGCCAAGTGCCTTCTGATTGGTTTAATAAAAGGCTGACTGGCCAATAGCTAGGCAGGAAGAGATTAGGTGGGAGAGTCAGACTAAGAGCACACTGGGAAGAAGGGCAGGTAAGTCATCAGGAGTTGCCAGGGAGGCACAGAGAAAGCAGGAGGTGAACGCTCTGTGCTGAAAAAGTATAGATAAGATATATGGGTCAATTTTAGTTGTAAAAGCTAGCTATTAACAAGCTTATGTTATCACCTTAGCATTTTAATTCATAGTAGTCTCTGTGTGGTTATTTGGGAGCAGGCTGGTGGACAGAGCTTACTGTCAGAACACAGAAATGTCCACCTACGAAGATGGCACAGAGGGTTAAGGCATTTGCTGGCAAGCCTTACTACTTAAATTCAATCCCTGGAATCCACACAGTGGAAGGAGAACACCAGCTGTGGTGGTTTGAGAGAAAATGGCCCCTATTAGGGTGGGGCACTATTAGGAGGTGTGGCTTTGTTGGAGTAAGTGTGGCCTTTGTTGGGTAAGTGTGTCACTGTGGAGGTGGGCTTTGAGGTCTCCTTTGCTGAAGCTATGCTCAGTGTGATACACAGTTGTTTCTACTGCCTGTGGATAAAGATACAGAACTCTCAGCTCCTTCTCCAACACAATAATGGACTAAACCTCTGACACTTAAAGCCAGCTCCAATTAAATGCTTTCCTTTATAAGAATTGCCATGCAGCATGGGAAGGGGAGAGTTGCCCCTCTCTATTAATGCCTGGGACATTAATGCCTGGGGAGAGCTGGCCCCGTGGTCATAAGAGCAACAGCAGGAGAGCCAACCCTATCAGTGCAGGTATGGGTGAGCCAGATCCAAAGCTGTAAACATGGGAGAGGTATCCCCATTTCTCATCTGGCAGGCCAACCCTACAGCTGCTCAGGCCCAGACCCAGGGTTATGACTTGACCCACCCCAACATCTATTCCATCTATGAGCTTCTGGATCACAAGAAGGAAGGTGACCAACAGACCCAAGGCTGCAGGATCTCTACAACACAGGGCAACAATGGGTTACCCAAGGAAGAATCCTAGTGAGGATCCAGCATTGATAGTGTAGCAGAACCAAATGTCTCAAACAAACACTTGCAAGTAAAGATATATGGACAAAGGAGTTTACAGCATGACTTACTGTGTCACACTACAGCTTCCATGATGAGGTTTTTAATTTTTCCTTTTTAATTTTTTTCTCTCTTAAATTTTGTTTTAGTAGGGGTGCAGTGCAGGGGCAGAGGGTGGATGCAAAGTGACAGGAAATGAATGGGATCAAGATACATGATATAAGGGGTTGGAGAGATGGCTCAGCAGTTAAGAGCATTAGCTGCTCTTCCAGAGGACCTGGGTTCAATTCCCAGCATTCACAAAACAGCTCACAACTGTCTATAACTCCTGTTCCAGGGGTCTAATACCCTCACATTGACTATATGTGCAGGGAAAACACCAAGGTATATAAAATACAAATAAATTATATTGAAAAAAATGTTTTGTTTTTCAAGACAGGGTCTCTTTTGTAGCTTTGGAGCCTGTCCTGGAACTCGCTCAGTAGACCAGGCTGGCCTCAAACTCATAGAGATTCACCTGCCTCTGCATCCCGAGTGCTGGGATAAAAGGCATGAGCCACCACCGCCCAGCTTGAAAAAAATTTTAAAGGATACAGGATGTAAAAGACACCTAGAATAATTAATAAATAAATAAATAAATAAATAAATAAATAAATAAATAAATATGAATTGCCATGGTCATGGTGTCTCTTCATAGCAATTGAACACTAACACACCAGATCACAAATTGTCCTCTGACCTCCACACACAAGCAGTAGCACAAGTAAACACACATACCCATGTGTACACATAAACACATATACAAATACATATAAATATAAATAAACAAATGTAACTTTAACAAATCAACAATGTGTAGAACAGAATGAATATTAAGTGAATAATTGTACAAACCAGGGTACCTGAAGAATAGGCTGAGGTAGGGCTAAAGATAGAGACCAGTGCTTGCATAACATTTGCAAAACCCTGCTTCAGTCTCTAGAACCACAAAAAAAAAAAAAAGAAGAAGAAAATAGTGGTAAGTATGGTGGTTCACTCCTGTAATCTCAGTGCTTGGGAGGTAGAAGCAGAAGGAATAGCAGTGCAAGGCTAACCTTGGCTACACATAATAAATTGGAGGCCAGCCATGAACTACATGAGTGTAGTGTTGCCCACATTTTTGTGTGTTGAAGCGTAGGTTCCCAGCTAATGGCACTATTTTGGGATGTTCTAGAAATTTAAAGATGTGGGACATTAGTAGTGGATCCTTAGAGTATGTGGGCCCATGTAGAGATGAGTGTTGTCTGAATGTCTGTCTTCCCCCAACTCCCACCTGCCATGAGGTAAGAACCTGTTCTGCTGCTGCTATGCTCTACCAAAAACATGGGACCAAACAACCCTGGACTGAACCCTCTGAAAACATAACCCCAAATCTTCCCATCCTTAAGTTGTTTCTGTTAGGAATTCTCACAGCAATGAGAAAAGGAACTACTAGGTTATTGTGGTGCTTTGAATGAGAATGACCCCCATAGGCTAATATGTGTGAATACTTAGTCATCAGTTGGTGGGACTGTTTGAGAAGGATTAGGAGGTGTGGTCTTGTAGGAGGGGTGTGTCTCTCTGCCTCACTGTCCTGTCTCAAGAGGTACACTCTCATTACTGCTTCAGTGTTATGCCTGCCTGCCTGCTTCGATGCCTGCTGCCAGGCTCCCTACCACAGTGGTTACAGAATCTAATCCTATAAAACTGTGAACCCCAAATTAAATACTTTCATTTGTGGTCTTGGCCATGGTGTTTTTAGCACAGCAATAAAAAAGTAAGACAGGTGTTTTCTTTTTCTGTTTTATTTATGCCTACATTGAAAAAACTCATCTACGTGTCTGTTATAAATGTCTTTCATCTTGGGGGATGGTGGGATGGCTCCGTGGGTAAGAGTACTTGCCACCAAACTTGACAATCTGTACTAAATCCCTATGACCCACACAGTAGAAGAAAAGAACTGACATCTGCAAGTTGTCCTCTGACCTCCACACAAACCCACTGACTGACACACATACACAGAAGACACAAAATAAATATAATTTTCGACTATCACTCATTAGGCAGAGTCAGGTGGGTCTCTATGAGTTTGTGGCCAGCATGATCTACATAGCCAGTTCTAGAAAAGACAAGACTATATAGTGAGTGAGTCTCTGTCCCAAAAAAATCAAAAATTTAAAAAAATTTAAGTTTTGTGTTTGTTTGCTTTTGAGACAGAGTCTCTTTATATAGTCCTAGCTGTTGTAGGTAGTCCTGGCAGTATGAGGACCAGGCTGGCTCAGAAGTGAACACCTTTAATCCCAGCACTCAGGAGGCAGAGACAGGCAGATCTTTGTGAGTTCCAGGCCAGCCTGGTCTACAGAGTGAGTTCCAGAACAGTCTCCAAAAGCTACATAGAGAAATACTGTCTTGAAAAACAAACTTTTAAAAAAATTGTGTGTGTGTATGTTTATATATATAATTTTATATTTATTTAATTATTAAATATAATTTTTAAATGTCCTTCTTGGATCTACCTATCAAGAAATAAGAACAGAGCTTGGAGTATATTCAGTGATATAGAGTATACTTAGCATATACATGGAGACTCTATGTTTAGTTACCAACAGCATACACACACAAATAAAAAGCCAGCATTGGTGGGCCACATTTACAGCACAACATTCTTACTGCATGATGCTTTCATATATCAGAAATATATATACATATATATATATGCAGTTTACCACAAGTTATTCATATCTCTATAAAACTATAAACACTTTAATCCCGGTGTTAGTATTCAGGCATCTGTATTGGCCTGTCCTTGGGGTTCTGACAATATATGCCCTCAGCTGCAGCCACTGAGAGAACCAACCCTGCATATTCATCATGTTCCCTTTTCAAAGGGCCCTGCCCACCTTCCATCCTCTCCAATCTCTGTTTCTCTCCCTCTATTTATGCCCCTTTTCTTTTCTCTCTCTCCCCCCTTTCCTCTCCTGCTGCTCCCATCCCCAGAGGCCAGTTTCCCCCCTTCTCTTCCCATTTTTATGCTCCCTTTCCCTAAAAAAAAAAAAGGAAAAAAAAAAACACCTCTGCTTGAACTTTGTTGCATGGCCTCTTTCTTTTGCACTGCTTTTCTTAAATTACAACACCCAGCCTCAGGAGACAGAGGCAGGAGGATCTCTGTGAGTTTGAGGCCAGCCTGGTCTATAGAGTGAGTTCCAGGACAGGCTCCAAAGCTACACAGAGAAACCCTGTCTCAAACAAACAAACAAAAAGACTATAAGCAAATGATACCTGACAAATACTTTTTCAAAAATGTGTTTGTGTGGCCAGTCGTGATGCACTCCTTTTATCCTAACATTCTGGAGGCACTGAGAGGCAGATCTCTACAAATTCAAGGCCAGTCTGGTGTACATATCACATTTCAGGCCAGTCAAGAGCTACATATTGAGTCCTTTTCAATAAGAAGCAAATAAATGAATGAGTTGTGTGTGTGTTTACAGGCTTCATACATGTGGCTCTCTCAGGAGTCCAGAAGGGAGTGTTGGATGGCCTGGCGCTGGATTTACACATGAGCTATCTGACGTGGTGCTGGAAACTGAACTCAGGTCCTCTGGAAAAGCAGCAAGTGCTCTTAACCATGCAGCCATTTGTCCAACCTGGAATACTTTTATGATTTTGACATTGTGTATTTGACAAGCAAACTTAGGTGAGAAATCAATTTTAGGTCCATATGACACACCCCCAGGACCCACAGCAGTCAAGGGCACAGAACCTGCCATGTTTACTGATATTTTATTTAGTGGGAAGGATTTTTTTCTCACTTTCAAATTTGGCAAAGTACATTCCTTTGAGTAAAAATAGAGCATGAGTTTGTAAGGCAGAGAGAGTTTAATTCCTCCTGACTCAGCCCGAGGAGTGGATGATTTCCTTATTTTAACATCTCATGCTGAAGTTGCTCACACCTGCCCCTATCTCCCTGGGATGGCAGCAGCTCCAGCCCCCACATTTTCCACCCACCATGCCTCCCTCCCTCAGCAACCTTTCCCACACACACAGAGCCTGGGGCAGAACTGCCTGCAGGAGAGGTGTATCCACAAATCAGAACCTCCTTTCTATAGCACCCGTCAGTTTCTGCCCTAGCTGAAGAATGTTCCCATCCTCCTCATTGTCCAAATACCATGTAATTACATGTGGAAGAATTCTAAATGAATTCTTTTTTTTTTTCCTTTTTCTTTTTTTTTTTTTTTTTTTTTTGAAGCAGAGTCTTGCTATGTAGCCTTGGCTGGCATGGTACTCTATGTTTAGCTCAGGTTGGCCTTGAATCTGTAGCAATTCTCCTGAGTCTCTACCATATCTTACTTCAAAGTCAATTCTATCTATCTATCTATCTATCTATCTATCTATCTATCTATCTATCTACAGACAAGGTCTCAAGTTGCCCAGCTTGGCCTTGAAATGGCTACGTGGCTGAGAATCTCGAACTCCTGATCCTACTTCCTCCTTTGGAGTTCTGGATCACAAGTGTGTACCTCCATGCCCAGCTATATTTTCTGTTTGTTTTGTGAAAGTCCCTTACTCTATAGCTCAAGCTGGCCCTTAAATCTTAAAAGTCCTCTGACTTCAGTCTCCTTCACGATGAGATCACTGCTATGGACCACCATGCTGAGCAAGTCTTTGTATTTTTAACAAATGTTCCTCCTACCTTCTTTGGCTGCCATCTCACAACTGCACTTGTGATTTCCAAGCTTCCTTGGCACCAGAGAAGGGGAACTGAGATCCATATGGTCATAAGAAAGGATGCAGAAGGCACAACATACCCTTCAGAGCTAGGGCTCAGTTTGGCAACTGCCAGTGTGACTGAGGTCTGACTCAGGCTCTTCATCCATCCCAGGACTGGAGCTCTGTATTCTACATCTTTCCTGAGCACTGGATTGTATGTATAGTCTACAAACTAGTGAAGGATCCAGAACTCTCCTTAGATCTATGGGGCTAGAATAGGTCTGTCTGCATCTAAGTGAAAGCCTAGTATATCCTGAAGACAGTTCCTCAGGGACCATGGCCAGATGACAGCTGGAACCAGCGTGGGAAGTCCTAGGTCCACTTCTCCAGTGTTCTAGAAGATATTGCTGTGCACCAAAACCTCAGCACAGAACCAGGGACACACAAGATGCTAGTCATTACCTACCTTGGAGAGCTTCAGCAGGACAAAGAAGTTTTAATCTGTCCCACGAGAGGAGAATGAAATGGTATAGTGTGAATCCCACCAGGCAAGAATAAGTACACTACTACAATTTTGAGCCAAATTTGAAGCAATTTTTATTAAACACTGGCTGATGGATACTGGCCAGGTCCATACCCAGGATTCCCAGAGTATGACAGCAAATTACATTAATCAGGGGCTTATAACAGCAAAACCCACAAGGCAACATTTGTCTCCCCTTTATCCAATCAGGGCCAAGCATACATCCTGACATACTTCCTGCCTACATACCTCCCACCTACCTGTGACCAATACATCCTGTGTAGTTGGGTCAACCGATTTTGTTTAAAGAAGCAAAAACATGTGGCTTATTTCCTTACATGAACAATAGTCTCCAGCATTCCAGGAAGTTATCTGCCCTTGGGCAAGTGGGACTTGCAGGTTATAAGCATTTTTCTTTTATACATCGCTCTCTTTTTTTTAAATTTATTTCCTCATGTATTTTATGTATGGGAGCTCTTTCTTCATGCACTCCAGAAGAAGGACTCTAATCCCATTACATATGGTTGTGAGCCATCATACGGTTGCTGGGACTTGAACTCAGGACCTCTAGAAAAGCAGTCAAGTGCTCTTAACCATTGAGTCATCGCTCCAGCCCCCTTTCATAGATCTCTTAAACACAGTAATATAAACTTAAAACATAACTTTAGACATCCCATTAGCTGTTAGAAGAACATCTGCTGGCCTTAAAATGTTACGGCTAATGTAGCTTTCAAGAAAATATCGTTTCATCTTGCTCCCCTCCACTCAGTCAGTGAGTCCACATGAATACAGGCAGAAAGAAGATTAAAAGCCATAACCACAGACACCAGTACTTCCCAGTGAGGCTCAGTTCACACACTCTGGGTTGTTAACCCTTGGTACCTACAATGCCAGATTGGTGGATATAAAAATGTTAAGGGACTGGAGGGATGGCTTAGCAATTAAGAAAACTGGCTGCAGGATCCTCCTGCCAGTGCTTCTGCCAAGGTCTTTCAGATGAGTAAGACTTCAGACAACATTGAGATAAGGTGTTGTGGTCATCAGTTTAACAGACAGAGAGGTGCAAGACATGTAATGAGAGGAAGAGGAGGAATAAATAGAGGAAATATTAAGTAGTCTGTAAACTACAACATCTATGAATGAGATTAGCAAATTTTGGTATGATTGTCAAGTTGAGAAATGTTTTTTTTTTTTTTTGCATTTAAATAGGTATGCTCGTTTTCTTTCTTTCTTTCTTTCTTTCTTTCTTTCTTTTTTTCTTGTTTTTCAAGTCAGGGTTTCTCTGTTTTGCTTTGGTGCCTGTCCTGGAACTCACTCTGTAGACCAGGCTGGTCTTGAACTCACAAAGATCTGCCTGCCTCTACCTCTGGAGTGCTAGGATTAAAGTCATGAGCCACCTGCGCCTGCTTTAGGTATGCACATTTCAACATTCTCTTCATTAATAAAAAGTATTTCGATGTTCAAACAGAACACTGGTTGTTCTTTCAAATGACCTGGATCCACATGGCAGTTCGCTGTAACTCCAATACCAGGGGACCTGATGCTCTCTTCTGGCCTCTCTGTAGGCACTACATACCCATGGTACACAAACACCTTCAGGCAACAAATTCAGACACATAAAATAAATAAAACCTCAAAAAATTTAATGTTGAAGAGGTCAGCTTGCTCAGTGAGCCTCACAACCGGTTTGTTCCCTAAAATGCATACATAAAAATGGAGAGAATTGACAGCACACCATTGGGGAATATTTGTACGGTGCTGTGATTGGTTTAATAAAGAGGTGAATGGCCAATAGCTAGGCAGAAGGTATAGACAAGACTTCCAGGCAAAGAGAAAGAAAGTAGGAGATGTATCTAGGTGCTTAGGAGACACAGAGAGGAAACAGGGTGTGCAAGATGGAAGAAAGATAATGCCACATGACAGAATGTAGATTAATATAAATGGGTTAGTTTAAGTTATCAGAACTAGTTAGGAACAAGCCCAAGCTAGGCCAAGCTTTCATAATTAATATGAAGTCTCTATGTGATTATTTGGGAGCTATCTAGCAGGACAGAGAAAGACTTATTATAGCACACAGTTGTCCTCTGACTTCCACATAAATGTGTGCTCCCTCTCCACACCATGCACACACAGTAATATGGGGCAGCAAGATGGCTCAGCAGGTAAAACCCACCAAGCCTGTCTCCTGAAATCAATCTGCAGGACCTGCATGGTGGGAGGAGAAAACCAAGTCTTGAAATGTGTTCTCTGACCTTCACATGAACATCAATGCACATGTGTACCCACACATGTACATGCAAATAAATAACATGAATGTCTATAAAAACAAAAGAGACAGAGAGGTCACAGTCACCCTGTCACCTATGCTTCAGTGGCGCGGCCCCGCCCTGGCAGACAGAGAAGAGCTTGGAAAATCCCCAACGAGGTCCAAGAGCTTGGACCCAGGGCTTGGAAAATCCCCCAACAAGGAAAGTGGATTCTGGTGCTAGATCTTGTAGCACATGCAAGTCACAGCTGGGTGCTCCAAGTTACCAAGGCAACAGAAATCAGTGGAAAGGAACCCCTCCAAATTAACACTGTTTATTTTGGGTATTTTAAGGTTTTTGTTTTTGGTATAGACAAAGATAAACACATCCAGACCTTCATTTGTAGTCTGTTGTTAAGAAATCACCTGTATGGCTCAAACCAAGGCACAGGATGAATACATACAGATTTGTGTATCCATTCAACATATACAACCCAAGAAACACATACAACTTTGGGTTTTGTTTTTGTTTTTCAAGACAGGGTTTCTCTGTATAGACCTGACTGACCTGGAACTCTCTCTGTAGACCAGACTGGCTTCAAACTCACAGAGATCCACCTGCCTCTGTTTCCTAAGGGCTAAGATTAAAGGTATAGTTGCCTCCCTAACCCCACTTTGTCCATTTTAAGACAGATTATTTTTCTTTTATTTTCCAGACAGGGTTTCTCTGTGTAACAGCCCTAGCTATCCTGGAACTCTGTAGAACAGGTTGGCCTCAGACTCACAGAGATCCACCTGCCTCTGCCTCCCGAGTGCTGGGGTTAACGGCATACACCACCACTGCCCGGCCAAGACAAGTTCTCAGCAATGTACCCCTAGTGGCCAATAGTTGGTTTGTAGCCAAGCTGGTCTTGAACTTGTGGCAGCTATGCTAGTTCCAGGACAGTCAGGGCTACACAGAGAGATTCTGTCTCAAAAACCAAAACCAAAACCTAACAACAACAAAAAACAAAGACACAAAATCCATGAAGTAGTTAATTGTGGGTTTAGAACATACATGGTAACAAAGGAGTCTGAGAAGAATCCTGAATTCAAGGCTACATTGTAAGGGCCTTCTCAAAGAAACAATCATTCTCTGAAAGGAAGGCTATGTGATTATCTTGTACTGGGGACCATTTAACACATTATGGAGACTTCTTGCCCAACTCAGCAAGGATAATATTTTTTACCTGACCAAATCAGAAAGTTTTCCGAATCTGTCTGTAGAAGTGGATGTTTAGACCCCCAGAATGCACAGCTTGGGGTGTGGCTTAGTGGTCTAGCGCTTGCCCAGCATGTGCTAGGCTCTGGGTTCACTTCCCTAACAGCATACACATGTGTGCACATATGTAACACACACACACACACACACACACACACACACACACACACACACACAGGAAGCAGAAAATGCTTCATACTTTGAAACCATGCATAAAACAGAACAAGGCAGAGAGTGCAAAGCCCTGGGTCTTCATGAACATTTCAGGAACAGATAGGTATTAACTACACACAATATTCTAAATGCTTCTGGCAGCCAGACATAGTTATAAAGGCCAATGAACTCAACTGAGGCTGAGGTGTGTGGAGAATTACAAATACAAGGCCAGCCTAGACCACTTAATGAGACCCTATCTCAAAATAAAAAGTAAAAAGAGGGCTGGGGACAGTAGGGAGAGGGCTCAGTGGTTAAATGCACTTGTTTGACCCAGGTTTGGTTCCCTGCACCTACACAGTAGTCATATTCATATTAACTCCAGTTCCAGGGGATCTAGTGTCCTCCACTGGCCTCCATGGATATCAGGCATAAGAATACATTCAGGAAAAACACACACATATGCATACATGTATGTGTGTGTATCGAAAAACCAACAAACAGAAGAGCTGGAGAAGAAATAAGTAGTAGTGTGCTTGCCTAGCCTGTGTAAGTCCCTATGCTCACTCTATAGTACCCCCAAAAAATAAAATTCTCATTTTATATTTGTCTTTAAGATAGTTGTGGCCAGGCAGTGGTGGTGCAAGCCTTTGATCCCAGTACTCAGGAGGGAGTCGGATCTCTGTGAGTTCAAGGCCAGCCTGGTCTAGGGAGCTAGTTCAGGACAGCTTCCAAAGCCACAGAGAAACCCTGTCTTGAAAGACCAAAAAGATAAAAAGAAAAAGAAAATGCTCTGGCTTTACAGCACCTGTTTCCAAAGTTGTCTGCCCCACTGGAGGAAACTCACTAAAGGTTTGCTGTGCAGAGCCTTAATACTGTTTTCTATTTAGATAGGTGTGAACACGCACACCGTTAATAATCCCAGCACTGGAAGGGCAATGCAGGCAGATCGCTATTAAGTTCCAGGTCAGCCAGGGCTACATAGAGACCTCATCTAAAAGAAAAAAAAATTTAGGGCTAGAGAGGTGGCTCTGTAGTTAAGAGCACATACTACTGTTGCAGAGGGCTTGAGTTCAGTTTCCATCAACCATATTAGGTAGGTTTACAACAGCCTGTAAGTCAGGTTCCAAGAGATCTGACATCTCTTTTGCACACACATATGTAGCACACATTTTAAAATTTAAAACATTTAGGCTATTTATTGTTTGTATGTGTATGGGCATGTGTATACCACAGTGAACATGTAGAGGTCATAGGTCATGTAAAGTTAGCTCCCTCCTTCCAGGTTTACATGGCTTTGGATCAAGCTCAGGTCAAGCGCTTGTAACAAGTGCTTTACCAGTTGAGCATCTCACTGGCCTCAGAACTTTCTTCCCTTTTTTTTTTTTTTTTTTTTTTTTAAGACTGTTTTCCTGTGTAGTCCTGGCTGTCCTGGAACTCTGGAACTCACTATGTAGACCAGGCTGGCCTTAAACTCGAATCTGCCTGCCTCTGCCTCCCAAGTGCTGGAATTAAAGGTGTGTGCCACCACCACCTGGCCAGAACTTACTTTTTTCAGTCAGACCCCTTGCTAGATAATGATGTCATCTCATTTGTGCACCTCGGCCTTCAAAGGCAGCAGACCATTAAGCATGCGGCTACGTCCTCCCCTCCCAGGCCTCTCATCTGAATTCACTTCACAGTGGACGCTGCTGTTCTCAGGCACTCCTTATGGCCTGTTACTCCCTGGTTCTTACTCTGCATCCCCTAGGAGCAATTCCTAAGGCCCAAGACTCTCTTTTATTGTTTTGTTTTTGTGTTTTCTGAGTTACAGTCTTGATTCTTCAGCCTAGGTTGGCCCTGAACTCACTGCAGTCCTCCTGCCTCAGCCTCTCCAAGCGCTGAGAGTACAGGTGTGAACTGCCACACCTATCTCAGTGTTGGTGGTTTTGACAAGAGCTGATCACAAGGCCCCACCCCCTGCCTTCATGAACTTCATAGCACCGAGCTCTGGCTTTCATGACTAACTTACAGCAGGTGGAGCCAAGCACAAACGTGGAGCCAAGCACAAACTGTACAACGCCCCTGGCAGGCAGCCTCCCTAGCCTAGACAACCATTTCCCTACATCTGCAAGAGCCAGAGACATGTAATGGATTGCCTCCTTCCCGGGAATGGGGCTTGTATGTAAAGTGCATACAGTCTAAAAGTAAAGGAAACTGACAGGTATAAATGGAATTTTGCAGTAAGGGAGCAAACTGGGGACCCAGCCATCCAACATGCAGAGGTAGGCCCAGTCCCCTGCCAGAGGACTAGGGCACCCCTCCATTGCTGCTCCTTTGAGACTTCCCTGTTGGACCCCAGACTGAGAGAACCCTCAGGGAATCTAGGGGTCAGCTGTTTGAGCAACTTGAAAATTAGCATGCTATCTGCCCCAACCACAGTTGCCTTTGGTTTATTCTAGGAGTGCCTGTTCAAAGAGGCCTTGCCCAAAGCTACAGCCTGTTCCTCTGGGGCCTATTCCCTGGAGAACCAACGTGCTTCAGTTCTAGAGACCAAGGGAAGCTGGGAGGCTGGCTCCAGTGAAGCCAGTGTGAGGTTCTGTGTGAGGGCAGGCAGAGCAAGGGGCTAACACTGTGAGGAATTGTGGGTTCATTGATCTGCACAATGTAGCCAGTACCAGGAAGAGATACCATTGAGTCTCTTATATGACCAGGTCCTATAACATTAGACATGAGACGCAGGCTCTGGGGGAAGCCACCCTCTTTTCAAGACCCTCACTTTATTTGGACTATTCAGGGTTGCTGGACAAGGCTAGACATGAAATGTTCTGTGAACATCTTTGGGATGGTCTTGTTCATTATGGATTCAGCATGATGATCACAAAGCTATAGCTGACAGATAGATGTGTGTGCACTTAGGATGGAGCTTCAGAGGGAAAGATGCCCCCTATCACCACCAAGGTGTTATAAAAATTTATTTTTGATTATTGAAATGCAAAATCCTGTGCAAAAATATTAAAAAACCAAACCACAAGCCACCACTAACACCCCCAGTTGTTGCTTCCTTGCTTGAAAAAGCCACCTCTTCTTCAATCACAACCACCCCCAGTGAAAACCTTGTCTCTGCCTGGTGTGGTGGCACTCGTCACTAATCCCAGAAATCAAGAGGCAGGGGGTTTCTGTGAGTTCAAGGCCAGCCTGGTCTACAAAGAGAGTTCCAGGACAGTCAGAGCTGTTACACAGAGAAACACTGTCTCAAAAAAGAAAGAAAAAAGAAGAAAGGAAAAAAGAAAGGAAGGAAGGAAGGAAAGAGAGAGAGAGAGAGAGAGAGAGAGAGAGAGAGAGAGAGAGAGAGAGAGAGAGAACCTGGCTCTTTGGACTAAAATGTTCCTCTTAATTGGCTTGTGGACTGGTGACATAATTCCCATAACATTTCCCCCTTTATGTCTAATTAAGAAATGTTCTAACACTAACATAGTAAAACTGCATACGATAGCAATTATTATCAAGTATCATCCAAAAAGAAAGAAAAGGTAATAATCTTAACAAAAATAAAACTACATACAACAGGAACAATTATCAAGTAAGATATACATTCTCAGTGTCTAGTCCACAAGTAATTGGAAATTATTGCTCTCTCTTGAAGAGTTCAAAGTTTTGTATCTAATATACTCTTTGTCAAGATTTGAGAGAACTGTAACTGTCTGGTCTTTAACCCCATCAAAGATCTGAGGAGGAAATAATATTACCTGGGTAAGCAGGATGTACAAGCAAGCAACTTCCAAAAATATGATAAATGATAGAAACAACATTGGATAGTCACCCAAAGTTGCTCTGCAATGTTAAGATCCATCTTTGCCCTACAGGCCTAGAATATCTGACAGACATTTTTAGAAGCAAGAAATTTTGAAGGACTGTCATACCTTGTCTTGGCAAAGTTTGGCAGCTGGCTTTCTCTGTGTCCTGCTTGTCCTGTCAGCAGTTGAGACAAGGGCAGTTTCTTGCCCTAATGGCTAGCTTATGCCACCAAGAAAGCATATAGAGTTTTGATGCCATCACCCTCTTTCGAAGTATATTGGTGCTGCCAGGAGTAGATGTGTCTCATGTAGAGAGAAGTCTGTTATTAAAACATTTTAAATGCTGTATTCTGTAGGTCTTTCAAGTGTTTGAAGATTACTTATCTCAAATATACCTTTGTATTACCTTGAAAACTTAACTAATATGACTATAAGTTTGATAGTTATGGGTGACAATTAGCCTGTATTTACTATCTTGAATAGCTTTTAAGGACTAAAACTTCATATTGCATAATTAAACAAGCTGTATAGATAATACTTTATGCATAAATACAGATGTGCAGTGAAAGGGCAATAACATTAAATTTGATTCAATATACAAAAATATCTTTTGTTTGTTTATTTTAAGAGACAGGGTTTCTTTCATATAACAACATTGGCTGTCCTGGAACTTGCTCTGTAGACCAGGCTGGCCTTGAACTCACAGAGATCCACCTGCATCTGCCTCCAAAGTTCTGGAATTAAAGGCATGTGCCATCACTTCCCAGAAACATCTTAAACAGAAATAGAAACATATATACAGAATAACAAAAACACCCTTAAATTTATAACAATATACAAAAATATCTTAAACAGAAGTAGAAACAAGATAGGCACACCTTTAATCCCAGTACTTGGGAGGCAGAAGCAGTTGGACCTCAGTGAGTTTGAGGCCAGCCTGGTCCACAGAGAGAGTTCCAGAATAACCAGGACTGTTACACAGAGAAACCCTGTCTTGAAAAACTAAAAAGTAGAAACATATATACAGTATAACAAAAATAACCTTAAATTTGTATCAATATACAAAAATCCATATTAATGTAAATTATTTAAGATTAATGGCTGCTTTAGTTTGAATGATCTACCTTTTTATCCTATCCCCCATATTTCTTTTCCAAATAAGATCCCTAATCTCTTTTATTTAGCCCATATATATTTTTGAACATACCCTATAACAACTTGTAACTAAGCCCCCTACATGATGACAAATATTCATAACCTCAAGAAATACCAAAAACCACCCACCCCACCTATTGGTAAAGAGGGCATTGTGTTCTTAAAATTACTTCCTGATGTCTGGGGGGGGGTGACAGTACCTCTAGGGGACCCTGTATAGAACAAACATTATTGAGTCTTGGGAGCTGCATCACTTGTTGCCAGTCTCCGAGTAATGAGAAAGGGTAGGACTTATATTAAATACTGGATGGAGTGGTGCATGAGGATAGACCGTGTCAGCTAGCCACCTTGGAATTGTCCTGAGCAGTTTGTAGTCCAAAGCTGATCTTTGGGTGGTGTTTATTGGCTTAGTGGCATTATTACAATCCAGGTACAATCATCATTGTGGGTCTCCATCATCCTTTTGGAGACTTCAGCGGTCACTGTTAGGAATGATTATAGAAAACTTAAACAAGTTAAATGTCACATGCTGCTAATCTTCGGGAGGTTAAAGGACCATGATCTATTAAATACGCCCAGGATATCCAGGCTTAATTCCCAAGTGCCTATTTAAAATCAATCCTGAAATCACGTATAGGAAGCTACATGAAACCTAAGGTTAGAATTAGTTAATATTTTACATTATCATAAACAGAAAGTTTAAATTGTGAGATAGTACTTAAGAAGGGGCTGGATAGATGGCTCAGTGGTTAAGAGCATTGGTTGTTGTTCCAGAGGAACTTTATTCAATTCCCAGCACCCACATGGCAGCACACAACTGTCTGAAACTCCAGTTCCAGGGGATCTGGCATCTTTACACAGAGACACATGCAGGCAAAACACCAATGCACACAAAATAAAAATAAAATTTAACAAAAAGGATAAAGAGTCAAAATAAATTTGAGGGGTATGACATTTGTGACAATAAAAATCCCTAGATTTTGGTTTTCTTCTGTCCCACATGAGGTGACTCTTGTGATATGAAACAGAGACTTTGAATTTTCTTTTAAGAACATGCTTGGGTTTAGCAAAGGAGAGAGCCACACTCCAAGTCCAAAGCCAGCTTTAGTTTTTAATTGAGTCAGGACTATATAAAGAATATCTGTTTAGCCCAACAGTGGTGGCATGCCTTTTATCCCAGCACTTGGGAGGCAGAGTTCAAGACCAGCCTGGTCTACAAAGCAAGTGCCAGGACAGGATTGAAAGCTACACAGAGAAACCCTGTTTTAAATAACAACAATAAAAAAAATTAAATTAAATTAAAAAAAAAATACCTGTTTAACACATCTGTAGAAACCAGCAAAAACAGACATTTTGAAAGGTTTATGAAATTTTACCTGTAGGAAGTATTTTATAGCAGTAGGCCAGATTACTCCTTTGCTTGGTAATAATGTTTTGGGATTGTTCTCCCTTCTTTTTTCCATGTTTAATTTGTCCAAAGGTGTTTGGATTCCTCATTCAGATGTTCTTATTTACCTGGAAAGACAAAAACAAAGCTCTCTCCTTACTCCATTTCTTGAGTTTTCCCTTTTGTCAGGTTGACTAGCCACATCGGTTGATGAATTATCACCTCTCCTAATCGAAAGATCTCTCCTGTTTAAATAGAATCTTTATCAGTTTTGATGGTATGTTATAAGCAGTTTTCCAGCCAGCCTGGTCCCAGAGCTGCATCAGCCCCAAAAAACACACAGAGACTCTGTGTTAGATATAAAGCTGTTCGCCTGTTACTAGCATTTCTTATTGGCTAGCTCTGTCCTTAATATTAACCCATTTCTATCAATTTAAGTATTTCTACATGGTCTTATCTTACCAGAGAGAGGTCCGTACCTCTTCCTCTTAAGTCCCTACATCTTGACTCTCCTCTACTACCTCTCCCAGAATCCTCCCTGTCTCCTAGTACTACCTATTTTGCCTTCCTATTTGCCAACAGTGCTTTATTCACTAACCTATAAGAAAAACATATTTACAGAATGACATCTCCCATCAATGGTATCTATACCTTTTCTTCTCCTGTGGAAACAAAAGCAAAACCTATTCCCCAATGTAATACCTGTCCTGGTTTCCATTCTGAGGTCAACAGAACTTTAAAATATACTGGCTGATTTAGTGCAATGGTTTTTTTTTGTTTGTTTGTTTTTTTGTTTTTGTTTTTTTTTTAATCCAATGTCTCTCTGCAACTACTGTTCCCTTTCATTAGCATTTAAAATTTTAGTCAATAAAGCACTGTGCAATCTATCTCTGGAGATCATTATTACCCCTTTCTGTTTATTAAGCATATCTTTTAAAGTGCAATTAGATTTTTCTATGTAACTGCTTGTCCTGTAGGATTGTGTGATATACCTGCAATATACTTTATGCTGTAATGTGAAAAAAAAAACTGTTTCATTTTACTAGAGACATATGCTGGAGCATTGTTAGTCTTAATTTGTACAGGTATTCCCATGATGGCCATAACTTTTAATAGATATGTAATTATATCAGCCTTTGTAGAACTCAAATCAGCTGCCCATTGAAATCCTGAATATATATATCTATAGTATGGTATATACATAATTTAATTTTGCAAACTATAAAATAAAACATATCCATTTGCCAAATTTAATTTCTTTGAGTACTCTTTGGGTTAATTCCGCAGATAGTGGAATTTGGTTGTATAAAGAACAAGTGGGACATTTCTTTACAATTTCCTTGGCTTGTTACCTAGTGATGGAAAATCTTTTTCAAACCCTTGTTGTTAATATGGTGTTTCTTATGAAATTTTAAGGCTTTTAGCACATTTCCTACCTATAGCTGGCCAATTTCATCATTATCTTGTGCTAGAGGACCTGGTAGACCTGTATGGGATCTGATGTGTGTTATATACAAGGGATGATTTCCATTAATGATTACTTGTTATAGATGAATAAACAAAGTTAATTCTGAATCATCTAGAATAAGTTCAGCAGTTTCAATATGTAAAATAACTCCTTCTGTGTATTGAGAGTCAGTAACTATATTAAAAGGTTCAGGAAAATCTAATAATAAATTCTGTCTTTTGAACAGAATCATAAGGGCTTTGAGACACTTTACTTAAATTTCTTGACTTATAACCTGCCTTCCCTAATTTATTTACATCAGTATAGAATGTAGGGGCTCCAGATATTGGTGTTCCCCATACAATGTGAGGAAGGATCCATAATGGTTCTTTTTATAAATTGAAGCCTCTTGCTTTGGGGATATTTGTTGTTAACCTCTCCCAAAAAATTACTGAAAGATCTTGCCAATGTTCATTTTTTTGCCCATAAAGAGAAAATTTCAGCATTAGTAAAAGGTACCACAATTTCTGTTGGGTCCATTCCTTTTAATTGACAAAACCCCAATTTTTCTTTTAGAATCAATTCAGAAACCTTTTCTTCATTGGTTTTTAATTTTCTGCTCTGTGTGTGTGACAAAAATATCCATTCCAGAATATTATCTTCTCCCTGCATAAGAATTCTAGTAGGAGAATGGGTAAAAAGTAGAATAACTAGGACACAATCAAGTTCTGGATCCAAGTGATCCACATATACATCTTGTAATTTGTTTCTCTACCAGAGCCAATTCTCTCTCAATCTCAGCTGATAATTTTCTTGGATTATTTAAGTCCTTGTCACCTTGTAAGATTTTAAATACATTACTTAGTTCTTGATTTGTTAATCCTATTGTGGGCCATAGTCAGTTAATGTCCCCCAGTAGTTTTTGAGTCATTCCTGACTTTTCAGACTTATGCCAACCAAGGTGTACACACACACACACACACACACACACACACACACACACACAGTTTGTTTGTTTTGTTTTTCGAGACAGGGTTTCTCTGTGTAGTCCTGGCTGTCCTGGAACTCGATTTGCCAATCAGGCTGACCTCAAACTCAAGAGACATCTGCCTACCTCTGCTCCCAAGCCCTAGGATTGAAGGTGTGAACCACCACTGCCTGTATCTTTTCAAATAGTAACTTTTTCTAAGGTTAGCAAATTATCAGTCACCTTTTTTGCTCTCTTCATTGGTAAATATTTCTGAAGCTTTTATCTTACCAATCAAAATTGTATTATTCTCCTTAGTAATTATTTGTAAGGCTTGCATATAATCAGCAATAGCTTTCTCTAAAGCCTGTATCTTATCAGTCAATTTCTCGTATTTGGCAGTTTCAAACCACTCTTTTAAGGATACAATTCGACTGATAATAATAAGGCTGACATTTTATCAATCCCACCTAAGTTGTTCCTCCCATTTAGTTTTTTTCTATTTGTATCCCGTCCATAACATCAGTGAACAGAGTCCTAATTCCCTGCATTGTAATATTGCCAATCTTTAACTTGGGAAAGGTTTTAAGATTGTCCTTTCTGGTCTGGAGAGATGGCTCAGAGGTTAAAAGCACTGGCTGCTCTTCCCGAGGTCTTGAGTTTGAAACTTAGCAACCACATGGTGGCTCACAAACATCTGTAATGAGATCTGATGCCCTTCTGGCATGTAGGCAGAGCACTATATACATATTAAATACATAAATAAATAAATAAGAATTTTTTAAAAGTTGTCCTTTCCCTTTATTGTTTCACCTTATTAAAACAATTACTTACTTATTAATAGCCTAGTTTACCATTTAAAAGGCCCCAAATATCTTACTAGTTGTGATGCTGCTCTTCCGAGGGTTGGGCTGTGGTCTTCCCTGGAGGCATGGGTTACGAGAAGGTATTTATATGTAGTGACGATATTTGACCAGCAGGCGGAGCAGGTGCGGCACTAAGGTAGCTCAGGCTCAACATGCTGAGCAACTGCTGGAAACAATTGAATAGACTCTGCCCCAGTCCTCGTGCGGAACAGAGCCCATATGGGGATGGGGCACATCAAGCGATGTTCAAGGACCAGAACTTGCCCAAGCGAGCCGAGCAGAACAGCTTCGAGAGGACTCCTGGTGGTTACAAGGGCCCTGACTGCGGAGCAGGCGAGGAGAGTGCTGGCTTAGGGAGCTCCAGGGCCAAGGAGCAGGAGCACACTGTCAGCTCCGGAGCGCCGGAGCCTCCCACTTTGGACATCAAATGATAAAAATATCTTTATATTTTATTAAAATGCAAAATATCATGTACATATATTAAAGAACAAAAGGGGGAACTGATCCGAATTACAAACGACCACTCACACCCCCAATAGCCCGCTACCTCGCTTGAAAAGTCCTCCTCTTCCTGGGCCCATCCCCAATGAAAACCCCGCCTCTTAGACCAAATCGCTCCTCTCAATGGCTAGCGGGTTGGTGACAATTCCCGTAACAAAGGTGGCTACAGTGTCACACCTCCCTCTGATCTGGACTCCTCCAGATCAGGAAGCTAGCAGGTGGTGGTAATGGTGGCATAGGCCTTCAACCCCAGCACTAGGGAGGCAGAGGCAGGCGGATCTCTGTGAGTTCAAGGCCACCAGCCTGGTCTACAGAGCGAGTTCCAGGACAAGCTCCAAAGCAATACAGAGAAACCTGTCTGAGGAAAAAAAAAAAAGGGCAGGAAACATAAAACCCCTATTTCAGTGATAGAATCATTTTTTTTATTTTTCTTTCTAGAAACCTATAAATTAAAACTGACAGATATTTTTATAATAAAAAATATTTTAAAAAAAAGAGAATGCAATTTTCTGGCAAAAATCAAAGGAATCTTTCAGACACCATAAGCAAACATCGGGCTAGGCTCATGACTTGGTCCCATCCCCCTGAGATGTAAGCTTTGGAGACACAGAGCATGGAAACAGCTTGGTCCCCAGAGGAAGGGCTAGATGGCTAGAATTTCCAAATGCACATTCATCATTTCTGTGAGGCAGGGGGCATTTCCCATGAAAAATACTATCTCCTGCATACATTTTTTTAAATACAATATTTGTTTGTGTGTCAAAGGATGTACTCCTCAGGCAGAGGATATAGTGCAGGTGATGCTGTCCATGACGCCTTGGGTGTGATCTTCAGCATTGCAAAAGGTGGGCGTGGTGGCTCTCTTGTAATTTCAACACTTGGGGGTAGAGACAGGATAATCAGAAGGTCAAAATCATCTTCAGCACATGGTGAGTTTGAAGGTAGCCTGAGTCACATGCAATCTACTTCAAAAAGAAAGAAAAGAAAACTTTGTATCCCATCATGCACTCCTGTAATCTCAACACTCCAGAGAGTAAGGCATGAAGATTGCAAATTCAAGGCTGAAACCCTCCAGTAGGGAAGAGACTAAGGTCCCTGGGAAAAACCTAGGGCCAGGAGCCCACTTCCTTCACAACCTTGGAGACTGTCTGTCCTCTAGACAGGACTCTCTCTGTGCAACAGGGGCAGGGATGATCCTATGAAAACCCAACCCACAGTTTATAGCTGCACCTGGCATTGTAAAAGATAGGGGCATCCAAGGACATAGGGAGCCCAAGAAGTCGAAACAGCTCATTACCTAGAGCTTAGCAGAGGTGGATTCAAACTCTACCAGTTGTTTAATGTCATTTGGGAATGTCATCCAGCTGCCACCATCAACTACCAACACAATCCCTGAGACATAGGACGCCAGGGGGCTGGCCAGGTAGAGCACACTGTGGGCGATCTCTGTCTTGTTTCCAAGTCTTTGCACAGGGCTTGAGAGAGACTTCAATTTCACACTGTCCTGGGGGCCCCCTGGAAGGCAACAGAAAGTCAGGACCCATAAGCCCCTAGAGCACAGTGTTTGCTGCTCCCTCCAGCCAGCATTCTCCTGGGCCCACATCTGGAAAAGGTGGTTGCTCTACCAGCAACAGAAGATGTGCAAAGTGACACAAAATCCACAGGCGGGAAAGTGACACCCTCTAGACAATGAGTATATGGAGGCCCTAAGAGCAGGCCAACTTAGACAGAGTAGGTTAAACATTTGGATAACTTCTTGACTAGAATAAAACAAAATGTTTGTTATTTTTTGTTTATTTGTTTTTGTTTCCCAAGACAGGGTTTTTCTGTGCAACTCTGGCTATCTTAAAACTCATATTGTAGACCAGGCTGGCCTGGAACTCAGAGATCTGCCGACCTCTGCCCCCTGATTCCTGGGCTTAATGCACTACCACTACCTAGCTGAAGACAGACTTTTTTTTTAAGCCCTGGTACAATCTGAGAAGTTTTGATGAGTGTCCCAAACTCCCAAAGAGACTTACCCAATCGCCGCATCCCCTCTGTGCCACTGATGGGACCAGGAGCCAGGCTGTTGACACGAATATTCTGGGGGCCCCACTCCACAGCCAAGTGCCGTGTCATAGCATCTGCATGGAAGAAATGCACACAGGAGGGCAAATTGTGAAGCAGCGCTGCCTCTGGCATAGCCTAAACACCAGTGGGAGCCCAGGGTCAAGTCTAGGCCTCTACAGTATGCAGGGCTAGGATCAAGCTCATGTGCAGATTATCAGCCTCCAGGGATAGTCAAGGAGATAATCCACAGGGAGCACTCACCCACGGCTGCCTTGGCAGCACCTGCATGGAGCTGCAGCACCTGTCCCCGCATACTGAGAGTGGCTGTAATATTCACAATCACTCCTCCATGGTCCTGAAACATACAAGGATGACAATGAGTGGGTAGCCACAGGAAGAAAGGCCCCTGCCATGAGAATACCCACCCGGAAGAACTTCTCATAAAGCACACGAGACACATTGAAGGTTCCAATGGTGTCAATGTCAACCACAGTCTTAAAGGCATTGAAAGACAAAGCGCTTGCAGGGCATAGGAAGTTTCCAGCTGCACCTAGAGAACAGAAGGGGAAGGCTGGTGGGCTGTGGCTCCAAGAAGACAGGGTGCTAATGGGCTAAGCCCTGTCAAAAGTACAAAACTTGATGTTTTGTAGGCAGTCAGAGTGTGGAGACCCTCAAAGTGGCTTCAGCCACACAAGACTAGACTCAGCAGGCACAGGATAGATTAGATGCCAGGAAGTTAAGCTCTAAAACAAAGCAGCAGTTGGGGCAGAAACAAAGGATCAGGAGTTCAAGGTCATCTTCAAGCACACAATAAGTTGACCCTAGCTTGGGCTATAGAAGATTCTATCTCACAAAAATAGATAGATAGATAGATAGATAGATAGATAGATAGATAGATAGATAGATAATTTTTTGATGCTTGTGAATGTGACCTTATTTGAAAATAGAATCTTTAGATAGAGTCTTTAGTTGGCATGATGGCCCAAGCTTTTAGTCCCAGCACTTGGGAGGCAGGGGGGACCTCTGAGTTCAAGTCTAGCCTGGTCTACAGAGCAAGTTCCAGGGCAGGCAGAGCTACACAGAGAAACCCTGTCTCAGGGGGGAAAAAAAGATAGTGCCTTAATATGATAATAATGTCAAGTATTCAGCAAATATAACATTTGAGTAATAGCAGCTTTTGTAAAATGATTACATAGAATTATCTGCTTAATTATTCTATAACCAACTTTTTTTTCGGGGACAATGATAGTAACCAGGGCTTTTTGCATGATGAGCTCAAATCCCAACTCTATGACTTTGATTTATTTGTTTATTTAGGGATGGGGTCCCTCTGTGTAGCTCTGGCTGTCCTGGAACTTAACATGTAAATCAAGCTGGCCTCGAATTCCCTATGTAGACCAGGCTGGCCTCAAACTACAAGATCTACTTGCCTCTGCCTTCTAAGTGCTCAGATTAAAGGTGTGTGCCACCACACATTGGGAGGCAGCCCCACACTCTTATTTTAACACTTATTTAGTATATGTACATGTTTGATGTATGTAGTTGTGCATGTGCCATGGCATGTGGGGGTCAGAGGACAACCTGTGGTAGTGAAACCATTTTTTCCATCATGTGGGGCTCAGGGATATGACTCAGGCCTAAGCTACTGACCCACCTCACCAGCCCACTTTTTAAAGTGGAAATCTCAGTATACAAGAACACCCTAGAATTGTGACTTAGTCATGTTCACACCCAGCATAGCTCAGGCTTTGCTAACCCACTACTCAGAAAGAACAAAGATTGTCCAGGGCAGAACCTATAGCCTAGATTGTGCCTCTGGCAAATGCAAAGGTTTTGACACAATGACCGAGTCTTGCATCTGGCAACTGTGAGGCCATAGTTGGGCCTGGACAAATACCTAGGCTCTCTGGCATAATCCTACCCCTAGCAACAGAGATCCAGAGTTTCCAAGCAGCACTATTGACCTATGAGAAGACTCTGCCCTCACTTATTGCGGACTCACAGTTAATAAGGATGTCAATTTTGCCAAACTCTTTCAGCGCCTGGTCCACAGCAGCCATGACAGCTGGGGGAACTCGGACGTCCATAGATAGTGGGAGGCACCGCTTTCCAGTGGCAGCAACCAACTTTTCAGCAGCCTAGGCAGCAGAAAGAAAGCGGGTTGGCTAGAAGCTTCAGCCTGGAGAAGCAGCCTTTAGACCTCAATGGAAATGATACATTACATTAGCACCCAAAGTTTGCTGTGGTACCCTGCCCAGGGAGACTTGACTTGAAAGTAGCCACCTCCTGGGGCCATGACCCCTGATGGATGTGGGTAAGACATCCTGCATTCTCTATAACCTGCCACCTGTCTCAGATCCTACCTTCTTTCTGTCTACCTTGTAGGCATTTCCCCTGGACCTAGATGGGTAAGATGGTGGGTGACCTTCATAATGCTGGTAATCCTACTGAATAATTCTGGAACCATTATTATTTTCAAAAACATGGTCCGATAACCACATTTCTAGAAAGTCAATGGTACCTATGAGGATCCATTTTAATGAGCTCCTCTACACAAGAAGAAACAGACTCTGGTGTTTTTATCCCCTGGTCCTTGGGACTCTTCCCCACCCAAGTTCAGAACCCCACAGCCTTCCTCTCACCATGGACACTCTTGACAGACTCCTGCTGGCAATGACAGTGTGGCAGCCATGCCTACGAAACAAGATGGCAGGCTTGAGAAGACAAGGATGAGGGGCACACCCTGGGGGGCCTCCTACCAGGTACCCATGTTACAAGGAACTCCCCCAAGAGTTTCTTAGGCTGAGGTATGCATCAAGGCCAGCAGCAGGCACAGGAACTCAAGCGGGCCTGAGTGACTCTAGAAGGACTGCTGGGCACTATGCTGCTCCTAGGTTGCCCACTCCTAGATTTCTATGCTCTGTCTCCGGCTTGGGATATTCTGACCCAGATACCATGTACATGGCAGAGAGGCTACTAGTGCCAATCCCAGATTTGTACAGGGCCTGCTGGGGCACTGGAGCCCATTTCAAGAGAGAGAGCCTCATGGTGACAACAATGGATACAGTCTGCTATAAAGGTTGCACAAAACTACACTGATTTATCTAATATCCATGGTCAGATAACACACAGAACTTTGTTCTACTGAGAAGAAATTGCATGAAGCCACCAGCTTCGAACAACAGTCTGTTTTTTTGGAACCAAAGTCATTTCAGGTTGTGAAAAGTAGACTACTGGGGAGAAATGGAGGACTCTTCGACCTCCACCTCAGCCTAATTATGAGCATCCACCAGCTTCAGCAGCAAGTTGCTAACCCTCTCATGATGCCACAAGACCTGTGTTCCAAGAGACACTCTTCCCCACTGTTGCTGTCCCCTTATAACCTGAGGCTTATTACACAGTCTCGCTAACATCTAGGAGACCCTAAAGGTCCTGTCTTCACCCCCTCCCAGGGCAGCATACAACCACTCCCCAAAATCCATCAGGGTCCAGCCAAAGGGAAGTAAGGTGGTAGGGAGGGTCCCAGAGCAGTGTACCTCATGAAAATCTCAGCAATCCGGAAGCCAATCCCAGATCCACCACCTGTGATAAAGGCCACCTTGTCCCTTCAAAAAAGGAAAATGTCATTTTTTAAAATGTTTATTGCTGGGCATTGGTGGCACATGCCTTTAGTACCAGCACTTGGGAGGCAGAGGCAAGAGGATCTCTGTGGATTCGAGGCCAGCCTAGTCTAAAAAGCTAATTCCAGGACAGACTCCAAAGCAATACAGAGAAACCCTGTCTTGAATATAATATTTTTTTTCTCTATGAGTGTTTTGCCCATGTACCTACAGATGGTTGAGTCCTTCTGTGGATGCTGGGAACTAAAGCTGACTCCTCTGAAAGAACACTAAGTGCTCTGAACCACTGAGCCATCTTTCTAGTCCATAGAATCTACTTTAAAATCAATGTTTTAGCCTGGTCGGGGATGCATGTTGTTAATTCTAGCACTTGAGAGATGGGAGCTGGGCGGCCAGGAATTAAAGACCAGCATTAGCTACATAGTGAGTTTCAGGGCAGCCTGGGATACATGAGATTCTGTCTCAATAAACAAATCACTGTCCAGGCGTGATGGTGCACGCCTTTAATCCCAGCCATAGGGAGGCAGAAGCAGGTGGAGCTCTATGAATTGGAGGCCATCTCAATCCAGCCAGATGTACACAGAGAAACACTGTCTTGAAAAACCAAAATCAAACAAATAAGTAAATAAATAAATCACTGTTAACAGAGCGTAAATAGGTAGCCAAAGGAGAACTTTGACCCCATGAACTTTCACCCAGTGTGCCTGTGAAAGAAAACATGCTACTGCAGACGATGGAACCCAACGGGTTTGCTAGACACAAATATAGTCTTTAACGTTTGTTATTCTTGGGCTTCCTAGAAGTTCAGGGGTGATGGGGGAGGAGGAAATATTTAACTAAAAGTGCTCTGTGTATAAGGCATCAAGTGAGACATTTTCAAAACGAACAAGGTTCCTCCCACAGTCCTTCAAACCATCCTTCTAGAACTCCAAGATCAGGTTTATGATCGCCCAAGAGCAGGGTAATGATCACCCGTCCTCTTTGCTGTCATATCCAGCCACAGATCCGTTCTGACCTCTGTGCCCAACCCCGGATCACTCCCTAGTTCCCTGCTTTAGCTCACTGGAGAAGATCCGGACAGAAGAGGTGGTGATATTCAGAAAGACAATCGTCCTCCTCAACGTCGGGCGGCTGCTGGGCCATGATGATCTGTGCGGGCCGGAGTGCCAAGGACAGTAAAATTGGGAACCAGACTCTACCTTGCCAACGCTGTGCACAGCCTTCTTCAAGCTGCTCGTTCTGCCCAGAAACGCCCAGGACCAGAGTCCCCGCCCACCAGGCGCTCTTCTGCAAGGAGGCCCCGCCCACAACGAGGTGCCTCGTCCCTCCATGCCTTCCAATCACACGCCCTCCCGAGACTCCCCGCCCTCCAGGTCTTCCCATTCCACCCAGCGGGCATCCCATCCATGGTGGCGCGCGGCCTGCTGGGACTGAGAGGGGGAGGAGGCGCTAACGCAGACGCAGTGACGCCCCGCCTGTTAAACCCCGGAGTCCCTTCCAGTTGACTTAAGCAGAGCTTGTGGAAGTCGGGACTCCTGACTAGCATCGCTCTGCCTCTCATAGAGCAAAAGGATCGGGAGTCTGCAAAGTCAATAGCTCCCTCGCGTGGCTAGTCCGGGTAAAATAAAATCCCAGAGTGACCTCTTGGTGGCTGACAAGGATCACAGCACTTGATCCAGATTTTCGTGAAGCTGCTCAGGCAGACAGGAGTGGAGAACACAGGACTGGGTTCCACCAGGATGTTAATTAGCAGTCATATGTGTCTGCTACTTGTGTCAGCCACTTCAGGATCCGGGGTGACTTGCATGTATTAACGTTTAAATAAAAGGACGTCAGGGAGCAGTCGTTGTCACAGACCACATCAGGTCAGGAGTGGAGGATGCACCCTGGTGCCTGGGTTGCTTTGAGGGAAAGATGAGAGTAGCCGCTGAAGTGTAAGTTTTCTGCTGTTCCGACCTCAAGGACTGGCGCTCCTACCCACAGGCTCTGTGCCTTGAAGAGGCCTTGCCATCACCCTCTCTCAGAATTATCATACAGCCAGAAGCTATAATAGCACCAGGCAAAGAATTTCGTTTGGGTTCTTGATTGCATGACTCTGATTATATTATTTTCCAAAATCAAGGAATTCTCCTCCTGGGGTAGTAAAGCCTCTGTTTTACTGTTTACACTATGCATAAAAAGCACTCATTAGAGTGCTGGAATAAAGGAATTTTCTCCAGATATGAATACTGGACATCATGGAGCAGACATTGTTATAGTGACCTATAAAATGCTTGGCTCTGCAGTCATGCTAATGAAATAAGTAGAATACAGTGATAGCTGGAACTAGGGTAGTAGTAATCTAGGGCATCACAGAATCTTTGCCTTAGATTCCCCACCTAGTACTCCCTCCAACTCTCAAGGGTCTTGGGGCAGGGGTCCTAGGGTATCTAAGAGGCAGGTTAACTGAAAGCAGGGTTCTATTTTGCAGTTAGTTACCTTGATATCATTACCTATGCTGGGTGGGACTTGTCAGTGATTTAGCTGTTCTGAGGTCACTAACCCTCATCCTTGTCTCGGTCATTCCAGTAAACTCATGGGTTCACCAAGCTGGGAAGGTATGAAATTGTTACTGTGGTATGTTGTTTTGCCCTGTGTGAGGTGAACAGGCATTTGTTCACTCTCCCCAAGAAAGGTTATACAATGCTGAGATGGCAAAAATAAGTATGCCATTCCCATTTTAATCAGAAGATTTTAATGTCTCTCCTTTGGGGCAAGCAAAATCACCTCTGACAATGTCCCAAAGCTTGTCTGGCACTTCGGTATAGAAGGCTATGATCCAATATTGTGCTGGCTTAGGATACAAAAAGGCACATAAAGTTGAGGCTTAGACCCCCCCCTGGGCTGGAGTTAGACAAAAGGTGAACAGGGAATGGTTTGGGAGATGGGAAGGGTGTAGGCTTGAGTTCTTGTTGGCAGAGGTAGTTGTTCATGGATGAACCCTGAAGTGTGGAGGGTAGTTCAAAGCCTCAGGCTGGGCAACAACTGCTATGCTGATCCCCATCTGCCCAGGTCAACAGTTCGTTGCTCTGAAACCACAGCTGGATTTCCCTCTGGGCTCCTTCCACAGAATCACTAGCATGGATGATATTCCTGCAAGAGGTGGAAAAGGTAACAGGGAAACAAGGTGATGGTATTGAAGAGAAAGAAATTTTGGAGCTGGTTATGGTGCTACGAGCTTGTAATACCAACACTGAAAGAGCTGAGGTGGGAGGAAGGATTGCTTCTTGGCCAGCCTGGATTACAGAGGGAGACCCAGTCTTAGAAAGGAAGAAAGGAGGGGCTGGAGAGATGGTTCAACAGTTAAGAGTACATTCTCTTGCAGAAAACCTACCTGAGCTTGGTTCCCAGCACCCAAATAAGGCAACTCAAAACTACCTGTTAACTCCAGCTCCAGGGCATCTAACACCCTCTTCTGGCTTACACAGGCCCTGCAGGCACGCGCACGCACGCACGCACGCATGCACGCGCACGCACGCACACACACACACACACACACACACACACAAAGAGCAAGGAAGAAGGAAGATGAGAACTAGAGGTGTAGCACAATTGGTAAAGTGTTTGCCCAGAATGCACAACGCCCTAAATTTGATTGCCAGCACCACATATACCAGGCATGGCAGTGCATGTCTGTAATCCAGTACTTGAGAGTTAGAGGCAGGAAGATTACAAGTTCATGGTCATCTTCAGCAATATAATCAGTTTGAGACCAGCCTGGATTACATGAGATCCTGGGGGGGGGGAGGGGGAGATGAAGGAAAAGTGGGTGGGCAGTAACAGAGACTGGAAATTTGCATCTAGGGTGGGTTCAGTTTCTTGCAAACTCAGCCTATACATCAGCTTCTAAGTTCTGCATTCCCTACCAGCCATCAGAGCCAAGCCCTCATGGTTGTTGACCAAAATCAAATACTAAAGAGCCAGGGGAAAAGGACTTAGTCCAACATGGTAGCATACTGTAAGCTCAGGTGGTAGAGGCCTGAAGATCAGGAGTTTAAGACAGCCTGAACTACTTAATAAGCTCAAAGCTAGCCTGGCCTACCTGACAACTCAACTCAAATAAATAAAATCTTATAGCAAACACCTCACCATCAGAAACTTTCAGCCCAGCAAGACACCTAGTTCTCAAGGATCTGTCTCCCCACCACCACCACCACCAAACAAAACAAAACAAAAACAGGGTTTCTCTGTGTAGCCCTGGCTGTCCTAGAACTCACTCTGTAGACCAGGCTGGCCTTGCCCTCAGAGATCCACCTGCTTCTGCCTCCCAAGTGCTGGGATTAAAAGTGTGCACCCCCATCTCCAGTTTCAAGGATCTGTCTTAAGCACAGTCTGGCATCCTAAACTAACCTTCTTACCCTACATTGGGAGACAAGGGTGTCAGGGCCTCCATACCTGCTGATGTGGACACTGAAGTCTCCTCTGATCGTCCCAGGAGCTGCCTCAGTTGAGTCAGTGTGTCCTATCATGGTCCTTGAGAGGTGGACCACATTATGCCCTTCCCAGACCTACAGCACAGATATGAAGGTTGAAGAGAAGTCAGGGGACCCCAGGTGCTCTGGCTTAATCCAAGCCCTTTCTTTTGCTTGGGGGGGGGGAACACCCCACACACCCGTTCCATTGTCCCTGCCCTGCTGTACCATGGCCACCACAGGCCCAGAGCTCATGTAGCTGATAAGGGCTGGATAGAATGGCTTCCTCTGTAGGTCCCGGTAGTGCTCAGCAAGAATGCTCTCTGGTGCCTGTGTGGAAGGAGGAGTAAGAAGAACCCTTGGAGAGTAAGCCACCAATTGGTGTCCTGAATGTGGGGCTCCCAAATTTCTGACTCCAGAAAGCCGGCTCCCAAAATGGTTACCTCCCAATCCTTGTGGCTGCCAGGGCTAGAAGACTAGGGACACCACATGCCAAAGATTGATACCTGCAACATCTTCATCCCCACCAGCTTGAAGCCCCGCCTCTCAAAGCGTTCTATCACAGTCCCTACTAGCCTCCGCTGCACCCCATCTGGCTTCACAGCAACCAGGGTCCGCTCCTGCGGCCAGGAAGGCCCTCCTGTAAAAGAGGTCAGGGGTGAAGATGCTTCACATTTCCAGGTCTCTCCCACTTAGATTCCTGACAGAGCTCAGATATCAGAGGACTGGAAGGGGACTGACACCATGTAGGATTATCTGGAAGCACAAACACAAATGGGAGCTGCCTGGCAGAAGCAGAAGCTGCCCAAGGTGGAGATGGTTCCCCCAAAAGGCTCAGATAACTATGCCGGGCAGGAAGAAAACTTGAGCCTAGCCTCATGACCTCGGGCCTACACACTAGGAGCTTAGCCTTTGGGTGTGGAGAAATGGCATGAAACCAAGGATAGTGCACTACTTCCAGGTGGCCTGAGTGCTGGGGACAAAGGGATATGACGGTGATTGGTGGTGGGGGCGGGGGGTGTTATCCACACTGCAGGACAGGAACGCAGCTGCAGCGGGGGTTCAGGGTGCCTCTGACACTGTCATGGAGTCTGCTGTTGTCTTCATGCTTCTGCGGCTCCAAGCCTCTGCCAGAACACTGAGTGTCTCCTCCAAGATCAAATGCTACTTTGTTTTGTTTTTGTTTTTGAGACAAAGTTTCTCTGTGTAGCCATAACTATGCGGTTACTCACTGTGTAGACTAGGCCGGCCTCTGCCTCCTGAGTGCTGGGATAAAAGGCAGATACCACCACCATGGGCTCAAATTCTACTTTTTAGAGGGTCCTAGCCCCTGGTTGTCTCTCAAAAGTATACCAAAGAAGGAGAACACCATGTTTAAGTTAGAAAGGAGGAATCAGCCTCCATCCTCAGTCCACAACGGGTGCCCACTATAACTCAACAAGCTGAATAAACCCAAGGGAGGAAGTCTCACTAACCTGCTTGTCCCCCCACCAGAGATGATAGGGGACCCAGGATAGCCCCAGAGCTCTAATGCCAACTGCTGTGTGTCTTGATGGGACTCTTCAATTTCCAGGGTGCATAAAAGGAACACAAGTTGTTTGGCTCTCAGAAAGCATTCCATGAATGGGTAGCAAGAGCAGGGACCCCAGGAAGTGGCCGGGTTGTCTTGGGCCTGCTCTGGCTCAGTGCTGGGAACAGCGGCTCCGCGGACAGAACATGACCCCCAGGCCCCCACCCCTTAGGAGGCACGGGTCTGCTAGTCTTCCCGCCTGGGCTTTGGTTTTCTTCTGCTAAAAGCCCTGACCCTGGCTCTTGGGGATTGCTCTTCCACTGCTCCTCCGGGACAAAAACCAAACTTTCAGCTACCGCACGTACGCAAACAAAGGGCGCGCGGCAGCCATCTGCCCAGCTCCCCATGGGTGCAGGACTCACCGGATCTGGGGCGCACCAGCAGGCCTGGAATGCGTGGCCCGCACGACAACGCCCTCAGCGCGGCGCGCTCAAAGAGGGAACCCATGGAGCCGCCTGGCGCGGCGCGGAACGCAGCGCACTCTGGGCAGAAGGCGGTGCCACGCCTCGGCCCGCCCTGCCCTGCCCCCATCCCGAGGGGCCGGTGGGGCCCCTCACCCTGTTCCACCAGAGCTGGCCGTAATCTCCGTTAAAATCAGTAGAAAACGGCTAGGGTGCAGTTCAGTGACAGAACGCTTGACTGGCATGTGCAGAGCCTTGGGCTCGACCTCCCTAGTACTGCAGAGGGGGGAAAAAGAAAAGAAATGCAGTCTTCCATTCAGTATTTAAATTAAACTCGTCTTCTTACCGTACAAACATGATAATTGTACCTCGTGGAGAAATACCCCTGTAAATACCAGTTGAGTCTGTTTAGCTGGATTTGGCAGTTCTTTCTATTACTACAGCCTTAACTATTCGGAGTATTTATTTATTGGAATTTTTATTTTGTTTAAGCATTTCTTTTCTTTTTTTTTTTTCAAGTTAATTTTTTTTTTTTTTTTTAAATTTACAAGCCTGGCTGTAGTGGCACACACCTTTAATCCCAGCAATCCTGGAGGCAGAGGCAGGCAGATTTCTGAGTTTGAAGCCTGGACTACCGAGCAAGTTCCGGAACAACCAGGGATATTCAGAGAAGCCCTTCTGGAATACCCCCACCCCCGTATTTATTTACATATGTTTGTGCACAACATATGGTTGTAAGCTGTCCCATATGGGTGCTGGGAACCAACTCAGATCCTCTGGAGAGCAGAAACTGCTCTTACCACTGAGCCATCTTTGTAGCGTGTAAGTTTCCGCCAGCCTGCCAGTCTGGGCCCACAGCCACGCCAGCCCCAAATAACACTCAGAGACTCTGTATTTGATACAATCCTGTTGGCCAGTTACATTACTGTTTATGAGCTAGCTCTGTCTTAATTATTAACCCATTTCTACTTATCTAAGTATTTCCACATGGCCATCTTATCCCAGAGCCGTGCGGCAGGCGTCCTGCTCCTTCCCTGGGCTACATCTCCACCCCTCCCCTCTACTTCCTCTTTCCTCCTTGTCTCCTAGCCCCGCCTATATTGTTATCTCATTTGGCCACAGTGCTTTATTAACCAGTATGAGAAACATATATACAGAATAACATCTCCCATCACATCTTTCCAGCCCCTTTTACTTTTCAGTGTATGTTCGTTTGTCCTAATGTATGCCTGGGCACTACCTGCCTGAGGTGCAGAGGAGGCCAGAAGAGGACACTGGATTCTCTAGGACTAGAGTTACATGAGTCATCTCTCCAGCCCACATTTTGTTTGTATTTGGGGGTTTGATTTGTTTGTTTTCTCTTTTTTCTTTTTTTGTTCGTATTTTGAGACAGGGTCTCTCAATGTAGTTCTGGCTGACTTGGAACTCACTCTGTAGATCAGGCTGACCTTGAACTCACAGAGACATGCCTGCCTCTGTCTTCTAAGTGCTGGAATTAAAAGGTGTTTGCGACTATACCCAGCTTTTATTTTTTTTTTTTTAAAACAGGAAAGTTGCCTGAACATATGTCTGTGTCTTATATGTGGGAGCTGGGAATTGTTTTTTGTTTGTTTGTTTTGGTTTTTGTGGGGCTTTTCTTGTTTTTGGTTTTTGGGGTTTTTTTTGTTTTGTTTTGGGTTTTTTTTTTTTTTTTTTTTGAGACAGGGTTTCTCTGTATTGTTTTGGAGCCTGTTCTGGAACTCGCTCTGTAGACCAGGCTGGACTCAAGGAGAACTGCCTACCTCTCCCTCCTGAATGCTGGGACTAAAGTCTTGTGCCACCAAAGCCCAATTTTGTTTTGTTAATATTTTTTATTTAAATTTGAAACAAGCTTGTTTTACATGTCAATCCTGGTTCCCTCACCCTCCCCTCCTCCCATGTCATTTTTCTTTGTTTTTATGGCTGAGGTATAATTCTTGCTGCTGTCCCTGAGCTCCATATGTAACAGAGGCTGGCTTTGAACCCATGATCTTCATGCCTCTCCTGTCCCTACTATTGAGATCACAGGAATGCTCTCCCAGACCATATTCAACTTATTTATTCATTTAACATGTAACTTATTATTATTGGGGGGAGTATTTCAAATCAAGTTTTCTCTGTGTAGCTTTGGAGACAGTCCTAGAATTTGTTCTGTAGACCAGGCTGGTATTGAACTCACAGAGACCCACCTGCCTCTGCCTCCCAAATGCATTCAACACCATTGCCTGGCAATTTTGTTATTCTTTTTTTTTTTTTAACAACTAATTAATTAATTAATTAATTTGTATACAGTATTCTGCCTGCATTATCCCTCCAGGCTAGAAGAGGGCACCAGATCTCATTTCAGATGGTTGTGAGCCACCATGTGGTTGCTGGGAATTAAACTCAGGACCTCTGGAAGACCAACCACTGTTCTTAACCACTGAGCCATCTCTCCAGCCCCCATATTGTTATTATTATTTACCATGGTTTTCTCCTTTATTTCTCCTCCTCTTCATTTTCTTTCTTTAGATAGGGTCTCATGGTATATCTGGCTGGCCTGGAACTTGTTATGTAAACCATGCTGGCCTTGAACTCAAAGTTCTATCCAAGTACCGGATTAAAAGCATTGGCACTGGCTAGGTGTGGTGGTGTACTTCTTTATTACCAGCACTTGGGAGACAGAGGCAGGAGGGTCTGTGTGTTTAAGGCAAGTCTGGTCTACAGAGTGAATTCCAGGACAGCCAGGGCTACACAGAGAAACCCTGTTTCAAATAAATAAACATTATCAGCATGTTCAGCTGTTTTTATTTATTTAGGGAGAGAGAGTATGTAATGTATGTACATATGAATGAATGTGTGACGTATGCATATGTGTAGCGTGTGATATGTATGCAAGTGTGTATAAGTGTGTGTGATGTATGAACATGTGTGTATGAGATGTATGAACATGTGTATGAGTGTGTATGAGATATGTACATGTGTATGGTTGTGTGAGATGTATGAACATATATATGAGTGTGTCTGTAAGATGTATGCACATGTGTATGTGTGAGATATATGCACATATATGTAAATACATGCCTCTGTGCAAAGGCCAGAAGACCTTGTCTATCACTTTCTACCTTATTCTTTTGGGGCAGTGTCTCTCCCAGAACATGGAGCTCTTGTTTCTTTTAGTAGGCTGGTGCTGAACAAGACCTTTAATCCTCCTGTCTTCACTATCTCCACATTACTGGTGCAAACAGTTGTTCTCAGGACCATGCCCAGCTTGTTACATAGGTGCTGAATGCAGACTCGTCCTTCTTGATGTGCAGCAAGTGTTCTTAAGCATTGAGCCAGATCTCCAGCATCTATTGTTGTGATTGTTGTTCAGAAAGGATTTCTTGTAGCCCAGCTGTCCTCAAATTCATCATATAGCTGAACTTCTGATCCTCTTCCTCTACCTTTCAGGTGCTGGTATTACACCCACAGGTTGCCCAGTTCATGCCGTGTTGAGGTTCAACCCCAGAGCCTATGAGTGCTAGCCAAGTGTTCTACCATTCCCCACAAAAGTTTGGTTATTTTGAGATGAGTCTTAACCTGTAACCTAGCTTAACCTGGGGCTCACTTTGTAGCCTTTGAATTTAAAATCCCTGTGAATGTTGGGGGTCCTGGCTTGCAATACCAGGCAAGACTCAGCATTGATTATTATTATTGTTGTTGTTGTTGTTGTCTATTCTTTTAAGGATTTGCTTACTATTTTATGTGCATCAGTGTTTTGCCTGCATGTATGTCACTGTGAGAGTGCTGATCCTCTGGAACTAGAGTTGCAGACAGTTGTGAGCTGCCATGCTGGGAATTGAATTGAGGTCCCCTGGAAGAGCAGACATTGCTTTTAACTGCTGAGCCATCTTAACTACTCCTAACTGCTGAGCCTTTTAATTTATTTTTTATGAATGTGTTTGTACCTCTGTGAGTTTATGTATACCACATACATGCAGATGTTCTCAGAGGCCATTGGATATCAAGTTATAGAGGGTTGTAATCCACCTTATTGGTACTGGAATCTGATCCCAGGTCCACTGCTGGAAATACTATAACCTCTGAACTATCTCTGTGATAATTCTTAAGGTTCACTGGGTTGTCTGAATTGGTTGATTAATGCCTTTCTTCATATTTGAAAAATATAGGTATTTCATCAAATATTTTTCTGTCTGCTTCTCTTTCCTGTTTTCTTGGAACTCTAATTTCTCATTGGCCCTTTTCCAACCCCTGCTTAAGTTACTGAAGAAAGCATGTGGGGATGAGGGCTGCTTCGAGGGAAGGAGGGCCCAGGGAAGTAACTCCCGTATGCCAGGTCAGGTAAACCGGTGAGATGTACCAAAAGAAACCTTCATGCCCAAGTTCAGTGCTTGATGACCGCACTCCCTCCATTGTGTGGAATGGGGCGAAGACACTTGTCTAGACCCCTGTCCCAGTACAGATGGACTTACCCCAGGCTCACCACAGAGTGTTTGCTTGAGGTTGTTGCCTGCACCTTTCATCTTCTGGTTCATCAGTACCCAACATCTGTAGGCACTTCCAGGAAGGATCAACTGACAGGAAAGGCCCTCCTGAGTTGAGGGAAGGGCAAATATAAAAAGTTCAGAGGTAAGAGCTGGGTTCCTCCCTTGCTTGCTTTCTCTTCTAGGTGGTTAAGGGGTCTATCCCTTCGCTGCTGCTGCTCCATCCCTGGCCAACACCAGACTCCAGTTTCTTCAGCCTTTGAGGACTAAGGGACTCTCTAAGGGAGTCTAAGAAATGTGTTGGACCATCAGCAACCGCATGGACAGAAGGACTGGTTTCTTACCCTTTCCAGTCTGCAGATGACCTTTGGCCTCCCTAGTCCCATCACTTGTAAGCCACTCTCGTAACCCCCTTTCTCTCTCCCACACATCTTTTACATTTTTAGTTATTTAGTTTGTGTGTGTGTGGTGGGGTGGGGGTGTGGGGTGTGTGTGTAGAGGCAGGGGAACTTGACAACACTATGCACAGGTGAAGGTTATGGACAACTTGCAAGAATTGCTTCTCCCACCTGGGGATAGAACTCGGTCAGGTCTTTAGGCTTAGCAACAAGTGCCTTTGCTTGCTGGACCATCTCACTGTCCCCATCACACATACATCTCACTAGTTCTGTTCCTCTAGAGAACCCTAAAACATCTACACAAAATGGGGATAAATAAGGAGCATAATGGTTTGGGGGGTGGTTCAATTGTGCTTAAGACCCTGAGTTTTAACCTTGGAATGGAGAGGGAGAGATTAAAAAAAAAAAATTACATACTGAAAAAAAACCCTAGTGATTTTTCAAAATTATTATTTGTTTTTAATTATAATTGTTTTTATTATCAATATCTTATCACATCTATACTTACAAATAAAGCAAGCTGGGCAGTGGTGGCACAGGAATTTTACCCTAGCACTCAGGAGGCAGAAGCAGGTGGATCTCCGTTAGTTTGAGGCCAGCCTGGTCTACAGAGTGAGTTCCAGGACAGCCAGGACAGTTACACATTAGAAACTCTATCTGTAAACAAAACAAAACAAAAAAACCCAAATAAATAAATAAATTGTAATGTGTTAAATAACTGGGGAGGGGTGGAGCCATAGTGATGGGGATTTGGATTCCTTAGATGAACAAAGATGTACAAATGAAAGCAATGCTTAAAATAGAATAGGAAATAAAGAAAGAGGGCCAGTGGGATTGCTCAGTGAGTAAAGGCTCTTCCTGCCGGAGGATGCAAATCTAATGACCTTAATTCAATCCTCAGAATCCACATAAAGGTGGAAGGTGGGAACCGACTCTAGGGTTGTCCAATGGTCCCCACAAGTGTCCTGTGCCATACACCACACATGTCTACATCTTTCACACATAAACACACACCAGTGATAATAATAAACTAATAGAAGGCTAAGCATGATGTCATACAATTTTAACCTCAACACTATAAAGACATATGTGGATATCTGTGAGTTCGAGGCCATTATGGTCTACATAGTTCTGCCTAGGTACATGGTAATACCCTTTGAGAGAGAGAAAAACAGAGCTCAGTCCTTGCTTAGTGCACCAGTCTTTAAGGTTGGTTAGGATCTGGCTCAGTTTAGAGCAATTCTCCTGCCTCAGCCTTCCAAATGCTGGGATTGCAGGTATGTGCCATCATCCAATCTCTTGGATGAGAGGAGTTTACCCCATGAATGTAGAAGGAAAGAGCTAGGCAGCCCATAGCATCACACTGAAACCTGTTCCCTATGGGACTAGCATCTTGGGTACACTGGCTGTTCTTGTGCAGAACCAGAATGATGACTCACAGGCTTGGAGGCAGGAATCACTACACAGAAACAATAGCTGGACTTCAGCTCTGCTCAGATCACAAGCTCTTTTAAAGTTGGAACTTGCTGTTATTTTGGTAAGTAAGCAGAACCTGCACAGCCAGAGGGTTCTTCCAAAGAAATGGGCTAACTTAGGGTTTCTATTATTGCGAAGAGACACCATGAGAACAGCAACTTTTTGTTTTAATTAAAATATTTGTATTTTATGTTCATTAGTGTTTTGCCTCCATATATGTCTGTGTTCTGTGTAAGGGTGTCAGAAGCCCTGGAACTAGAGTTACAGACAGTTTGTGAGCTGCCATGTAGATGCTGGGAATCCGTCTTCTGGAAGAGCAGATAGTGCTCTTAACCACTGAGCCATATCCCCAACCTCCACCATAGCAACTTTTTTATTTTTTTTTTCTCTTTTGGTTTTTTGAGACAGTGTTTCTCTGTATAGACTTGGCTGCCCTGGAACTAGCTGAGACCAGGCTGGCCTCAAGCTCACAGAGATCTGCCTGCCTCTTACTCCCAAGTGCTGGGATTAAAGGCCAGTGCCACCAACACCGGGCATCATAGCAACTTTTATAGTGGAAAACATCTAATTGGGGATGTCTTACCGTTTCAGGAGTTTAGTCTATTATTTTTATGGTGGCATGCAGGCAGACATGGTACAGGAGAAGGAGGTGAGAGTTCTACATCTTTATCTGCAGGCAGCAGAAGCAACTGAGTGTCACATCACACTAGATGTAGCTTGAGCATATATGAGACCTCAAAGCCTGCTCCCCACAGTGACACACTTTCTCCAACAAGGCCACTCTTACTCCAACAAAGTTGTGCCTCCTAATAATTGTCACTCCCTATAGGCTAAGCATTCCAACACATGAGTCTATGGGGCCATATCTATTGAAACCACCACATTCCACTCCCTGGCTCTTATAAGCTTGTTAACTATAGCATAGTACCGAAATGCTTCCCCCATAGTCTATATAACAGTCTCAAATGTTTCCTTCCTTCCTTCCTTTCTTTCTTTCTTTTTTTCCGGTTGGTTTGTTTTAGTTTTTTGAGACAGGATTTCTCTGTGTAACAGCCTTGGCTCTCCTAAAACTTGATTTGTAGACCAGGCTGGCCTTGAACTCACAGAAATCTGCCTGCCTCTTCCTCCCAAGTGCTGGGATTAAAGGGTTGTACCACCACTTTCCAGCCTCAAACTTGTTTAAAAATTCAAAGTTCAAAGTCTCTTCTGAGACTTGATGGGAGATATCATTCTCTACATATGTTTCTATTATTGGTTAATGAATAAAGCTCTATTGACCAACAGGAAAGCAAGATAGGTAGGACTAGGAGACAAGGATTTTGGGAGATGTAGTAGAGAAAAGTCAAAATGTAGTCTGTGAAAGGATAAGAGGTCCGGATTCTCTTTCCGGTAACACCATGTGGAAACACCTAGATTCATAGAAATAGGTTAATATTTAAGATAGAGCTAGCCAACAAGAAACGCTAGTAACAAGCCAACAGCTTTATATCTAATACAGCGTCTCTGTGTGTTAGTTGGGGCTGATGTGGCAGTAGGATTAGGCTGGTGGGAAACTGCTGGTAACAGATACTCATGCAATCTCTAAACTGCAATTCTCTATAAAATCAAAATCAAAAAGCAGATCACACACTTCCAATATACAATGGCATAGGGTATACATTACCATTCCAAAATGTAGGAAAGGGAGCATAGTGAGGAAATACTGGACCAAAACATGACCAAAAGCATCTCAGCAAGCTCCAAATTCCAAATCTCCATGTCTGATGTCAAAACACTTTTCAGATCTCCAACTACTTTCAGCTTTATTGACTGCCACACACTTCTTTTTCCTGGCTGGTTCCTCTCACTATTAACAGCCTTCCTTGGCAGGTATCCCATGGCTCTGGCATCTCTAACATATTAGGGTCTCCAAAGTAATCCAGGCTTCAACTTCACAGCTTCACACAATAGCCTCTCTGGGCCTCCATGCAGGGACACCCCTGCCATACACCTGGCCTCAGTGACTTTCCTTAGTTGAGGAGAGAGATTCTTTAACCCCTTTGAACAAACCCTATACGTGACCCAAAAGCCAGAACCATGTGGCCAAAGCTGCTGAGTTCTACTACTTGCTGGGGATGGAACATGGCCCCCTCATTCAATTACATCTTCATCAACTTTCTGTTTTCAGTGGTTTCCTATACTCCCCAAGCTTGGGTGCCCTGTAACTCAATCTGTAGACTGGGTCCCTCAAATTAGTTCTCTCTGTTGTGCCTGTTGTGCCCAGACTCTGAACCCCCAAAACTAAAAGACCAGTTCTGATGCAAAAGCAAAGAGTCTTTTTTATTAACAAGTTGACTATGATTAACTTGGGTCCTCAGTCCATCAAACACAGCAGGTGGAGTAGGAGGGACCCGGAGCAGCAGTGGGGCAGGGCATAAATTGGAATAGAGCAAGGAAGTGTCAGTGAGTCTATTAGTTGCATAGCAACAGTCTCAGGATTGGTGCACCTCTGGGTTTGGGCAACCTGTCCTGAGTTGATTGGTCAGCTGCAGCTGCTGCAAGGTTGCTATGCCTACAGGGCCTCCCAGGGCGGTTGCTACACTCTGCATTCCACTATTATCAGTTAGCATGCCAGCTAACTTCTGATTCATTCCTTGCCACATGGAGTGTATCTGGCTTCCTAGGGCAAGGTCAGGTAAGGTCTGGAGCTCAGCACATTTTGCTGAGTCGGGGTCCCATGTCTTGCTGGGTCTTTTCTGCAGCTTGTCATAGCTGCCAAAGCAGGGGGCTGGGTTGGGTCTGGAGACCACTCACTCTCAAAACTCAGAGATCCACCTGCTTCTGCCTTCTGAGTACCAGGATTAAAGGCATGTACCACCATGCCTGGACCTAAACTGTTAATTCTTTTTTACAAATTGGAAGTTTAGTTGGGTGGGGTCTTTGTTAGGAATAAAGCACAAGGGTTACCTTGGCGGATTCCAGGGCATGCTAGGTGTCTGAGGTGGAAGACAAACATGCCAGGCAGACAGAGCTTAGTGAGAAGTTTTATTAGAAAGGTAAAGAGGTGGGGCGGGGGAAGAAAAGAAATCAAGAGACACGGAGACAGAGGACAGAAGAGAAGAGGGAGACAGGAAGAGCCCTGTATGCCCAAGGGGAACAGCAGGAAAGAGGAAAAGAGAGTGGGGAAAGAGAACATAGGTGGGTAGGGGTCTTTCTTTAAAAGGGGACCTGTGTGCAGACTACACAACCATGGAAACCTGGGCTGACCAAGGTATTACCTGAGTGCATTCTGCCAGATGACAGGGGCAGGCCACCATAATGCCTGAATCCTTACAATCTTGTCCTGTATCCTATTTGAACACAGGATTTAGCTCTATTCCACTTCCTGATGCCCTTTTCTCTTCATTCTGTACATTTTGTGTTTTTCCTTGTTCAGCTTGCTTTTTTTATTATAAGTCCTCATTAGAGTTAACACCACACAATAGTCTATACTATTTTGAGATATCCTCTGTCAATAAATTAATCCAAAACTCTTTAACCTCAGGCAGACACTTCAGACAAGGGCAAAAAGCATGCATTTTCAGCCAGGCACTCCCAGCACTTGGGAGGCAGAGGCAGGAAGATCTCTGTGAGTTTGAGGCCAGCCTGGTCTACCAGAGCTTTGGAGGACAGCCTCCAAAGCCACAGAGAAAAACCAAAAAAAGAAAAGAAAAAACATCACAGAAACATACTAAAATTCTTTTCCTCTGGAACCTCTTGAGCCAGGCCCCCACAGTTCAAATCACCATTGTTCTTTATGCTCCTACTAGGATGGACCACTAGCAGCACTTAAAGCATCCCACTGCCTTCCTACCCCAAACTCCACGGTCACCAGACACTAGATCTACATGTAGGCAAAATACCCATACACATAAAATAAAAAAACACAAAAAATAAAGAGAACTGCAGTAGGTAGATGTGGTGATACAAGTTATTGTATTTTGAATGTAATTGGCCCCGAATAATCTCATAGGGAGTGGCACTCTTAGGAGGTGTAGCTTTGGTGAGTGAGTATGGCCTTGGAGGAAGTGTGTCACTGTGGGTGCTGGCTTTGAGGTCTCTTTTGTTCAAGCTTCCCTCAGTGTGACTTTCAGTTGACTTCTTGTTGCCTGTGAGATGTAGGACTGACTTCTAGCTACCTCTCCAGTACCAAGTCTGCCTGCACATCACCATGCTCCCCTCCAAGATGATAATGGACTGAAATGTGAGTGAGCCACCCCCACTGTGATGACAATGGACTGAAAGCTATCACCTTAATTAAATATATTTTTTAAAGAGTTTCTGTGGTCATGGTGTCTGTTCACAGCATCAAAAATCCTAACTAAGACATAAAAGTCTATGTCCCAAGACTCTAAAGCTGGAGACAGGATGATCAGAATTTCAAAGTCATTCTCATTTATATAGAGTTAGAAGGTAGCTGGAGCTACATTAGATCTTGCCTTTTTTTTTTTTTTTCTCTTAGACAGGGTCTCACTGTGTAGTTCTGGCTCTTCTGGAACTCACAGAGATTCAGATCTGTTTGCCTCAGGCTTCCAAGTGCTGGGATTATTAAAAGCACTTACCAACCATGCATGACTAAAAAAATGTTTTTAAATTAAAGTGTTGCAGCAGAGAAAAGCATCCTCTGTGGTGGAATTCTCTGTGCTTAAAAGGAAAGAAAATAGGGTCTGAAAAGCTAGCTCAGTGGTTAAGTAAGTATTTTCTGTGCAACTAGGAGGGCCTGAGTTCATATCCTACCATCCACATACCAGGCCAGCTTTTATCTAATATTTGCCTGTAACCCCAATGTTCTCTGAAGCTTTCTGGCTACCAGTGGAGAAATAGAGGCGTGGGATCATTGGGCAACACCCCTACACACACACACACATACACACACACACACACACACACACACACACACACACACACTACAGATGTTGGGGAATATTATTTTAAGGTGTGTGACTTTTGTTTATGCTGCATTTATTAACTATGTGAAGCTGGGATTCTTTGCCTGTCTAAAACACCTGATACTATAATAAGGACCTGAATGGCCAATATCGAGGCAGAAGCAAGGATAGGTGAGGCTGGCAGGCAGAAAGTATAAATAAAGGAAGCAGAAGCCAGAGAAGAGGACATCAGGGACCAGCCACCTGTTCAGCCACTAAGTAAGAAGGAAAGTAAGATTTACAGCGGGGTGGTGATGCACACCTTTAATCCTAGCACTTGGGAGGCAGAGGCCAACCTGGTCTATAAGAGCTAGTTCCAGGGCAGGCTCCAAAGCTACACAGAGAAAACATGCCTGGAAAAACAAAGAAAACACAACACAACAACAAAAGATTTACAGAAGAGAAAGGTAAAAGCCAGAGGGAAAGGGTAGATGGGTTAATTTAAGTAAAGCTTGCAAGAAACAAGCCAACCTAAGGCTGGGTATTTGTAAGTAAAAATAAGTCTCACTCTGTGTGTGATTTATTTGGTAGGTGGATTGTGGGCCTTTCAGAGGCAAAAGAGCCAAAATAAATAAATAGATAGATAGTAAGAGTAAAAGCATCATTCAATAAAATGGGCAGCTGGAATATCCAACTAGAGCCTGAGAATCCTGGCAAAAAAGACACTGCTCCTTTAACAGGCACTGCTTTTCAGCTGGCATTGCTAAATGGAAACTTAAAAACTGCAAGCTAACTAAAAACCACTTGTAGCTATGCAGGTGCTGGCGTCCATAGAAAGGTTTAAAGCACTTTTCCTCCTTGAAGCCCCTCCAGGCTGTGACCTCTAGCTAGGTTTGACTTTCTCTACCCACCAGGGAGTGGGCAGAGCCAAGGGAGGGCCCAGGTGTAGCTTAACAGTTTAAAGTTTGTGCCTGTGGTCAAAAAAGATTAGAGATACACAGTGAAAGAGTGCAGACAGAAAAACCTCTAAATAGGGTTTCCAGTGTGTCTTACAGTGTGCATAGGCTTAAGAAAGAAAGAAAATGGGTATAGACAGTCATAGAAAGAAATAGATTAAAAAAGAAAAAAGTCTTAAAGAGACAGTAAAAGTAATGTAAAAGTAAAAAGCCACACAAAGATGGGAAATAAACAGGGAGTCTGGATCCTATATAGTATTGTGCTGAGTTTGAATTTTTTAATTGCTGAAAAGCCAAGGACAGCAGCTAAAAGACCTGAAACTGAAAGAGGGACTGTAGAAACAAACCATCTTAGATATTTTAAGAATGCCTTAACTTTTAAAACGTAAAAAATGTATTTGTCGAATAGAAATCAAAAATGCTTTGGAGAAGTCATTTTGCTTCTTTGTCCACAGGAAACAAGAGGCTATGGCTTCATTCTAGGTTGACTTGTATCTGGTTTATCAGGAAGGACTCCTGAAACTTGACAGGTGATATATATTAACAAAGAATATAGCTGGTCTTCCCAAGACTTGGTCATTATCTACAAATTTTATCAGGGACACTAAAGATACTTCACTAACATTCAGCAGGAAGCAGTCTAGAGATTAAACAACATCCACATTCCCAAGAGAAAAGGGGTGTGAGTGGTCTTTAATTATTTTGTGGGTTATAGATGGTTTTATAATTTAGGGGAATATAGGAATACGGAATAAGAAAATTATTAATTTCAGCATTTGCCTTGGCATGGATTTTGGTACATAGATACAATTTCAAAGTCAATTTTGTTACACTGTATGTTTATACTCTTGTTTAAGGTATTGTGCCTATGTAGCTCATTTTAAAATGTAAGATGAAATTCTAGATTTTTGAAAGTTATTATTATAAACTATGTAGGACAATCAAGAAACACAAGTTAGTAGTTAATCATTTATAACTATTTTTGTAGATATGTTAGGTATGCCTTCCAGATCATATAGAGATATATTTTAGATAGCTAGATGATCTTCTAACCTTTCAAAGACCTATAGAATACAGCATTTAAAATGTTTTGTTAACCTAAGATTTTTCACAACAATGAGACACATCCACTCCTGGCAGCACTAATTTACTTCAAAGAAAATGATGGGCATTAAAGAAACTCCATAGGAGTTTGCTTTCATTGTGGCAAGGTTAGCATTTGGTACCTGTTTTTGTTGTATGTAGTCTTATTATGTTACAGTTAAAACCTTTGTTTTTGTTTAGACAAAAAGGGGGGAATGTTAAGGTGTGTGATTTTTGTTTATGCTGCATTTATTTAACTATGTGAAGCTATGTTACTGTTCCTGTCTAAAACACTTGATGGTCCTAATATAGAGCTGAACAGTCATTAGCAAGGCAGGATCAAGGATAGGTAGGACTGGCTGGCAGAGAGTATAAATGGTAGGAGAAATAAGGAGAAGGGAGGAACAATGAGAGAACAAGGAGAGAGAGGACATCAGGGGCCAAGCCAGCCCAGCCACCCAGCCATACATGCCATGGAGTAAGAAGAAAAGCAAGATTTACAGAAGAGAAAGATAAAAGCCCAGAGGGAAAAGGGAGATAGATTAATTTAAGTAAAGCTGGCAAGAAACAAGCCAAGCTAAGGTTGGACATTCATAACTAAGAATAAGTCTTTGTCTGTGTGTGATTTATTTGGGAGCTGGGTGGTGGGCCCCTCAAAAAGGCCAAAATAAGTAAGAGCAAAAACATCATTCAATAACACAAGGATAAATCAGGGGAGGAACAGAGTAGAGAATACCCACCATACCCTTCTGTGTCCTCCATGCTGGTACACAGATGCCTGGACCTGCATACAAGCACATATAACACATACACAAACAGGAATTGAGGGGAGGAAGCAATTCCTAAAAGAAAAAATAATCTGGGGTCAGTGAGATGGCTTAACAGGTAAAGGCTTTGCAAGCCTGACAACCTGAGTGTGATCTTCTGACCTTGCATAAAAGTGGAAGGAGAGAGCCGACTCCACAGAGTTGTCCTCTGATTGCCACATGCACTCTAAGGCACACTCATGCCACCCATGGTACGTATAGGCAGTATGAGATGATTTTTAAATCGTTTTGTCATCTGAGTGCATTTGTATGTGTATCTCTGTGTGTGGGTATGTGTATGTTAATGTAGGTGCCATGGGAGACAGGAGGGGTCTGAGCTCCATGGGATTGGAGTCGCAGATAGTTGTAAACTGCCCACCATGAGTTCTGGGAACTGAACTCCAGTCCTCTGAAACTGCAATATGTGCTCTTACTCACTGAGCCATCCCTCCAACCCATAATAAACAATTTAATGTCTGCTCTATTCATCATCATAATGCAAGAATATATACTTCATATTTCTTGTCAGGAAATGATCTTTTTGTTTTGAAATAATAGACAGTACTTGAGTTTGGAAGAATAAGCTTGTTTTAGTAAAACTAAGATTCAGAATTGTTTTTCTGTTTTGGAAATATAGTGTTACACTTACACTCCAGGCTGGTCTTGAATTCTCAGCAATTCTCCTGCTTTAGCCTCCTGAGTAATAAAGTTACAGGAATGAACCAGTACGCTCAGCAAAATTCCGAAATCTTCTGCTGGTGAAATAGAGCAAGGCTGAAAAGACCAACTGTTAGATCCTGACTTGTGACTCTTTAATGACTTAAAACATGGGTTGTGCTGCCCCTTTGCTAACTTCACTTGCGCCCTGGAACAGGATGACTGGAGAAAAAGCTGACATTATGGGTTGTTGCTCTTACAACCTACTGAGTGCCATGCTTAGTTCTGTAAAATATCTCTTGTGGTTCAGAGTATGAAGTGAGAGTGGAAACTGGTCATGGGAGGCCTTTCAGGGGCTGTCCCGGCTTCCACCCACCATCGACATCTGCTCTTTCCTACTCTCATTGCTGTCAGAGTGCTCATTCCAGAAAGATTCCCACCACTCTCAACAAAGTGTTCTGTTTATGAGACCTAAACATAGGCAGTGCTGGTATAAGTCTAACTCATGCTTACAAGCTGGGGTACTGTGGAGCGAGAGGAAGATAGAATGTCTGCATGCCCTCCTTCCTTCCAGGTCACACAGAGCACAGCTGGTCCCTTCACAGGGCTGTCAGGAGAGAACTGCCCTCATTTCCTTTCCCTCCACAGGGCAGGTTCAGGAGCTTGGAGTCTCTAAAATCAAAGCTCTGCACTGCTACCTCTTGTTATTGGTTCAAGCCAAACTAGAGAGGCCCTTCTATCCCCCTTCCTTCCCTCCCTTCTTTCCTTCCTTTTGATACTGGGGATTTTGTGCATAAATGAAGTGACATTAATAACCGAGTTATTTCTTAGCTCTGGATAGGAATCTTTTTTTGTTAAGCTTTTGAAATTTGTACCCAAAGCATGGGTAGTCAGACTGAAGAGCACATTGTCTAGGAAAACAGATACTGTGCTAGGGAGGAGAATCTAAGGCTTTCCAGCCAGCCTGGAAATAGGGCAAATTCATGTTTTTCAGCAACCAGCTCCTCCTACTGTAGCAATTATTCCTCCAAAAGATGCCAGATAGACCTAAGAGTTCCATACAAATTCAGGACATGCCAGGTGTGGGGTGTGTACCTGTAACCATGGAAGGGGGTATGAGCCTAGGCTCCAGGTTTTGAGCTGAGGGGCATCTGTAGAGGGGTTCAGGCTCTTTCCAAGAGGTGAACAAACAACTGGACACTCCAGGACAGAAGAAGCAAGGACTTGGAGAAAGCAAAAGTCGGTGACTCTTCAGGTCTGGTAAGGTCTCAGGAATGAAGGGGCCCCTGGGCTGGAATTTCTGTAGAGTCCTGGGCCTCCCCTTCCCTCATTCTCCCTACTTCATTCTCTTTCTCTTTGCCTCTCCCCTCTCCTATCACTTCATTTTCTCCAACTGGATGAAAGCATTGTTGACAGATAACCGAGTTCCAACTGTTATGTGAGAACTCCTCTGACCCCTCCCTAACTCCTCACATTCTCCTTTCTCAGGTAAGGTTAGACTTCTGTCTCAAGGTAAAGGGTAGTGACTGAGATCTGGCATCTCAGGCTGTGTGTGTTGGAATTAGGGGCCCTGAGAGAGGCATCCTCTTAGAGGTTGGAGAATGGCAGATGAAAGTGCAGGGGCATGGTCATAATAGGTTCCACATGGACCACCACTTGGCAATTTCGTGACCTCAAAATACTGAGAGATGAACCTGGTAATCACAGTTGAGGAGACAAGAACATAAAATGAGGACCATGAAGAGTATAATCAGAAGTCCTAGGAGAGAAGCTTGGTGGTGGTGGTTCACACCTTTAGTCCCAACACTTGGGGGGCAGAGGCAGGGGGAATCTCTGTGAGTTAGGCTAGCCTGGTTCCAAGACATCTAGGACTATTACACCAAGAAACCCTGTCTCAAAAGAAAAGAAAAAAAAGCCACAGGAGAGACAAACATGTAACTGAAGGCCATTAATTCCAGTTAGTTACAGATTTTGGAGGAGACCCAGAACTAAACCTTGGTCATATAGCCACTTAAGTTTCACAGAATGATTTGGGTTCTGGTTTCTACTGCTTCTCCCGACACACACACCAGGCACTATGGACTGTGCAGATCCCACCTTCCTTCTGAGACACAGCAGAGAATCTGGTGGTGGTCTAACCATGCTAGTCAAGGGATTTAAAGACTGTTGGAGGCTTCCTGATTCTAAAGTTGTCTGTTGTAATTGGGCTGAAGTACCTATTATTCCTCCATATACCATATTACCCAGGAACCATCTTCAGGGCTGTGGTTCCTGTTAGAAATAATTTCTGGGTCACAAAGTAAGAGACCATCACTCCAACTGAAGTGTCTGAACAAGGCAAACTTCACTCTTGAACTCAAGGGTGTGTAACTCAGCTAGGCAGTAGTGGCAGTGGCACAGGCCTTTAACCCTAGGCAGGCTGATCACTGAGTAGAGGTCAAGCCTACAGAGAGAGTTACAGGACAGTTTGAAAAGAAGTGGTCACAGGAAATAAGGAAGGGAAAAGGGTCACTGCTCTAAGCCTTCAAGTTCCAGGAATACAGCAGTGGCAGTGGGCCGTCATGTAAACAATGGTTTTATGGGGGAGGGGGGAAGGGTGGAGATTAAAACATTTACATAAAAGTCTTACAAAGTGGTGGAAATAAACAGATTTGAACTCATCCCAAGCACAAATTTTATAGTATTGATAGAAGCAAAAACTCATATTTGATATTTCTTAGGGTTCCTACTATAAGGGCAATGGGCTCTTTTTTTTTTTTTTTTTTTTTTTTTTAAAGACAGTTTTTCAGTGTAGCCCTGGGTGCCATGAATAAGACTACCCTCAAACACACAGATTCACCTGCCTTTGCCAGGGTTATAGTGTGGGCATTATAAGCATTTGCCACCACTGCCCAGCATCAGGCACCTCCTTTGACTCCTTACATAGATGATTTTGGTGTTAATATTAGGAGATTCCCATGTGGTATGATCAGACCTCATTAGCCAAAGCAAAGGGATCCAAACACTGTAACCCTAGCACTCAGGAAGTTCAGGCCAAACTGGGTCACATAATGTTTTCTTTTTGTTGTTGTTATGAAACTGTTGGGCTGTTACTAGCATTTCTCATTGGCTAGCTCTGTCTTAAATATTAACTCATTTCTATCAATCTGTTTCCACGTGGTCTTATCTTACCAGATAGATTCCTCCCTTGAATCACAAGACACAAGGTAACTTAAAAAAAAGGTTTTGGTGGCACATACCTTTGATCCCAATACACAGGAGGCAGCGGTAGGCAGATCTCTGTGAATTCCAGGCCAGCCTGGTCTACAGACCTAGTTCTAGGTAAGGCTCCAAAGCCACAAAGAAACCCTGTCTCAACCATCTCCCCTTCCCCCCCCCCCAAAAAAAAGGAGAATCTGGCACTTTTGGCTTTTATTTTATTTCATTGGCCTTGGTTTGAATACACAGACAGGGTCATCCCTATGGAGCCACTGTCCATCTGTTTCTTCCCTCTTCAAGGCCAAAGGCCAAAAAAATCATTGTCCTAAGCCTGTAGTCACCTTAGATTCAGAGACAGCAAGGCTTTGCACAGACATCCATGTCTGGATCCTCTTCCAGGTTGTGCATACTGAGGGGGGAATTCCTGTTAAAGAATTGAGGACCACCTGCTGAAGACGAATATGGGGTGCTGTCCCAAGATGAGGACAGTTATAATGAAGACATTGCATTCTGAACAGATAATTTTCTTGGAACTAAATTGGTTCCTTTAAGTGAAGATGGTGATTAACAGACCAGACAGTTTTTAACAACTTTAAAAACCATCTTAATTTTTAATTATATGAGACTCACAAATGCCAGCAGAAACCAGAAGGATTGGCTGGAGTTACAGGCAGTTTGAGTCACTCAATATAGGTGCTGGGAACTGAAATTGTGTTCTTTACAAGAGTGGTACATACTCTGAAACATCAGGGCTGGCTGTTTCTCCAGCTCTAATGAACAACTTACAAGAACACATTTCCAGAATGAAGTTGAGACCAATGATGGTGGACCCACCCTTGAACTAAGATGGCTTAATTATGTATATCTCTTGGTCCCAGTTTGAATTCTTTTATTTATTCCTGAATATCAGTTCATATCAGTACCCTGAAAATAAGTGACCCCTTCACCCATTCTGATTAAATTGTCTCTGCTTTTCATCATTATATTATCATTATTTTGATGATATGTAGCCCTGGCTGACCTGGAACTTGCTTTGTAAACCAGGCTAGCCCTGAACTCACAGAGAACTGCTTGCCTTTGCCTCTGAGTGTGAGGAAGAAAGGGATATACCACTGTGAACAGCCTTTTGTTTTTTTAAAAGACTTTTTAAAATTTCATGTGTACTAGGTGTATGCATTTCCCAAGGAGGCTAGAAGGCAGTGCCAAATCTTCTAAAACTGGAGTGACATGGTTGTAAGCTGAGACAGCAAGAAGTGCTTTTAACTTCTGAGCCATGCTGAGTGGTGGTGGTGCATGCCTTTAACTCCAGCACTCTGGAGGCAGAGGCAGGAGGATCTCTGAGTTCGAAGCCAGCCTGGTCTACAGAGTGAGTGCCAGGACAGGCTCCAAAGCTACACTGAGAAACCCTGTCTCAAAAAACAAAAAGCAAGCAAGCAAACAAACAAACAAAAAAAAAACCAAAAAACTTCTGAGCCATTTTTCCAATTTCTCCAGCTTGATTACTCATCTTTTTAGGCATTTGGAACCAGCGCTTAAAACTCGGGTTACAAGGGAGTTCACAGTCCTGCAGAAAGTACACTTTTGCATATACAGTTCCCTAACCACAAGTGTACTAGAGCTACATTTCCTGGTAGAGTTCCTCCCATTGCTCAGCTATTACTCAACAGAGGCCCTTAGACTCCATTCCAGGGCTGAGTTGTCCACCCTCAATGCTATAGCCCTTCCATGGGCACTGGAGGGAGTTGTGCTGCCTGTTTTCCACCTGTAAGGCAAAGCAGCCCTACTCCACAGTGGCACAATCAGGGACGGGTTTGGAGAGGGCAGAGAGGGATGAAGGGGGCTCTGAATACAGTCTGGGGACAGCCAATAGAACAAACCATGGTACTAACCATATTTGCTGCCCATGTGGACTCTGGGTAACCAACAGGCACTGAATAGTACCCTAAAAACACAACTCAGCAAAAGTCCCAAATGACCACTGTCCCTTTAAATTGAAAGCTGCCTGGGAGCCCCCTGCAGCTGGGGTTAGGAGGACTCAGCCTGGATTCCAGACAACAAAGGGTATCCTTTGGCTTTTCAGAATGCTTCCTTCCTCTGTGACCAACACCCTTCACCTGCCCTTCCTAGGCCTTCAACACTTTGTGGCTGGCAGGCTTAGCTCTCCCTTCCCCCCGAAGTAAAACATTCAAAAGATAAAAGCAGGTATGGTCCAGTCTTCTGTTCCTAGCCACCTGTTTCCCTTCCCCAAGTGCCCAGCAGGGTGGATATATGCCAATTCATTCACAGACATCCCATATCTTTGATACATACACATGAAACATTAAAGTTTTTTTTTTTTTTTTTAATATGGGGGTGGCCAAGAAGGCCAGATGGTATCTGATCCCCTGGAGCTGGTTGTGAGCCACCTGATGTATACTGGAGAACTGAACTTGAGTCCTCTAGAAGAGCAGCAAACCCATGAGCTGTCTTTCCAACCCAAGATGTAAATTTTCCCCACCCACTTTTTTTTTTTTTCCTCTGAGGCAAGGTTTCTGTGTTGCCTTGCCTGTCCTAGAACTCACTCTGGGGATCAGGCTGGCCTTGAACTCAAGAGACTGGCCTGCCTCTGCCTCCTGATGGGACTTAAGGCATGAGCTACCCCCAACTTACTCTCTCAACCCAAGTTTTACAAACACCCTTCTGCCCTTTTTCTAAGCTAATGCTGCTGTATATGGTAGGCCATTCCCAAACATCACACATTTTTCTACATTTTCTACATTTTTCTACTTTTTTTGGTGGGGGTGGGGGTTTGTTGAGACAGGTTTTCTCTATGTAGCCATAGCTATCCTGGACTCCTTTTGTAAACCAAAGTAGCTCAGAGATCGGTCAGCCTCTGCCTTCCTACTGCTGGGATACAGGTGTGGTTCACCACACCTGGCCATTTCTCATGTAATAACAGCATATCTTGGCTCCATTCAGTGTGGATAAGATTCTATGCCCAAACCCTAATGACCAATTATAGGTGCATTTACTGGAATAACAGTGGGTACATGGCAGTGAACACAGGCAGGACAAATAGGCTGTTTTTGGAGAGTTCAGAGCCTCCCTGGAGACATCCCTAATCTGGACCCCATCTTCCCTAAGAGATCAAGCTTCTTGATCTTTTTATCCTTTGACAAAAAGGATAAAAATGGCCTCATTACTTACATAATATTTTAAGAATTCTGTAGCACCTTGACCTTTATCATTTTTTGTTTTTCAAGATAGTTTCTGTGTGTGTTCTCTGTGTTCCAGTCTTGGGTGTCCTGGAACTCCTTCTGTAGACCAGGCTCAGAGATAACGCCTGCCTCAGCCTCCCAAGTGCTGGGATTAAAGGCATGTGCCACCACTGCCTAGCTTATATATATCTTTAATGCAGTTTTACTTGCTTCATTGGATGTCTACTTTAAAAAGCCTTTTCCTCTTGACTGTTTCCCAAGTTCTCTTGTAGAGCTTTTAGTTTGCAACCGTATCTGTAACAAGTTTGGAATATATACTCTTGGTACCCAGAGTTCATCCAACACTGACAAACTCAGTTACTCAATTCTCACAGGTGCAAAGAGCACCTTCCCTCTTCCATGTAATCGTTTATACCTTTGCGGCAGCGTGTGGTTATGGTGTATGGGGGCCTTCGGGCAGCTGGAGGTTCAGTTCCTGAAGGCAAGGTCAGCGTGTGACCGCTCTATTTCATCCCCAGGTCTTGAGTGATTCTTTCTCCTGTTTCCAAGTCAGTCTCATGTAACTCTTCTGCGTGCCCCACCCCCGTGCGTTTGACCGTTTCACCCCAACTCCAATGCCTTGCGAGAGGGCAGTCCGGTGCTCTCTCTTGTCCCGCACGACCCCTCTGCCCTGAATCCACCTGGGTTCCGTTTAACCCATCTGCTCCGCATCCCACCTTGTGTCCTGCGTGACCCCTTTACCCCGCGTGACCTTTGCCTCGTATCCCACCTCAACCCGTGCCTCCCACGTGACGTCTGCCCTGTACCCCAAAGCGTTCCACAGGATTCTCCACTCTATGCCTCCCGTCCCCTCAAGCTGCGTAATCGGCCATGAATCCGTGTCCCCTCCAAATGTGACCTTTCTAGGCCCCTGCTGTTCGATTCCCCTCTGGCCAAGGTGACGCGGCCCCGCACCCTTAGGGACCTAGACCGCAGGCTGGCACCCTGCGGGGCGGGGCGGGGCCTCGGAGGCGGAAGTGCCCGGGGCGCTGGCGGCAGGACTGGTCGAGCCATGGGAGCTCCGGGCAGAGGCAGCGGCGGTAGCCGCAGAGGCGGCGGGGGCTGCCCAGGCGGGGGCGAGCTGCGCGGGACGCGGGCGGGGTAGCGCGGGCCGAGCGCGGAGCCATGGGCCGGGTTGGGGCCGGGGTCGCGGCGCGGACGTCAGCGGCTGGGCCGCTACTGTTGCTGATGCTGCTCCTCGCTCGGCCCCCGCCTGCCGCCGCCGGCGACAGCAAGAAGAGCGGTGAGCCCGCACTGGCCTATCGCGCCATCCGAGCGCGGGCCGGGGGCGGGGGGCGGGCGGGGGAGGCGGGGCGGATTGTGATTCACGGTGGGCACCTGTGCGCTCACCTGAAGCGGCGATGTAGCTATGTTCTCACTCTGGGTTGCGCCCCCTGTGGGGCATCCCAGGCTAAAAAAAAAATCCCCACGCCGGCTTTTCTGTCCCCGAGGCCCGCCGAGTTCGCTCACTTGGAGTGTACTCTACCGGTCCTGCTCCCTTAAGCTTTGGGAACGCGATTGTGGCACCTAAAAGCCGGGAGGCAGAGGAACTTATCAACGAAGAATAGCCGAACTGTAGTGGCGCAAGGGCCAACATTTGTTCTGGTGGAAGGGTAGAGCTGGACAAAGTTGGCCTGCCAGTCTCTGGAGTAGGGGTCCAGCCACCCTAAAAAATGATCCTTCCCGTAGGGGAGTTTTTCAACTGCTCTTTGCATTTGTACTCTCTAAGCCCGGACGTCTTGGACTATGTTTTGCTAGACCTTTGGCCCTCTGGGCTGTGCTTGAGGCAGAACAGGGGTTGACAGTGAGACTCTAGACATTTGGAAATGGGAAAGATGAGTACCTTTGCTTGTCCAATATTGCCTGAAACTCCCCAGCTGGTGTTCCTTAGACAGTTCCTGATGCTGATTCTTTCCACTTCCCTTTTCCAACTCCCCCCACTCCGAAGTATTGTTCCTCTGAGCTCTTGTTTCTTTGAGTGCTGTCCCTTCTGGCTTCTGAGCTTGGCATCACTTCAAAGGCAATGTCCCCTTAAAGACTTTCAGATATGTTGCTCCATACCACAACCTATTTCTCCTCTTCCTCCATCCCTGGGATTAAGCTTAGTGAGGGTCATTGACTAGGTGAGGGGCAAGTGGGTCTGCGACCATGGCTGCTTCAGTCTGTGGGTGGGCAGTAGGGTTTGGGAGGTTAGGGAAGAGTACCTTCACTCAGGTTCCCAGGGAAAGCTCAGGGACTCTGTTTTCCCACTCCCAACCCAACCTTATGCACGTGGGGGAGGTGTCTGGAGTAGGCAGGAGCTTGGTTGTTCAGCTGGCCCTCCCCATCTTTCCAACTTGTTCGGGGGCTCACTCTATCATGCCAATTGTCCAGGTCTGATACATCTAACAAAATTCCTGGGTGTATCAAGGAAGCCTGAAGGGGTTTAGACATGAGAGTTTGGTGCTTTGAGTAGGTCTCATCTAAGTATCCAGATATCACAGATGTCAGCTCTTTTCCACAGCTTTGTAGGGGGACCAAGGGCCTTTCTCTTCCTCAGAGGTCACAGCCCAAGTGGAGAGGGATCTGCCCTCCTCAGCTTGGAGAGCTATATTTTCTGCCTCACAATTTTTTTCCTTCTCCATTATCATGTCACCACTTTAGGGCATTTTGCAGCTCCTGGCATTCAGGCCTCAACCTGGTAAATGGGACCAGAGAGCTTGGAATTCATTGAGGGAGCCTCACTCTGCCCTACCCCCATGCCTTTGCAGCTCCCTTTTCCAAGCTGGCTGCTAGCTTTTCTCCAGGTGCCTCTGTTGGGAGGAGTCACATGGTTGGCTCACCTGACTCCCTCTCCCCTCTCCTGGGGGAACCAGGCAGGCACCTGGTGGGGCAAAGGAAGGTTTCCTGCATGGGAAGGATGCCAACCATAATGCGTTTTTCTTAAAGCACTTCACCACTCAATAACCTCAAAGGGACAAGCAGTCTACCTTAGCCTATCCATAGGAATACAGGGATCTATATAGACTGGGGACACTCAAGATCATACAGGCACAAAGCCGAGCTGGCACTAGGTACAGGCAAGGAGCCTGTAATCTGAGTCAGGGTTTGAGGCCATGTGGTGCCCTAGTCCTGGGGGAAGGGGGTTTGGATAGTTTATCTCCTGGTCCTCTGTTTTGTTCTTGGGGTTTTGGGTAGTTTATCTCCTGGTCCTCTGTTTTGTCCTTGTACCACCATGTATGGGTGTGTGCTCTGAGGGCAGTTGGAGGTCTCACCCATTTGGAATAGAGAGGCCCCCTGCCCCTTGATTGGGGGATGGTGGTTCTAGAGACAGTTCTTCTGTAACAGCCCTAGTGTCCTGGAACTTGTTTTGTAATCCAGGCTGGCCTCAAACTCACAATGATCCACCTGTGTCTGCCTTCCAACTGCTGGGATTTAAGGCCTGAACTACTTCTGCCTAGGCTGCCCCTTGGTGCTTATAGATGTCTAGACTTCTGGACAAAAGTCCCTCATCATGGTCTTTTTCAGAGTAGGGATCTGGCTGTGTCCCAAGTCACAACAGGTGTGAGAGGCAGCTACCTTCTGGACCAAGCCTCTGTACCTGCCCATGTAGTCAGGAGAGGTTCAGAGAAGGTGAGGTGGGAGGAGCCTTTGCTATGGTCCAGTAGATCTCCTTCCTGACTACCTCCTGTTGTCTTTCAGTCTCCCTCTCTTGGCCTGGATGCACCAGGATATAATGCAAGGAGTGGAACTGACTAACCAACAGACAGAAAGAGAGCTAGTTGGCTCTGTGTGTGTCCATCTGCAGGTGGTGGGTGCTAGGGGCTCCTGGCTTCATTGTTTGCAAGTTGCTGTATATGAGAAGGCAAAGTCTCTGGTGAGTAGGCAGTGGCCATCTAGGGAGAGGAGGCAGAGGAATAACTGCTCATTTCTAGGAGAAACTTCTGATTACTGCAGACAACATCTAGGTGCCAGGAGGCATTTTCTACCTTAGCTAAGTTCAAAGTCTGAGTGACGAAGTCCAGAGCGGATCTTCTCATTCTTCCTGTCTGCCCCACCCACCTGACTGTTTGACTGTTTCCTTTTCTGTCTAGGGGTTGGGCTGGTGTCTGAGCACTTCTCACAGGCCCCACAGAAGCTGTCCTTCTATAGCTGGTATGGCAGCACCCGGCTCTTCCACTTTCGAGTGCCCCCAGACACAGTGTTACTTCGCTGGCTGCTGCATGTGTCCCAAGGCGGTCTTTCATGCACCGACGTAGAAATCACCGTGTAGGTAGCCAGTATTCTGTCCCTAGCATCCATGCCTGGCTGAAACCCTGTCTCTGACCCTTGACCTGATCTCTTCCAGGCATTTCCGCTATGGCGCCCCTCCTGTCATCAACCCGCTGGGCACTAGCTTCCCTGACAACACCGTGAGGCAGGCCTCCTTCTATATCAGGACACTACTGAGTACCATGATACAGGGCAACACCTCTGTCAACATCTCCCACCCAGCCCCTGGGGACTGGTTTGTGGTTGCTCACCTCCCTCCTTCATCCCAGAAGATCGAGGTGAAGGTGAGGGGGGCTGACCTCCTGGGATGAAGGCCAATCCTCTTGATGTATGGAAGACACCAGCCTCTAGTCTACCTCTGGGGCAGACCTTACAATATTCTCAGCTATCAGACTCTGGATTCAACTTTCTCCCCCCTCAATGATCTGTTCCTTTGGCCCACATCCTGCATTCTCTGACCCTTATCGCTCCCTGCCTTGTTCTCTCCCAGGGCTCTGCTCCTACCTGTGCCTACACCTTCCAGCCTGATATGCTGGCCATGAGGGTGGTTGAAGTCTCCATCTTAGAACCTGATGTTCCCCTCCCACAGACGCTGCTCTCCCACCCCAGCTACCTCAAGTGAGTGGAGTAGGGGAGGTCAAGGCTGTCCTATAGCCCCGGCCTTTGGGTTTAGGGCAGGTGGTACCATTATCTCATCCTGCAGGTGAGAAGGCTGTACCTTAGAGACATGTTGGAAAGAGAGGTCAGATACCTTCCCTAGGCAGATTAGAGGAAGTTCACAGTATGAGCTAGTGAGTCTGAGTTGCCGCCACCTTGCCACAGGATCTTTGTCCCTGAATACACCCAGGAGCTTCGCTTGGAACTGCGGGGCTGTGTGTCCAGTGTGAGCCCCGGCTGCCCAGTGCGTCTCACAGTGGGTGGATCCACCCTGCCTAGAAACTTCCAAAAGGTGCTGAGTTGCACTGGCCTCACTCCATCCTGCCATTTGCTGCTGTCCTCACCACCCTGGGGCCAGTGGCTACAAATGACAATTGAGAACCTGGCAGGACCTCATGTGTCAGTGGTCTTCACGGCTGAAGCTGCCTTTACAGGTGGGCTACATGGGAGGGAGGGGTGGACTGGCTCTGCCTACCTCCCCCAAAACTCCAGGCTTTTCTTTGTCTGAGCCCCTTATCCTCTTGACAGTGTGCAGGCCATGGAGTGTGACCTTCCATCATCATATGAAAAACAACCCAAACCAGAGCTATGACACCTCTGTGGGCCGGCTGTCCCAAAACTCTACCCACTTGGGATTGGGCAGGAGTGGCAGGGTAGTCAGTGGCCCCTTCTGTCTCCTGAACTATCCAGTCATGAGAGAAGACACGGATGTGGTATCTGTCCATTTCCAGCCACTGAATGGGGCCTTCGTGCTGGTATATTCAAACATGCCTTCTGTAATGCAGCTCCGTCTTGACACAGGCATGGACAGCGGGGGCTCTCTCATCATCTTCCTGAGGGTTAACCAGGTATCCTCTGGAAGTCCACTGAAGCAGTCCACAGTCACTTGTGATCTGGGCTTAAGTCAGGATACAGAGTAATTTCAGCATTGAAACTGGGGTGGGGTGGCTTTTCAGGTCATAGAGAAAGGGGTAGATTTCCTCAAGGTGAAGCCTTGTCCCTGTCAGAAGTTGCCATAATTATATCTGTGCAAAGGGCAGGGCAATTGCTAGAATAGTTGAAGGGAATTCTGGCCATGGTGAGCCTTGGAATAGCAGGAGGTTCCCCCCCCCAAAATACCCAGCATGACTGATCTAACATGCAAGATGGGCAGGCAAGATACCTTTTTAAGGGGTGAAAATGACTAACCTGCACTTTTTCCCGTTCTAGACAGAGGTCACAAATGATACCTTGGTAGCAGCTTGTGTGAATGCTGCCTCGCCCTTCCTCAGCTTCAACACTTCACTCAACTGTACCACAGGTATTCTGGGCAGGCAGTTGTGGTGGAGAGACTGACTGGCCCCTCTAGCCACCTCTGACAGCTCCCCCCATGCCCACCCCTTGCAGCCTTTTTCCAGGGCCATCCCATGTTTCTGAGTTCTTCATCTCACACGGCCAACCTCATCATTCCCTACCCGGAGACAGACAACTGGTACCTCTCCTTGCAGCTTGTGTGCCCTGAGAATTCTGAGTATGTGGATCTGGGCCTGGGCAACATGAGACATGGGCTGCTAGCAATGAAGGGAAGCATCTCTGTGTTAGGAGGGGTTCTCCTTTTCTACCTTCTCCCACCCCACAACAGCGCTAGCAGGGGAGATGAGTGTCTTAGTTGTTGGAGTCTGGAGGGCTCAGCTCTGGGCTTGGGAATCTTTGTGGTGGAGTGACCTGCACCAACCCTCTCAGGCCCCTCCTTTACAGGGATTGTGAACAGGCCATAGCTCGTGTGGAGACCATCTTGTATCTGGTGCCCTGTTTGAATGATTGTGGGCCATATGGCCAGTGCCTCCTGCTGCGTAGATATGGCTATTTGTATGCAGGCTGCAGCTGCAAAGCAGGTGAGAGTGAACTGCAGAGCAAAGCAGGGACAAAACTCCCTCCCACGCCTCCCCATGCTTTCCATGCTTCCCATGATCTCCCCCTCCCCCACTACTTCAGGCATATGGGCATTGAGGCATTTGCAGGGGAGGTGTTGCCTCCTGACCTTGGCATTGCTTGTGTCCCACCTGCCTTGACTGCCCATACTCACACCATGCCTACAAGTGTCTCTCTTGCCCATGCCTATGTCTAACTGCTCCCACTTTTATTGTGATTACATGCTGATCCACTTTTTTTCATGGCAGTTTCTACATATTCACATGTGTTCCCATCTGTCCATGCTTGCCACATTCATGCCTACATGGCCACATATCTCTATAACTGTCCCTACTAATTCATATCTATTCGTACCTGCCCCTACCTACACATACTTGTTCACACACCTTTCTCCAGGCTCATGCCTACTCCCAGCAGGTCATACTTGCCCACACTTGCCTATATCTACACACATCTGCCCATACATGTTTCCCACTGCCCATGACTATCTGCACCAGCTATGCTTAATCCGTGCTTCTCCACACCTGCTCATATCTGCTGTCCAGACCTCCTCATGTCTACATGCATCTTCCATATTTGTCCCAACCTGCGCACACCTGTCCCCGTGTGCCCATGCCTGCCACACTTATCTATGACGGTTTCTATCAGTACCAGTTTCCTCCTGCCACACCTGTGGACTCCATTAGGCCTGTCTCCAAAGCCTCCCTCTGGGTGAAAGTTCAGAAGCCTCCAGTCCGCTTCCAGGACCTAGGTATTGTGTGGCCCCTAGGTTGGCGCGGGTGGAGCTGCACCGACAACAGCACAGCCCAGACTGTGGCCCAGCAGAAGGCAGCAGCGCTTCTGCTCACACTCAGCAACCTCATGTTCCTGGCCCCCATCGCTGTGTCATTGCACCGCTCCTTCCTGGTTGAGGCCTCGGTCTACTTTTACACCATGTTCTTCTCTACGGTAGGGTTGACTCTAATCTCTTTGGGAACCTTGGGTGGGGATGTCAGGGCTGCTGCTCACTGCTTCTCCTCACAGTTCTACCATGCCTGTGACCAGCCGGGGGATACAGCGCTGTGCATCCTCAGCTATGACACACTTCAGTACTGCGACTTTCTGGGCTCTGGGGCAGCCACCTGGGTGACCATTCTTTGCATGGCCCGTCTGAAGACAATCCTGAAACAGGTGAGTGGCCTCTGATGCCAAGCCCAGGCTCCAGGGAGGCAGAGGCCCTCACATACAATATGTGGAGTGGCAAAGAGGGATAAAACAGAAAAGGCCGGGTGTTAACTCTCACATGATAACTAGCACTCTTGGAGGAAGTCATAGGAAACTGTGAAGGAAAGGTGTGATCATCAGAGGACTTCAGGAAGGGAGATGGGGGTCCAGAACCCTAATCTCAAAGAGGAACCAAACCAGGCTTCCTTCCCTGAGAAGACTCAACCATGCTCCTGGGTTCCTTGTCCTAGGGCACTCTGGTGACTTTTTGTAGCAGCTGGACAGTGGAGATGACTCTTTGCTGCTTGTAAACTATGCCTTCTGTCTGCAGGCTGGGTACTGCTCATCAGGGGCATGCTTAAAAGCTCCATGATCATATAAAAAACTGGACAAGGAAAATTCTGAAGAATCCTGTGGGCTGAGTGTTAAGGTTTTGAACTTTCAGTCTGTGGCAGATGTGCTGATCGAGACTTAGGTATGGGATCCCCTCCAAGGGACCATTTAAGGCCATCCTGGTGGGAGACCCTGGATTGCTTGGTATGCAGGATCATGTAATTGTGTACATGACTGCCCATTAGGAGTGGGCATTACCATCTAGTTCTCGAAAGGTTCTTCTGTGTTCACCCTTGGACACAGTAAAAGGACTAGAGGAAGGACACTTCCCTCCTAGGTGGCTGAGCAGGAATGGGTCAAAATCTGCCAATAACTACAAGAGGAGCTAGCAGATGTACCAGAATGATGGGAAACTGATAATGGGCATCCAGCACACTAGTACCTGTTGTGTCTTGTACCATAACGGATGATTCTAGCCAAAGGCTCCCATGATCCCACAGACAATCCCTGTGTCTCTCCCAGGTCCTGCTTGTCCTAGGAATACTGGTCATTGCCATGTCCTTACAGATGGATCGAAGAGGCATCTGGAACTTGATGGGACCTTGCCTCTTTGCCTTTGTGATCATGGCCTCCATGTGGGTAAGGAACAAGGCACTTAGGTTTTCATGTTTAGACTCATTTTAGTTTAGACTCAGTTTTGCTGGAAGGGCTCCAAAACTCCACATCCACTTAGAGCCAGTAGCAGCCATTCATTGAGCCCCCAGTATGGCGTTTGCCTGAGGTCTTGACCTGAGATCCACTAGCCATGAGTCCAGATGCAGTTCTGATGCCTAGATCTAGATAGACCTCGTAACCCTTGGGAACTGTAGTTGCACTCAATCCTGCACTGACATTCATGTGGCTGTTCACTCCAGATGTACCGCTGTGGGCACCGGCGTCAGTGCTACCCTACCACATGGCATCGCTGGGTCTTCTACCTCCTGCCTGGCATCTCCATGGCCTCTGTAGGCATCACCATCTACACTTCCATGATGACCAGTGAAAATTACTACTACACCCACAGCATTTGGCATACCCTATTGGCTGGTAGTGCAGCTTTGCTTCTGCCACCAGGAGAGGAGCAGGCTGAGTCCTGGGCATGTTTGCAGAAGTTCCCTTGTCACTACCAGATCTGCAGGAATGATCGGGATGAGTTGTACACAGTGACATGATATGGCTGGCTCAAGGACACCTGATACTCTGATGACCTCTTCAGCTAGGACAGGAACAAGAGAGGTGCCTAACTAGCCCCAACCAGGTTTCCATCTGAATAAAATTGTCCTGCGACTTTGGCTTCTTTCTCTAGAGGCTTTGTGGCTGCTGCCAATGTCCTCTCTGTAGGTCTCAGATGCTTCTACCTGGAGACCACAGGTACCATGTGAGGGCAGATCATATGTATTGATTGAAGATACAGATATGGGAGAGATCCCCATTGTCCCATTCCTTTGTGAAGCTGTGATATGAGATCCATGAGGCAAGGAAGCCTGAGTCCACAGAAGCCACTGTTCCTGGCAGCGTGTACCACCCTGTCTTGGCATGGGGATGCCCTGTTGCTGCAGTTGCTGTGGTAGAGTCAAAGAGCTAAGACCCTGGGGTGCCGTGCACTGTCTCTCCTTCTCTGTTGGAGCCAAAGATCCTCGCAAGTAGCAGGATGCTCAGCTGTATGAAGTATGGTCCCAAAAGGCACACACTTGCCTATTGGTGTGCCCTCCTCATCCTAAAAGCCCTAGTAGCATTGTACTGTGTTGGCCCTAGGCCCTAGGATGCTGACCCCCTACTTAGGGGGTCAAGGGGGTCATCATCAAGCTGAGGCTTGAGGAGTGGATTCTGGAGTCCTGGACCAATTCTTCTGGTGCCTCCTGGGAGCTCTGAGCTGATTGGTGCAGTGGTGCCCTGTCCCACTGTGAGGCCCAACTGCTTTGTGGCCTTGGAGTTTTTTTTTTCCTGGTTTTGTCTGTGATGTGGCTGCTTCCCTTGCTACTGACATCCTTTATTTAGCCACCAAAGCACACTTCATCCCTTGAAAGGGGAAACATGTATATACTGTTGGGGGTGGTGGTAAAATATTAAACTATTCTATGAAGGTGTATTTTTTTGTAATGATGAATTTAATATTCTACAATGATTTTTCAAATCAAACAAGTGTTTTACTTTTTTTTTTTTCTTGCGTCCCTGGAGGGAAAGGGAGGCTGGACCTAACAGGCCTGCCAAAGTTGTTGGGAAATCCCTGGGCTGCACTTAATAGACGGTGCCTTGAATTATTGCATTCTCAGATAATTTTTCACGGTCCCTAAAGGAGGCGGAGACAAAGGGATTATTTTAAATTGATGGGTGTTGCCACCAATCGTCAGAGAGCAAAGGTACACATTCAGTGACGCTATTCCGGTTCCGGTTCCGGCAGACGCGGGCGCGTAACTCTCAGAGGCAGGGAGTCACGCAATGCCTCTGCACAGGTATCCTGTGTACCTGTGGGAGAAGCTGCGGCTGCGGCAAGGCATCTACGCGCGTTTGCCCGCTCACTTCTTGCGCTCGCTGGAGGAAGAACGAACGCCGACCCCAGTACACTACAAGCCTCACGGGGCCAAGTTCAAGATCAACCCCAAGAACGGGCAGCGCGAGCGCGTCGAGGACGTACCGATTCCAATTTACTACCCTCCAGAGTCCCAGCAGGGGCTTTGGGGTGGAGAGGGCCTGATTTTGGGCTACAGATATGCCAATAACGACAAGGTGGGTGCGGGCCACCTTGGCGGTTCTGCGTGCTTTGTTGGTCAAATTCTGCTCTGGTCGCTGCAGACCGTCTGCCTGGCTGACAAAAGCGCTCTTTTTAGGGAGCGTGCTATCAAATGGAGCTACGATGATTTGGAAAACTCCGATGGCAAAGTCTAGTGGGGTCCTGAAGTGAGGTGGTCCTGATCAGGTGGCCATCGAAAGGATGGAGTGGGGCTGCGATGGAACAGGGTGATAGAGTGCTTTCTTCGCTTATTTAAGGTCTTGGGTTCAAATCCCTAACACCACAGAGAAAAGAAAGGAAGGATAGATTTGAGGCTTGTGCTGACAAGGAGGGAGAGTTGAAATCTGGTTGTCACTTGCCAGTTTCTGTGAGCATTTGCCTAATTCTTGTGACAGGATAACTTCGCTTCTCCCACGTAAAAAAAGACTGAGATACTTGATTCAGGCAGCTTGCAAGGTGCAGAGCCTGGGATCGATCTTTCTGGTGAAATTCTGCTTCTAGCCAAGCGTTGTGGGAGGAGAGTGTACGTTTTGGGTCTTTCAGGGTGCCGCTTGCTTGCCTGTGGCTGCTGGGTTTCAGCTGTGCCAGCATCTGGAACACATACCAGCAAGCACGAGGGCTAGCCTGAGAGAAACAGACATCTATGTGGGCATCCAGGTCCAGTCCCAAGAGCTCTGTCTAGCAGCAGTGCTTCTGTGGAGCCTCTGAGGAGGGGAAAGGACAAGCCTCTCATAGCCCAGCTCCCAGTGCTTTGGGGCCCACTTGATCTGTAGGGAGGCACCCCAGCAGTCAACTAGTCTCTCTTGCACACTCAGCTCTCAACGAGGGTGAAGAAGGTGTGGAAGCCTCAGCTGTTCACTCGGGAGCTTTACAGTGAAATCCTGGACAAGAAGTTCACCGTGACTGTGACCATGAGGACCCTGGATCTCATTGATGAGGCCTATGGGTTCGACTTCTACATTCTCAAGGCAAGCAGGGATTAGTGCACTACAGGGTCTTTTCAGAATCAAAGGAGATGCAGAGCAGCACTGCATGGGGGTGCAGCGAGGTGTGGGGGCAGACATGACACCCAGGCTAGCCATTACAAGCCTTAGCAAAATACAGTAGGACTGAGTCCTCTTTGGTGCAGCCCAGTGGAAATTTTCCGCCTTCAGGAAGGTCATTTGTGAACAGTTGTAGCCGCTTACCCTTCTCTTGGGATTTCTATGACTTACACAGACTTGCATGCTAGTGCTGATCCCAATGCATGATCTGTTCTAGTGTAGCTTACCATTGCCAGCTCAAGAGGAACCCACAGGGCCAGCTGATGGGGTGGGACTCTGCTATAGTACCTGGCTCTATGTGAACTTTCTACCAGACCCCAAAGGAGGACCTGTGTTCCAAGTTTGGCATGGACCTGAAGCGAGGGATGCTGCTGAGGCTTGCTCGACAGGACCCCCAGCTACACCCTGATGACCCCGAACGGAGACTAGCCATCTATGACAAGTACAAGGTGAGAGTTTCCCCATCCTGCTTGCTGCCTGTGGCTTCTGACCTGGTCCTTGTACCTCACCGAGCCTTTCTTCTGCTTGCTCAGAGTTTTGTCATCCCGGAGGCAGAGGCAGAGTGGGTTGGCCTGACGCTAGAGGAGGCTGTAGAGAAACAGAGGCTCCTGGAGGAAAAGGTAAGCACCTGTGAACTGGCCACTGAGGTTGAGTAATGGGGGGCTGCTTTGGAGAGAGACTACCATTTGGGGACTGCCACACCTAAATGCTGCTATCTATTTGGTTCCTGCCACTTTGACAAAGCATGATATGCTTCCTCTTTTGAAGTCCTTCTCTCTCTTCCCTGACTGCTTAGGGACCTTTAGCACTGGGTGTTTACTTGGTCATCCAGCATCCCCTAGGATTTTCCTTTTGTGTCTTTCCCAGAAGAGTTTAGAGCCTATGGTGGCTACCAGGACAGGGAAGCTAGGGGAAGGGTGTGATTCTTGGTGTCCAAGAGAAAGCAATCCTGTTCTGGTATTTTTGTTTTTCCAAGACTGGGTTTCTTTGTGTAGCCCTGGCAGTCAAGAATGAAAAGTCTTTTTTTTTTTTTTTTGCGGGGGCGGGTTGGGGTGGTTCCCTGAGACAGGGTTTCTCTGTGGCTTTGAAGCCTGCCCTGGAACCAGCTCTGTAGACCAGGCTGGTCTCGAACTCACAGAGATCCACCTACCTCTGCCTCCCAAGTGCTGGGATTAAAGGCATGTGCCACCAACACCCGGCCGAATGCAAACAGTCTTATGTAACTGCCCATCCCTGGCTCTTCCATACCCTATTTTCTCTCCATGTTTAGCTAGAAGCAGCTGGCCACTACCCTCCCTAGAGCTCCATCTCTGGGCTACATTGAGCCTTACTATGACCTCTCCCCTTCAGGACCCTGTACCCCTGTTCAAGGTCTACGTAGAGGAGCTGGTCCAACGGCTTCAGGAGCAGGTTCTGTCCAGGCCAGCAGTGGTGCAGAAGAGAACTGGTGACCACGCCTGACCACCGGGCTCAGCCTTCCCTGTGGGTTTTTAGCATCGTGGACACAGTTGGGGTGGCCACAGGACTACCTGTGGGCAGTGGGTGAACCCTGCTTGCCATGTGTTGACCATACAGCTCCTGTAGTAGACTTTTCAGAGAACTGTTCTGTGTTAGGACTCTTGGAGATCTGATGTGGAGCAGATGCCTGTCCAAGCTGGTGAAGTACTTACAACATTGTAGTTCTTGGGCTGGAATAAGTAAAGTCTGAGACACTGAAGCCACAGTAAAGTGTGCTGGTTTGCTTGGAAGTCTGCATTCCTGTATGTTCTTGACCTGGTCAATACCTTGTCACAGAAACCGGTTGGACTATTTGCACTGTTCAGCTGTAGCTGCTGGCTCTGCTGAGCTGTGGAGACTGAGGTCTTCTTTGTTGCTTAACTTCTTAGAGAAGAGGTCCCTCATAGTTGAGGCATTCTTCTCTGCCAGTGTACATCCCCTGCTTGCTTTGAAATGTTATCCAGGGCATAGGAACAGAGCCTGGGGCCTGGCTCAAGTCTCTGCAGTATGCCCTGCAGAGCTGAAAGGGGAAAGCTTCCTGGGTCTAGAACTTTTGTTGGCGTCTACCCTCCAATGACCCAGGAAATGGGGCCATATGGATTTAATGGCCATGACTTCAGTACCCCGTTCCTTAAGTGCTCCCCTCTACCTTGTGGTTGGGGCTGTGGCAAGAGGCAGGGAGGCAGGCCTCTTTCACCCTGAGAGCTGGTAGCTCAGAGGCATCAGCACTGAAACCTATTCCTTTCTTTGGGAAGGACAGGGAGGGTCTCCCTAGCTGTGTGTAGAGGAAAATGAGGTTGTAGTGCTAGCTGAGTTCCCAAAGTTACTGGCTGCTGTAAAAGGGAGCATTAGCTACCTGTTTGACTTGGGCCTGGCCACTGACTATGGGACAATGGGATCCTCAGAGGGGGAGCAATAGGAGTGCCTGTGCTTGGTTGTGTTCATGATGCCAAATCCAAAGCTGGCATGGAACCCTTCTGCCACATAGAGATACATAAGGATTAGGTCTTGTCTTGGGGCCAGAGTCCAAGGAATGTACCTCAGGTCTTCTTCCATCTATTCTGGCCTCTCTGCCACTGAATAGCATGTAATACACTTGCTCTATATAATTCTTATTAATTTTAATCAATATTCTTATTAATTCTAATTAATTCTTATTAATTTTAAAATTAATATCTATTTAGTGTGTATGTGTGCTTGTACATGCTATAGCATGCAAGTGGAGGTCAGGGGACAACTTGTGGGATTTGATTCTTTTCCTTCTACCATGTGGGTTCCAGGGATCAATGCCAGAACATTAGGCTTGATGGCAAGTGTCTTTACTGGCTCAGCCATCTTGCTAACTGTAATTTAAAAAGGTTTTTTTTAACCACCTGGGCAGTGATGATGCATCACTTTAAACCCAGCACTTGGGAGGCAGAGCTAGCCACTCCACGACAGCCAGGGCTACACAAGGGAAGCCTTGCCCATAAATAAATACATACGTACTACATACATACATACATACATACATACATACATAAAATTCTTAGCCTAAAGCAAACAATACTTGGCCAGCTATTGCCTTGGTGGACCCACATGGCTTTGCCTAGTAGTTTAAATCATCAGTATGGTTTCCACTGATGATTTAAACTGACTTTAAATTTGAGTCCTAAATTTAAACTGATCTCCTCCATCAAGGCCTAGGTCCTTGTTGAGATGTGTAATAGTCCTCACTGTCTGACTTGGTTCAGCTAGCTGCCTGATTATATATCTCCTCTCCTTTCTCACTGCCAAGGCCTGGGTCAAGCCGGATCTGTGTAGAGGTTTGTTTGTTTATTTATTTATTGTTGATGATGCTTACTCTTTTTGAGACAAGGTTCCACTTTATAGTCTTGGTTATTGAACTTCAGATCCTTATGTCCTGTCTACTCCAAAGGCTAGAGTTATAGATGTACACTCTTAGGCTTGGCTAGGTCTTGTAGGATTTCTTGGGTCAGTTTCCTGGGCCTCAAGAGGAATACAGTCAGAACAGGTGAGGGGCAGACTTAACTCTGGCCTCCATCTGCCTGTTGGGAATTGTGTTCCAGGCAAGTGTCCATATGCTACATACATTGACTCTTGGGGTTGTGGTTCTGGACCAGGGATTGGAGTTAACTGAGAAATGGCTCAGGCTGGCCATTGGTGTGGCCTGAGCAAGTCACTCTTAGTCACTGCTAGTCATCACTGCTGAAGTCTGAGGCTGTTTCATTTTCCTAATAGAAGGCCTGGCAGAACTGAGGTGTACTCTGGTATGGCCCTGGCCTTGAATCTCAGACCCTAACCCTAATGGAATGTGATATTTGTCTCTTTATCATATCTCACAAATAGAATTTTTTTTTTTTTTTTGAAACAGGGTCTCACTATGGCCCCAAAAGGCTTTGAACTTGAGGCAAGCATAATGCCTCATTCTCTTGAGTTCTGACATTACAGATGTGAGCTGTGCCCAACTTCAGAAACATTTTGTGTCAGAAAACCGTGATGCTCCATGGTTAATGATTAGCTTATGTCCTCTTCCCAGTAAAATGACTTAGGTCAGAAGTTTGTCCCAAACAGACCATCTGTATACACTGTGTTGCCTTCCTGGTGTGGTGAGGGGGTCCCAGCTTACATAGTGGGGAATATGTAACATTCAGTGTCTCTGCTCACGTATGCATGCACTTCTACATGGAGGCAAGCACACTGTGTTAATAATGCACACTGCACATGGAATAGGAACTGAGATGCAAGCTGTGGGAACTTGTCTGGGAAATAGCTCTCTGCATGTTTCCTTGCCCGCGGTGAGTCCTAAGCCTCCACTCAGCTGCCTTAGCCACTCTTCCCTAGTTCTTTCTATGCCCCTTGAACCAGTCTGCCCATCTGCTGTGTGTGTCTCAGAACCTGCACTGGGGTGTAGTAAGACGAACCTGCAAAAGGCAAACATAACTCCCGCTATGTTTTTATGACAACAGTCTGAGTTCAATCTTAATGTCAAAAGGCCTGTCGCTGGCTGTGGTGACAAGAGTAGAAGGCTTTATTATTGCTGCTCTGATTCCTCACTGCTGCTGTTCCTGCATGTTGGCGCTGGGCAGGAGAGACCTGAGAAGTTGTGACTTCATCATTCCATTTAGAAATGAGACCAAGGCCAGAAAGGGCCTCTGCCACTCACAGGTGAGATGACATGAGGTGGCTTGTGGGCTCAGCCCAGAGCTCAACATGATTTGTCTGAGAGTCTCAGCAAATGCTGAATCCTACAGAGGTGGTAGGGATGGGTGGACAGGCCCTGAGGAAGGTTGCTTAGGCACCTTTGACCCGGTTCTGTGCCCTGTCGGCACTCTGACTCCAGGGAGTCACTGGAGGTTCACTCTTATTTCACCCCTGCTTGTGCCTGGCAATCTACCTGCCTTGGTTTGTGCTAACACCATGGTTTCCTGGCAACTTGAACCCTTCCTGCAAACACAGGTCAGGTTGTATGGTACCCAGATCTTCTGTCCATTCTGAGCCATCCTGTGCTGGATCCCTGGGCCTGAAGAGGAACGTCACATCGCCCCAACACACCTGCTCCAGCTCACTCCAACCTCCCTAGGGTCACACTGTGCTGTAGAATGGACGATTTCCCACAACCAGCTGGCCCAGGCTGCCATTCCCACCCATACCCTGCCTATGGATGAGACTTGTCTACTGGTGGTCTCCAACATGGTAAGGAGACCCTTCAAGTTCAGGTGCTATCTTGCGTCAGCAGCTAGGCCTGACTAGTGTGAAGCAGTTGAGCCATAAGCCATGCTGGGGCTGGTCACTGAGTCACCATTGCAAGTTTGGATTCCTAAGACCAACCCTGCTTGATCTCACCCTGCCTCTTTGGATGTAAGAACCCCTGGATACATGTTTCAGGTTCTCTTGGTTCTTTGGTCCCTCTAGTCTTAGCAGGGCACTCTTCATTGGCCACTTAGGTTCCAGGGACCTGCCAGGCTTTGGCCTCCCCTAAGGACCTAGAGAATCATACCTGTTGCAAAACATGGCCAGCAGGTGTGATCTGGGCTTTACCTAGGAAGTGGGATGTAGTCTGAGAGTTCTCAAGGGGCCTTTGCAGGGCTCTTGACCAGACAGTGCTGTTTGCAGTGTTTGAACAGACTGGGTCGTTTCTGAATGTCACAGAGGTGAATATCACAGAAGTGGGATGTTGGTGTTTTCAAGGTTGCTCAAGGATCTGTAACCAGGATGGGCAGTCCATGGAGGACACATACTCTTGCTGAGATTCTGTTCTTGCTGGGGACTAATATTAGTTGGCCCTGGGGGTTCATTATTTTCCAGAAGGCCCTGTACCCAGAGAAATGTTCCAGAGTCTTGCCAAGTTGGGTACCTTAGGTTTACAGAGAGCAGGGCCATGGGAAGCTCCTGGCCGTAGACATATGTGTTCAACAGGCAGTGACATTACAGTAAGAATGTAGAGTGGTTGTTGACAAACGTCCATCTGAGGTAGGCTGAACACTTGAGTTTTCTGACCTGGGGTTGGGTGGGGTTTCTCCTACTGCCCACCACTTCCCCCTTCTCACTGTTTTTTTTCACCAGTGTAGGCCTGGCCTTCAGCCCCTGGGGCAAGCCTAACCTGAAGTCCTTTTTTCAGGAAGGGCTCCAAAGATTATTATTTCTACCTCAACCAGGAAATCAAGTAGGTACATGTTACATCTCAGGAAAGGCCATAAGGTGGACAGAGCCCCCTCACATGGGATATGTATGAAACATATAACAAAAATTCTTAATAGCTAGTGTGGGGACAGTTACTATGTAGTCACTCCCAATGCCCCTCTGAAGGGGCACTGGCATGGGGCCACTGGCAGAACTGCCTGCTCCCTCCGCAGATAGGAGTGGCTTGGGGGGTGGCGTTGTCTAAAGGGGCTGGTTGCCATGGCTACCATAGGGTTCTGAGGCCCGTCATCTGGTCCCTGCCTCAGCCAATAGGCGGCAGGAGCCTGAGCTGCAGCCTAGAGTCACGCTTCTGCCTCCCAGCCACACAGTGGCCAAGAGCAGGGACCCGCTTCCTGGAGTGGCTGAAAGTGCTCGGACGGACAGCCGAGCCCATCATGGCGGACAGCGGGACAGTGGGGCGCGATCAGGCACTTGGAGCCAGGCAGGTGAGGTAAGCCAGGCGGGTGGACAGATGGATGGAAGAATGGGTGGACAGGTGGATGTAGGTGGTCCTTGTAGCCCATTGTTCTTGTGGTTGTGGCCCTGCCCTCAGCCCACCCCACCCTCAGCACACACACACACTCCCATTGAACCTTCACTTTGGACCCTCACCCCACATGGTCTGTAGAAGGGTCAAGGGAGGAGACAAAAGAAAGACTATGAGCAGAATGGAGCCACACCACACCACCACGGGCCCGAAAACCGCCTTGGTTGGTCTCATGTCAGATTCCACACAGAGGCGGCTTCAAAGACCCCCTGACTAACCCAGGCCCTTGGTGTCCTGACCACCACGCCTGGGCTCGGTGACAAGCCGCCTCACATCGGCACGGTTTAAGAAGCATTTTTTTTTTTTTTCCAAGGGGGAAAAAGCAACAGAAAAAAAAAAAAATGTCCACCTATAACAGGGGGAGCAGCCAGCTCAGATAGATCAGAAGCGCCAAATCCCATTACTCGGGACTTCAGAGCACAGCCCTGCACAGGCAGCTGCGATTAAGAGCTTGTCAATGGAGTCTCCCTCGGAGATCAAAGGGGGGCATGCCTGTGAGTGTGTGTGTGTGTGTGTGTGTGTGTGTGTGTGTGTGTGTGTGTGTGTGTGTATACATGTGTGTGTAGGAGCACATGCTGTGGGGTGACAGTGGAGGGGCCATGTCCCATAGCACAGAAGAGCCTGGTGTATCACCTGCCTCCTTTGGCCACCCTCCATGTTGCTTCTGTCCTTGCTGCTGTGTATGACATGCGTGGATGCATTGGGGGCCAGGCTGGGCAGAGGAGAGGCCTGGTTCCCAATATATCCTCTGGATGGCAGTCCTGGCTAGATCTAGTCTCCATTTCTGGCCCTCCACCTCTTACTTGCATCCTGTTTCTTCCCCAAGGAGCCTGTAGTCTGGGAAGGCATACTGGGTCATGGGCAATGCTGGGTGTGAGGATGGGCTGTATCTGGGTATATAAGTACTGCAACCAGGCCCTGCTGCCCATAGGCCATGAGCTCTCAGCTGGCCTGGTAAATGCATCCTGGGGGTTGAAAGCTGCTGTCGATGTGATTGGTAGCTTCTTAGGTAAACTCTGAAAAGCAAATCTTTTAATCCACTGTGGCTAATCCAGTGCACTTTTGTTTGCCAAGACAGATTCTGCAGCAACAAAGGGGCTGGAGGGACCCCAGCATACATAATCACATACTTAGAACTTGGCCGCGGCTGCCCACAGGGTTCCTAGGCAGCAGAGAGAGACATCTCAGGACAGCAGTGTAGATGGTGGGTAGTTGAAGGAGGAGCCTAAGTGGGCTGAAGGTGTGGCTCACTAGCCTCCCTGGGTGATACCTTTTCACCTGTCAGGATGGCCCCAACCACCTGCCGGTGTGTGGCTGTCGGTCACTGGGACTTTGCAAGTTTGTGGGGGCAACTGAGCTGAGTCAGACAGGAGAAAAGCCAATATCCAGAGTGCCTGGGACACAGATTTTTGAAGCTGTGATAGGAAGCTGGGAAGGATGACACATGGCATCTGGGAGGGAACAGAAGGAGGAAGGTGTGTCCAGTATAGGAAGAGGAAGTGGCCTGAGGCTGTGTGGGGAAGTGTGAATGAACACCTGTGGAGTATCTTCAGGTCCTGGCACACTCACAAGGGAACATGGTGCTGGGAAAATGGTGCTGAGGTTAGGGAGCACCGGGGTCCTTCCTCTTTCTAAGATGTGTACTAGGTCATGGCAGTGGACTTTATCCTGCTGCTTAGTTTTGTCCATGCTCACTTCATCAAGGACATTCTACTCAAACACAGATACAGCAGGCACTCAAGTCTCCAGAGCGGCTGGTGTCATTCTCTTATGTTCCTATAGTTCCCTAGGTGGGGGAGGTGTTGGGCTTAGTGGCAGGCTGCCTTCCCCCACTGGGTCCCAGGGCTGGGATATCAAAAGATAACTTAGATTCTACCCTCCATGCCTACCTTCTGACCTTCATCTACTTGCCTGTTACCTTCGTGTCTACATTCCCCTTTCTCCTAGATGCTCCCAGACAAGTACTGAGGGCAGAGCCCTTCAGAACAGCAGTGTAGATGGTTCCTCTTAAGACAATCTGGAGTCAGATCCTAATAAGAAGGTGTGGGTAGTATCTGGAAGGGTTTACTTCTTGGGATCCACTTTCGTAGAGAGCTGGCCCAGCACCACACTCATGCCTGCTTTCCTGCCTTACTGGCTCTTGACTGCTGGAGGCTGCCAGGGAAATGGTATGTTGGGCTAGGTCTGCTGGATGTAGGAGGACATAGCAGTGAGTACCTCTGGAGTCTAACCCAGGGGATAAGCATGGTACCACCCTACTGGGCCTGAACACATGTAATAACGCAGAGGGCACTAACATTGACCACAGTATCCATCTCTGAAGAGTCCATGCTAGAAGGCAAAGGGATTCGTTCTTTACTCCTCTGGGGTTGGATGCTCCTTACATCCAACCCCAGAAAACAGATACTCAGCTGAAACAGCATTCTGAAGCAGGAGCCGTCCGAATCCTCCATTGCAATTGTGGCTGGCATATAACCCATTATTTAGAAGTGTCAACAGTGGTTAATATTGAAGCCATGTTGCACCATATCATTTAGGAGAGTTGTGTTCCTGTTGGGAAAAATACAAACAACAAAAGTAAGGCAACATGCCAGCTCAGAACATACATCACCAGGAGTGATACAAGAGGAGGAAGAACATGGGGCCAACAAAATGGCTCAGCAGGTAAAGGAGCTTGCTGCTGAGACTGATGGCCTGAGTTCATCCCCAGGACCCACATGTTGAAGAAGAGGACCGAGTTCCAAATACTGTACTCTGACTTCTACATAGGGCTCTGATCATCTTATGCCCATACACATTATAAATAAATGAATGAATAAATAAATAAATAGATCTGTCATGTGTCATGGCAGGGCTAAGGGGGCTTCTGGTACAAAGTTAAGGCCCCCTGAGGCCCTAGACTGGAGTGAGCATAGGAACACACACGCTAATGCTGCCCGTGAGCAGTTGCATCCTTCAGAGGCTCCCTTGGCTATTACGTTGTTGCTGTGGCTTATTGATGTCAACTGGAAAGTGGTAGCCACTGCAGAGTTGTGGAGGTTTCCAAGTAATTGTAATGGTGATGGTACTATACCACTTTCATGAAGAAGAAAGAGTAAAGTAAAACTCATGCTGAGCATACTGGCACCTTCACTCCTGTATTTCTAACACTTGGAAAGTTTGGGCAGGAGGATCTCAAGTTCAAGGCCAGCCTGAGCTACAGAGTGAGTCTCTGTTTTGGAGGGGGTGTGAGAGAAACCCTTGGATAATTCTGCTTCCAACCAGGGGCCTGTATGCGCCCTCTTTGATAAGTTCTTAGTACTCTTGCCTTAGTGGGCACATGCTTTGTGACACAAAAATTACCATCTGTGTTTGTGGCATTGTGTCTTTTCTCCTCACAGCTGTGTCTCAAACTCCTTGTCCTCCATTAAGCAGAGAGGCCATGGACACCACACCTCCACCCCCAGTCCCCCAACCCCAATCGTAGAAATGGTGGGAAAAGAAGATGTGTGGGATGAGGCAGAGGCTGGGTTTGGGTTTATGGCAGGAAAGCAGCTGACCAACTGGGCCACCCAAGTCCTCTGAACAAGCATTCTGAGCCACTTTGGGTATAGATGGCCGCCTCATCCCAGAACTGTAAATGAGCCATTGAAGACTACAAGTCTTCACTCTCTCTATTAGGAGGGAACCCAGATACCACCAACCATCATTTCTGTAGTTGAATTTCTGCTGTGGTTTTCCAAACAAAGGCTTCAAAAAACTTCTAGTATTTCTATGTCTACATTGAAGAAAATAATTTCTGCTCATGAGTTTGTTTAAAACCCTCTGGTTCTCAGGAACAATAGCCTGAACAAATGCTGTGGAAGTTGAGTTACAGCTGCTAGTGGCAACTCTGGATGGGGCAAAGGGCATTGCATTTGTATTTTAAGGCCCCTGTGTATAGGAGGGTACCTGTCTCTCAGAAGCAAGGTTCCCAAGTGCGGTTCTTTCTTCTCACTGTAGGAATTCCCTCAAGGTATCTATAATTTAGCCCTTGGTGGAGTTCCCTCCTCTGGTTTACCCCCCCCAACTTCTACCCCCTATTTGGAATTCTTCCCCCATGGACACCCCACAGCCCACCTTAGCAGGCCTTTGCATTTCTCCAGGCTTCTTGATTCCCTTCCTGTCCCTGCAGGGCAGGGGCCCCGAGGAGCTGGAGGCCCGAGGGTCCTATTCTGGTCCCAGGGCTTGGGGATACCCACCACCGTGGGCTAGCAGGAGGATGGACGTGGACTTGATCCCAAGAGCCTGGCCTGGCCGCAGCAGCAGCTCTACAGAATCAAGGCAAGCGTTGGGGCCCGGGTTTGGGAGTGGGGAGGCACTCCAACATCAAGGCTACCTATGCTCAATCAGTGGCCATAATTGTTTCTTCTAATGATATCAGGCTGAATGGTCTGGAACAGGGCCTGCGAGGGAGTGTCCAGTGTCCAGGGACCCTGGGCTCTGGGACTGTTTTAGCTGGGCATGTGTGTACATGAAACCTGCTGCTGGGATTTGAATAGGGCTGTGTTGTCTTAGCAGTACAGCATTGTCTATACCACAGCCCCTGCCCCGAGGTTCAGTATAATGAGTCTAGGAGAGGAATTTGGCAGGCTAGTCACCCTAGTAGCTATAGTTTAAGTGGTTCCTTCTCTATACATAACAACCCTGTTCAACCCTGAGCATCAGCATTGTGCTAAGTCCTCCCAGAGGCAGGTGGCAGGGTTAGGATCACCTCAGGCAGCTTGGGTGAAAGATGGTCTGTGGGTTCAGAAGTCCTAAGCAAATACTACTGCTTTTGCCAGGGAGCCATGAAGGATAAAGGGCCAGGCAATGAGGATGAACAATGTCCAGGAGAAAGCATGGTAGTAGAATTAGTAACAACATCATACGCAGTGATGAATGTAGATGAGCAACTGCAGATGTAGCCAGGATAGGGTGCTATGGGGTGACAATAGAAGGAGAAGTTCTGAAAGAATATGGGTACCTGGAGTCCTTGGGCCAGGGTGTGTGTTGAGCCCAGGATACAACCTCTTGTCAGCAAAATGAACTACCTGAGAGGTGTCGGGGCTGTGCTGCTGAGTCCTGATCAGCATGGTAGGTGACATTCACAAGAGCAGTAATCCCTTGTGTTCACATCCTTCTCCTTGGGGAATGGCTGACAGAAGTTTGAGGCCTGAACAATGCCTTTTAATCGTGATGGTTCTGACAGGGTAGTAACCCCAGAGCAGGCGTAGGGGCTGCTGCCAAATAGAAATCTGGACATCTATGTGCCTGATGCTGTTTGTTTGTATATTGGAGCCTGTGGTGAGGCAACATGGAGTTGGCTTGTTGGGCTTGCAGATTCAAGTCTTGCCTCAGCAAGAGAAGCAAGCCTTTGGAGACAGTATGTCTCGTGTGTGTGTGTGTGTGTGTGTGTGTGTGTGTGTGTGTGTGTGTGTGTGTGTGTGTGTATGTGTGTGTGTGTGTGACCAGAAGACCTCTCAGGATAGTGCTTGCCACCAGGCGTGTCAATCCAGGCTTGGGTTTTCTGTTCTCGGTGCACTGGCTCAGAGTAATTGTTGAACGCGCCCGGGGCTAAGTTTCCCATGCCACCTTTCGGGATCAGCTGAAGTCGCCGCTTCTTTGGGCGTCTTCCCGGACTAAGTCGCAGTAGCGCTCCTAGCTCACGCCACGCCTTCACCAAAACAAGACATTGCCTGGCTCCGGTTTCCGACTCTGACTACGGCCGCAGCCCCGCCTCCCGCTCAAAATCCTACCCTTACCCTTCATATCCTCTGCCTCCCACCCCGCCCCAGGTGAGAAGCCCTGCCCCACGCCGCGGCCCTGCCTCCACGCCGAGACCCCGCCCACGAGCCTCCCCGCCCCACACCGAGGCCCCGCCCCCGCACTTCCGGGCGGCGCCGGCGGGGGCGCTCGGGCCTGGGCTTCAGCGCTCTGGGCTCAGTCTCCCGGCTCAGGGAAGCGCTTGCGGCGGTTGCGGCCGCCGCCGCAGGAGCCCGCTGGGGTCGGGCTGGAGCCTCCCAACAGAGAGGGCTGGTGAGAGTGAGTAGCGGGTCTTGGCGGCGCTCTGCGGCCTGCCTCGCGCCTCCTCCGGGCCACGGGTAGCCTAGCCGTCGCCGCTGCCGCGATGGGGGTCCCCCAGGGCCGCGCCCCCGCCGTGGCCCGCCCGCCGAGCCGTCGCTGAGCGCATGGGCCTCACCGGGCCGGGAGTCAGGCCCCGGGCCGCGCCTCCACAGCCGCCGCGCGCTGGTGAGTAGTGGGAGCCGGCGGGCGCGCTCCTGTGGAGCGGAGGCCTTCTGCCCGGGACTGCGGGACTAGGCCTCGCTAGGCCGGCGGACCCGGACCCGGAAGAGAGGGGCGCGCGGGTTGCGGGCGGGAGGCGTGTCGGAGCGCGGCTCGCGATGTGCGAGGTTGTGCACTGCGCGGGGAGACCAGAGCTCCTCGGAGAAGCTGAGCAGGAGAGGTGCAGGCTCCGCAGTATGTGTAGAGGCGTGGGGGCTGTGTGGTATGCTTGGCAAATGGAGTGAAGGACTTTAGAGGCCGTTGTGCCAGGGGAGGGGTGATAGTAGCGCATGGGGAAGGTAAAGGCCTGTGTGAACAGGACAAGGGAGTAAGGAAGACCAAGGATTCTAGGACTGATCTCCGGTTGGATGTGTAGTTTGCTGAGTGTGATGTGCTTGCGGTTGTTCATGAGTCTACGACACACTTAGGGTGTGGGTGCTAAGGAGGTGCTGGTGCCAGACTGGTGTCCGTGTCCGTGTGCCCTTCGTTTCTTTGCCTCATCCCCCAGCCCCTGCGAAAAAGTTAAGTAGGGATGAGTGAGAGCGAGAAGGGCACTCTGTGACTATGCTGTAGTTTCTTCGGCTTGCCAGAATTCCCACCCAGTTGTCCAGGTGTTCATTTCATGTCTTGCTTATCCCCCTCCCCTAAAAAAAAACAACCCAACCCCCCCCCAAAACCAAAACCCAGAGCTGCACATTTTTAGTTGTGCATAAAGACAATAGTGAGGGGGAAAAAATCCACCAGCCTCAGATTTTTCTCAATTCAACTCCTGGATAACTGTTAGAGAACATGGAGTCTAACTTTACCTGAGAGAGGCAGTACCAGCTGGTTTGTTTTAGAACTTAACTTCAGGATGAGAAAGTGTATGAAGCACAGGGATTTTGTTTGGTTTTTCAGCAGATGTTGATTTGACCTATATCTTTCAGAGAAATAAAGTGGGATTATATTGGCTGTTAAGACTTTATGTGGTGGGGGACTGGGATAGGAAATGATAGCCCCAAACCTTTCAAGAATTTAATAAAGGGATAGTTGGTAAAATGCTAGTCGTGTTATTACTTCCACATTCAAGTTTGGAAGTTATACTTGAGTATAATAAACATGTATACACATACCCAGGGCTGTGTGATTTGACAGTGTTAAAGAGAATTTTAAATATGATATCATACTTGTCTATTACCTTTATGGAGTCACTTTATAGGTGGTAGTTACAGATTTGAGGCCAGATTTGGTGCTATGGGCATTGGACTCTTACTGAATTTTCATAGCTGCTTTATGTGTGGTATTTCTGTATGTGCCTTAAATGCTAGGTGTCATCTGTGGGAGTTCAGGGATTATTGGAAATTGGGATGTTTCAGCATTAGTAATTTGTGGGAATGTTCATGTACTGCGAGGGATAGGTGGCTAGGAGTGTAGGCCCTTTTTCTTATGGTGATATCCTAGGTAAGAGCATGGTAGACATGGGCTGGTGTGGTGCTTCAGACACTCAAGGTACTTACTGTATGGAGACAGCCCCCGAAAGTGACTGAGGTTAAAATGAGGTGTGGGGAGGTCTGTGAGCATCAGGAAACCTCAGTCATAGGGACTGTGACCTTAATAAACAGGCTGGTCCTGCTGAGGCTGAGATTATAACCTAAGAAGTCATTAGCTGCAGAAATGTCATAATTGTGACCTACCTTTTATGTCTCTTCCTTCTAGCCATTAGTAATCTAGCCATCAGCATTGTTAGCAGGTAAAGTGTGTATTGTGTGAGATGAGCACAGGATGGATTTCATGGAAGCCAGGGCTCAGCACAGTGGAGTGGTAGCCAAGGAGAGCCACTCCCTTACTTTTGGTTGTAGATGTACATTATGCTGTTTTTGTTTTGTGACGGGGTCTCTTGTAGCCCAGACTGATCTCCAACTCTTATATAGCCAAGAGCAACCTTGCATTCCTGATCTTGTGCCTTTGCCTCCTTTCAAAGGCACTACCACTCTCAGTTTCATGCAGTATTGGGGATCTGGTGATGAAACACAGGCCTTAAGCTTGCTAAGGCAACACATTCTACCATATGAGCTGCATCCCCAGCCCATGACCTTGAATCTTGATCAAGGTCTTGACTCTTCACCTTGCTATCTCCTGGAATTGCAGATGTGTGCCAATACACTGGCTTTATTTATATTGAGACAGGTTCTCATTTTGTAGCCCAAGTTAGCATTGATTCAAGATGATCCTTCTGCTTCATCTGCCTGAGTACTGGAATTACAGGCATAAACCACCATGCTTGGCTTTTGTTGTAAAGATGTTTTGTACCCTCTGGCTTGATTAGTGTTTCAGACATCTAACCCTGCCATAAGCCTCTCTCCAGCTCACTTTTAGTGGGTCCATTTGGGACAAGGCAGGCTGTGTTATCTCTCCTTTTGAATAGGTTGAGAGGCATTGTTGGAGCTCAGGAGCTCTCTAGACTCTCATGGGATATAGCAGAAAAGACCAAAGATCATAGCAGAGGTTTCTATCTAAATGTGAACAGGTTTGGTTCCTTTTGCACACTGTAAACAGCAGCAAAAACTATTTCCCTGATCTCTTAAGACTATAGGTGGTATTGTTTTCATCTGGTGGAGCTAAATCATATTTCTTGTATGCTGCTTTAGCTAAAAAGCTAAAGTATTTGTAATTCATTTTTTTCCCTGTACCTTTTCTGCCTAAGTTCCTAGTTACCATTTGCTATCAGAAGGGACTCTTCTTCTAAGAGAGAAATTAACAGCCAACTACAGCTTTCTGCATCTCTAAGGTTATTTATGTTGATGATGCACAGATGCCTCTACATATGGACTGTGTCCTTCCATCACTTTTCATCATGTGGAAGGTGGCCCACAAGCAGTTGATCTCCTAGCTGTTGAGAGCTGGAAGGATATCTTGTTATGTGGTTGCTCATGTTACGAAGCATATCATGTATGAAAAGTGATAGAGCAGACAGGTTAGTACAGAGACTGTTAAACTTGGAATGTACTCATTCACCTTAGAATCTGTAGTGTCTCTTTGTTTCTGAGCGTCACTTGGGCAAGTGAGATGGTTGTCTTCATGTGTGAGGGACCAGCTCACTGATGCTGGCAATTGGGTACAGAAGCACCCTTTCTTCTTCAGCTTTCCTGTCCACTGGATAGTCATTTCTTTAGCGCCAGGATGGGTAATCTTCAGGCCTCATCACTGAAGACATCCCTTGAAAGAGAGATGTTCTCCATGATCTAGGCTTTCACTTAATGTAAGAGGCATTCTTGTAAAAGTTTCCAGAAATTGTCTTAATGATAGAACAAAACTTCTGGCCAAAATATGTCTCAGCTGGAAGTCTGCACTGAGTCTCTGCTCCAAGTGGGAGTGGGCGGGCATCACTGCACATCTCAAGAGAACCTCTGGTGTTTCCATGGACCACCTTTCCTAATCCTTGTCCTCTTAATGGTTTCAACAGGACAGATTGATTCCCTTGGGAGCTGTAAGTACTGAGGTATTAGGGTGCAGCGCTCATTGTTCACTGACGCAGAGTCCCAAAATGAATGTCCAGGAGCAGGGTTTCCCCTTGGACCTCGGAACAAGTTTCACCGAAGATGCCCCCCGGCCCCCAGTGCCTGGAGAAGAGGGAGAACTGGTGTCTACTGATTCAAGGCCTGTTAACCACAGTTTCTGCTCTGGGAAAGGTGCCAGCACTAAAAGTGAGACCTCAACAGCTACCCCGAGACGTTCAGATCTGGATCTGGGATATGAGCCTGAGGGTAGTGCCTCCCCCACCCCACCATACTTGAGGTGGGCTGAGTCACTGCATTCCTTATTGGATGACCAAGATGGGATCAGCCTGTTCAGGACTTTCCTGAAGCAGGAGGGCTGTGCTGATCTGCTGGACTTCTGGTTTGCCTGCAGTGGCTTCAGGAAGCTTGAGCCCTGTGATTCAAATGAGGAGAAGAGGCTGAAGCTGGCAAGAGCCATCTACCGAAAGTACATCCTGGATAGCAATGGCATTGTGTCCAGACAAACCAAGCCAGCTACTAAGAGCTTCATAAAGGACTGTGTCATGAAGCAGCAGATCGATCCTGCCATGTTTGACCAGGCACAAACAGAAATCCAGTCCACCATGGAGGAGAATACCTATCCTTCCTTTCTTAAGTCTGACATTTATTTGGAATACACAAGGACAGGCTCAGAGAGTCCGAAGGTTTGCAGTGACCAGAGCTCAGGGTCTGGGACAGGGAAGGGCATGTCTGGATACCTGCCTACTTTGAATGAAGATGAAGAATGGAAATGTGACCAAGATGCAGATGAGGATGATGGCCGAGACTCTGTCCCCCCCAGCAGGCTCACTCAGAAGCTGCTATTGGATACTGCTGCCCCGAGGGCCCCCTCAAGTAGACGGTACAGCGAAGGCAGAGAGCTCAGGTGAGTTCGCACAAGGTGTCCATTTTCTATACACACCTCGGAGACCTGGCAGAGGAGCAAGGGAAAGGTGGTAACAGGTGGCCTTGTGTTCAACCCCAGTTGAAATCTCTACTGCTGCTGTTGTTGAATTATGTGTTGTTCTATTTCCTACTTAGATATCTTCATGCTTGTCATTAGATACCTTTTTATATTTGCAGAGATGAGAATGCAATGAACAAGACTTAGGAAGCAAAGCAGGAGGATCAAAAATTTTGTGTCAGTTTGGACAACTTGTAGAGATTCAAAATGAAAAGGTGTGGAGGCTTATCAGAGTTCCTGCGTAGCATGCTGGAAACCCTCCTTTAGTTCCCTCTTTAATAACATATGCACTACTAAAGATAGGGCTTTGTGAATTATTAGAAACATGGAAATTCTTAGAAGTCATAATGTTTAAATTTTACCCTTGAGCACAAAATTCATGTTCTCTTGCATAAAAGAGGGAGCTGATAGGAGATAGATATCCTAACCCTTAATAATGGGAGAATACATTCAAATGCATAGAAAATTCTAATTAATTTATTTTTAACTTTAGACTTCTTTATTTTATGTTAATGACTTTTATATCTATGTATGTATACCACATGTGTGCCTGGTGCCCACAGAAATCAGAAGAGGGCTTCAGATCCCTTGAGACTGGAGTGAACAGATACTTGCAAGCCACCATGTGGGTGCTGGGATTCAAACTCAGGCCCTCTAGAAGAGCAACAAGTGTTCTCAACTGCCAAGACATTTCTCTAAAACCCACCCTCCCGCATCTTACTGTTTTAAAAAATCTTTTGGCTATTTCCTGAAAGATGAGACAGTAGTGGGGCAGTTTCTATGTAGTCAGTTGTTGGAAGGTTCGGAGGTTCAGAAACTCCTGATGTCTGTGCTTGGAATTCCAGAATTGGATGTTTTCCCTCCATGGTGTGGTCAGCAAATATCAGCCCAAGGGTGCAACTGGAGAACAACAGTGCTCTTAAGTGACTATAGCTTTGAAAGTTGTTTCTTCACCTTTCCATTTTAAACTTTTTTACATTTATTCCTCCGTGTGTGCTTGCGTGTGCACACATCTCAAGTATGGGGGGAGTGGAAGAGGCACTGCCCTCAGACTCACGTGGCATGTATGTGCATATGTGCTAAGAGAACTACTTGGAGGAGTCACTTCTCTTCTTGTGAGTTCTAGGGGTTGAACTCAGTCATTAGGATTGGTGACAGCCTCCTTTACCTGCTAACCTGTCTTGCCAGCTCAAGCTTTACCATTTTTTAAAAATTTAGTATCATGGTCACAGGAAGCTTTTTTGGCTGCCTCGGTATTTGTTTTACTTGTGGGCAGTTTGTGTTTCCTCCTTATTTCTCTAGAGCTGATGACTAGAGACTTAGCTTACCATTGATTTCAACATGAAAACCTTTCCCAGGTGCTGAGATGGTGTTAGAACCCATATTGAGCCAGCATAGTGGCCCAGGGATTGGATCAAGTGGGTTGTCAAGAAAACAGGTTCATTGAACTATGAAGAGACCTTGTTTCTTCATAAAAGCTATAAGAGAGACCTTGTCTTCACAAAGACAAAAACAATAAAAATTGTGGCTATAGCTGGGTGGTGATGGTGCACACCTTTGATCCTAGCAACCAGGAGGCGAATGCTGGTGGATCTGAGTTCAAGTCCAGCCTGGTGTACAGAGAGAGAATCAAAATTGGTCACTGACAGAGCTACAGAACTAACATTTCTTTAGTTTTAAGTTCAAAGTAGACTGTTGGACTGTATTTTATTCATTGTCATTAGCCAACAGCTATTTACTTAGCAAGGTTTCTTTTTTTTCCCAAAGATAGGGTTGTAGTCCTGCCTGTCCTGGAACTTGTTCTATAGCTCAAACTGGCTTCAAACTCAAGAGATCATCTGCCTCTGCTTCCTGAATTCTGGGGTTAAAGATGTGTACCATCCAGCTACTTAGCAAGATTTTAAAGCCAACCCCCCCCTTTTTTTTTTTTTAAAGAAACAGGGTCTCATTCATCTCAGTTTGGCCTAAAAATTCCTTGTGTATCTGAGAAAGACTTGATCTTTCTGTCAGTTTATGCAGTGTTGAGGATTGAACCCCAGGCTATGTGGGTTGACAGACATTTGACCAACTGAACTACATTCTTAGCTCTTGATTTATTTTTTGAGACAAGATCTCTTATAGCCCTCGAATGATAACATTGAATTATTTATCCTCCACCTTTCAAGTGCTGAGATTACTGGCAAGCTCACCATAACTCGTTTCCAACATGTTTTGTTGTTGTTTACTGCGGTATTTGTTCATGTTTTTTGTTTGCAGTGTTAATTCAAGTCCTCATGCATCAGAGGCAAGTGCTTATCAGTAAGTTACTTCCCTCCAACAATGTAAATTGGATACAGTCTACTTGTAGTTAGAAAGCACCAGGCTGGGAATAAGAAAACCCAGTCAGTCCACTGGGATTAAATTTTGACTGAATTGGCTACTGTTTCATGTGCTTTGAACAGAAATTCAACTCCCTCCCTCCCTCCCTCCCTCCCTCCCTCCCTCCCCTCCCTCCCTCTCCCTCCCTCCCTCCTTCCCTCCTTTCTCCCTTCCTTGCTCCCTCTCTCCTCCCCTCTTGAGAAAGGGTCTCACTATGTAGCCCTGGAAAATTTAGAACTCAGTAAACCAGGTTGGCCTTAAATTCTCAGAGATCCTCCTGCTTCTTCCTCTTCAGTGCTGATACTAAAACTAAAAGCATGTGCCACTACATCTGACTAGTACTTTTCTTTATAGTTCAGTGAACCTGCTTTTCTTTTTTTTAAAGACTGGGTTTTTCTGTAAAAGCCCTGGCTGTCCTGGAACTCACTTTGTAGACCAGGCTGGCCTTAGATTCATAGAGATATGCCTCCTAAGTGCTGGGATTAAAGGCATATATGACCACTACCCAGCAAACCTGCTTTCTTAACAACCCACTTGATTGGATTTCTTGTGATGGCGGTGGCTGCCTCTGTGAACTTGTGTTCTAACTACCCTTGTTTACTAATGTTTTCCACAGCAGTGAAGGAAGGCTTGTAGTGAGGAACATTGATGCTACTATGTCCTACTAGTCCCTGAATTTTTAGAGCAGCTGTTTTCAACCTGTAGGTCACAACCTCTTGGGGGTTGTCAAATGACCCTTTTATAGGGATCACATAACAGTAGTAAACTTACAGTTATAAAGTAGCAATGAAAATAATTCTATGGTTAGGGGTCACTATAACATGAAGAACTGTGTTAAAGTATCTCAACCTTAGAAGGTTGAGAACCACTGTTTAAGCCTGATGATGTTACTGATGATGGGAATTAGGAAAAGAAAAGTTGATGCTGAATAGATGACTAGTAAGTGTTCACTAGAGGAGGCGGCCCTGGAACTGAATCCTTCTGGGTGATAACTTGACTGTAGATAGCAAGTTAATAATGCAAAGGGCCAGATGTGGTATAGCATGACTTAGGTCACTGGTCTCCTTGCTTTGGTCTCTGATTTGTGGTACTCTGCTGTGCTTTTGTTTTGATAGAAGTTGCCATTTCTGTGTCAGTGCATGTGCATAGTGATTTTCATGTAGATGATTTGAGACTTGGTTCTTTCAAAATTGAGAAAGCATGATGCGCTCTCAGCTGAAACCAAAAAGACACACTACTCTCTTTTAAAAAAATTTATTTATTCATTACATATACAGTGTTCTGTCTGCATATATCCCTGAAGACCTTAAGAGGGCACCAGATTTCATTACAGATGGTTGTGATCCACCATGTGGTTGCTGGGAGTTGAACACTACTCTTGAATGGGATTTGAGTTTATTATACTCATGCAGGCACTGTGAGCTCTTGGACCTAAGTATTCCAGAACGCTTCTTTGGCTTAGGCCTTTATATCATAGAATAGAATACTTTTTGGCATTTGCTTTGCTTCTTAATTTTTTTATTTCTAATTTACCCCTCTGTATTGGAGATTGAACCTAAACCACTGAGCTGTGTACTCAGACCTTTTTTTGTTTTGTTTTGTTTTTTTAAATTTTGAGATGGGGTACAAGAAGATGATTCAGTGGGTAAAGGCACTTACCACACATCCTGGCACCTGAGTTTGATTCCTGGGACCTATGTAAAGCTAGTTGGAGAGAATTGACAGCAAAAGTTGTCCTTTGACCTCTATACACATGTTATACACACTCCTTCTCAATAATAATAAATAAAAAATTTAAAGACTAGAATAAATTTGAGACGGTGTTACTAAATTACTCAGGCTGACCTTAAACTCTCTGTTAGCCCAGGCTGACCTGGAACTTGTGATCCTTTTTTTTGTTTTTTTAGACAGGGTTTCTCTGTGTAGCCCTGGCTATCCTGGAACTTCATGCTCAGTGGACCAGGCTGCCTGTCTCTGAATCCTGAGTGTTGGGATTAAAGGCATGTACTACCTCTTCCTGGAAAAATTAATAATTTTAATATTTTTGTCTTTTTGAAGACAAGGTCTCTTATGTAGCCTAGGCTGGCCTAGAACTTTCTATATAGCCAAGGGTGGTCTTGAACTTCTTTCTCTCTTGTCTCCACCTTCCAAATCTTGAGATTTCAGATATGCACTACCACACCTGGCCTCTTTCTCTGTTGTTAATTGTTCTTTTTACTTTTTAAAAATTTTAAGATATGTATATCTGTGTGTGGTGGTGCAGTACCTACAAAGCCAGAAGAGGGAGTTGATACTCTGGATATGGAGTTCCAGGAAGTTTTGTGAGCCACCTTCCTTGGGTGTTGGGAACTGAACTTCAGTCTGCAAGAATAGTATGGGCTCTTAACCCTGGAGTCATCTTCCCAGTCTCCTTTTTCTTTTCTTCTCCCTTCCTCTCTCCTTTTCTTTCACAGGGTTTCACCTTATATACCTGGCCAACCCAGAACTCATTATTTAGATCAGACTGGCCTCAAACTCACAGAGATCCACTTGCTTCTGCTTCCCTAGTGCTGGGATTAAAGGTGTGTACCATCACATTGGATTCCTTTTTTCATTTTTTAAGACAGTTTTTTACTCTTTCTTTTTTTTTTTTAAATTTTTGTTTTATGTGCATTGCACTTAGACTGTATGTATATCTGCATGAGGATGTTTGATCCCCTGGACCTTGAGTTACAGATATTTGTGAGCTGCTGTGTGAGTGCTGGGAATTAAACCTGGGTCCTCTGGAAGGCAACCAGGACTCTTAACCACTGAGCCATCTTTTGAGCCTCCTGCCATCTCACAAACCCTCCAGGTTCTTTCTTAGCCAAGTGGTATTGAACTCAGCAATCCTATCTCAGCCTCCTAAGTACTGGTATTATACGAGTGTGCCTCCATATTCACTCACCAGCTGTTTGTTGTTGTTTCATTGTATTTATATGTCTTTGTGTTTGTATGTATGCACATGTAGCATATGAATGTCATGGGACAACTTATAAGATCTGTTGTCTCCTTCTACTGCATGGGTCCTGGGGATTGAGCTCAGATTGGCAGCCTTGGCAGCTAAGCCAGCTCCTTAATTCATTAGTCTATTTCTCAAAGGCTTGACATCCACAGTGGATTTTCTTTTGTTGTTGTTGTTCTTAATTTTTTAGACTTAACTGTTTTATTTGTTTGTGTATGGGCATAAGTTCATGGATGTGTACCAAATGTAGGAAGGTGCCTTTAGAGGTCAGTAGAAGGTATTGAATTTCCTGGAACTAGAATTACAGCCTGATGTACTATCACTACAGCCTCATAGTTTTAACAGGTATGAATTAGGATCCTGGCAGTTTGCTGAATGGTTTGGCACTCAGGCCCTAGGATTGTGATACACTAACTGGCAGACATGGGTATTACTTTCCTTGGTAGGTGAGCCTGATCCAAAAGTGTCATTTGATACTGTTCTGAGTTTCCCCGACAGGTCTTAATGAGCAGGTCAGAAGTAAGCCCTGTGATTTGGCTGCTAGTTTTAACCCTCAACTTCCCAAATGCTCTCATTTGTGTTTGCTATCCTTACCATTCTTGTTAGCTGTGTCTTTCCCTGTATATAGAGTCATCTGGATCTTTTCCTAATGTTTTTCTGGGGCTAGCCTAGTAGTACACTCCTGGTCAGGCTTGGTTGCTGCTGCCACTGACATTGAGTAGACTTTGGATGCCATTCACAGCCGGAGCAATGTGGTGGCTTGGCTGGGTTCCTGCCCCACAGCCCTCTCTACTCAGAAAACAAGAAAGAGATCTTTTAGACATGATGACCAGCTCTTGCTGTCCAGCTCCCATGGTGTTTGCTTGAGGAACTATTAGACCTGTCAGTTTATTGACTGTTTCTGGTGGTGGCTTAAGAAGTCAACAGCAGCAACACCCCCCCCAAAAAAAAAGAAAGAAAGAAAAAGAAATTTTAAGAGGAACCACCCAGTAGGTGCATAGTTCTGAAGGTTAACTTTGGGTCATGGTTTGAGGGAGTTAGAGGCTCTAATGAGAACATCTAGTTTTACTTGATCATAGCCAAAAAGTCAAGAAGCTATGAAAGAACATCTATCTAGTTTCAGAGGAAGGTGTAGTCTGCTGAGCCTAAGTTTGAAGACACAGCACAGGATGTCTTAGACTGACTTGGCCTATGGTACATCTCTTATGGGCCATTTGTGACAAAAGACAGTTCATGCTTTAGTCTGACCTCCTCGTAGCCCTCTTGTATTCTCTGCTGTTACCTTTAGGCTTGGGGCTGAGGGGGAGAGCAAGTGCCCTTTGCTGTTCCTACCATTTTCCAGATGTCTGGAAGTGAATTCTACCCCCCCCTTTGCCCCCAAACAGGGTTTCTTAGTGTAGCCCTGGCTGTCCTGGAACTCACTCTGTAGATCAGGCTGACCTTGAACTCAAAAAAGATCCACCTGCCTCTGCCTCCCAAGCACTGGGATTAAAGATGTGAGTCACCACTGCCCGACACTATTATTAGATGATCTCAGAATGAGAAAACTCTTGTAGACAGTATTAATATACAGATTTGGATTATCAGGAGGAGACACTCATTGGATGGATAGCTCCTTGACCTTTTGGAACCCATATTTCTCCCTGGGTTGCTATTAAGAAATGTCTGTGCACGACTTTAATCCCAGCATTTGGGAGGCAGAGACAGGTGGATCTCTGTGAGTTCAGACCAGCCTGGTCTACAGAGTGAGTTCCAGGACAGGCTCCAAATGCTACAGAGAAACCTTTTGTTGAAAAACAAAAAGGAAATGTCTGGCATGGAAGAGAATGAGTAGCTCTGATGGAATGTACTAATGGAATGTATACTTTCTTTATTTGTTGTTTTGTTTTTTTGTTTGTTTTGTTTTTTTCTTTTCTTGAGATAGTTTCTCTGTGCTGCTTTGGCTGTCCTGGAACTTGCTTTGTAGACCAGGTTGGCCTCAACCAGGTTGTCCTTGAACTCTGAGATGACCTGCCTCTGCCTCCAAATTAATAGAATCAAAGGCTGGCAGAGCAGTTAATAAAGATACTATCCCTTCTACCAGTGCTGCAGAGACTTCCCATGAGCCCTAATGTACCCACCATATTGTTGAAATACATGCCTGTCAAGAGGTGGCTTTCCTTGCTTTAGTCATGCAAAGCTTCACAGTCTGACAGAACTCCATGGCATCCATGAAGTACTATGGGTACAAGTCAGACAGAGGGATGAGGATCAACTCTAGTCCTTAGCTCCCAGGCCTTGTAATGCTGGTACTTGGTACTGCTTTGGTAGGTTTATCAATGGGAAGCACTGACAAATCAACACAGGACTGGCTGAACTCTTCATGGAGGCTGTCTGTATGGACCATGCTAGCTTGGCTCTTACCCACAGGAGTGTTTGAAGGTTTATGCATTTGGCATAGGTTGCCTGCATGTAGCATCAGTATGGTCTCTCTTGGAATTAAGCCATAACTGTAGGCCAGATGCCTGATGATTCTGCCTGTCATTGTGTCAATGTGCAAATCAGACATGAAAATTCAAGTTTGGAGCCAGGCAGTTGGGGCGCATGCCTATAATCCCAGCACTTGGGGGCAGAGGCAGGTGGATCTCTGTAGTTTAAGGCCAGCCTGATCTACTGAACAAGTTCCAGGACAGCCTCCAGAGTTACAGAAAAACAAAAAAATGAAAAAACAGCAACAAAACAAAAAAAAAAAAGAGAGAGAGAGAGAGAGAGAAAAGAAAAGAAAATTCAAGTTCAAGTTTGGGCTGGGTGTGGTGGTTCATGCCTTTGATTCCAGCACTTGGGAGGCAGAGGAAGGTGGATCTATGTGAGTTTGAGGACAGCCAGGGCTACACAGAGAAACCCTGTCTCAAAACAAAAAAAATTTCAAGTTTGGCCTGTGCTCTCTGGCTGTGCCAGTCTTTCTACAATCTGGATTTCATATGTTAGTTTACCCTGCAGCTCTTGGTTGTGGCTGAGTTGTGGGAAGCAAATTAGTGTGATTCTGACAGTTCTTCCTTCAGCCTGTCCAGTCTAGAGCTCTGTGCCCTGTGTGGGAGGAAATCAGCTTTGCTTTCCCACTGTATCTCACCAGTAAGAACACACCACTTTGTGAGTCATATAAACCCTCTTAGAATTGTGAATTCCCAAAATTATGTGATCTACAGAAACATTTAGGGTGTGTCTCTTCAGTCACTTCTGTGGGACAGGCAGCTTTGTGATCTTAAATATAGATATCCTCCTACTTAAGCATCTTTTTGTCGAGCTAGATATTTAGTGCATGGGTTGGAGCCCTAGTCTTCCCCCATCCTTACACCGTGGTCCTAGCCGTCTATAAATCATTGGTAAGTCTAGAAAATGAGTGCAGTTCTTGTTTGGTAGGGTGGTGGTTAGCCTATACTGCATGTCTCTGACTGGGTGGATGCTGTTCTCATCTCCTGCTAGCCAGGGGAACTCTGACTACGGTGAGTCTCTCTGAGCTCTGTGCTCTTTTCAGTAGTATAAATTGTTTTTTATTTTATTTTCAGGCAGAGGTATTGATCTTCTCCAAATTGTTACTAATACATCTCTAGTCTGCTGGGCACACTTTCTGAACTGGAGTTACAGAAATTTTATAAGGTATGGGAGTTGGAAATTGATCCCAGATTTTTTGAAAGAGCAGTGCTCTCAACTACTAAGCTATCTATCAGTCTTATTATTATTATTTTTTTTAATAATGTACTTTCTGGACTGGGGAAATGGCTCAAAAGTTAAAGAATTTGCTCACAAAAAAGAGGAACAGGGTTCAGATCCTCAGAGCCCATGTAAATGTCAAGTGCTTGTAACAGACTGCCTATAATCTTAGTGCTTAGAAGGCAGAGACAAGGGATCCCTGGAGTAAGTTGGCTAGCCAGACTAGCCATATTGGCAAACTCTGGGTTGAGCTGAGCGATTGTGCCTCAATGGACAAGGTTAAAATAAAAAGCAATCAAGACTCTCAGTATCAATCTCAGGATTCTATATGCATGCAGACACATCCAAACATACATATACAGAAGGAAAAAAAAAACCCTACTTTCTAATTATAAACACATATCATTTCAAGAACTCCAGAAATAGGGAAAGAAGAAGTTCATACAGCCAACAGTACAGAAGAACATCCCTGGGAAATAACCCTGACAAAGGAGGGCTGTGTGTTAATGAGTATGTGTGAGAAAGGGGGCATGTGTGACCGTGGTACAGTTCTGAGCTTCCAGGTGTGGTGTGTGTGTGTGTGTGTGTGTGTGTGTGTGTGTGTGTGTGTGTGTGTGTATGTCAGGAAAATGTCAGGGAAAGATGCATGAGTACAGGTGACTGTTGAGGTCAGAGAGAGTCAGATCTTTTGGAGTTAGAGTTATAATCAGTTGTAAACTATCTAATGTGGGTGCTGGGAGCTGAGCTTGGGTCATGAGTCTGGAGAGGTGACTGAGTGACTGACAGCACTGGCTGCTTCCCTCCTCCCCTCGTCCTTTTCACTCTCTCCCATGTGCCCCACCCTCCACCCCCCCATTTACTCATGAGAGCTTGTCTTTCTTCCCATTCCTAGGGGAATCCATGTATGTCTGCCTTAGGGCCCTCTTTGTTACCTAGGTTTTCTGAGGTTGTGGATTGTAGTCTGGTTGTCCTTTACTTTATTTCCAATATCCTCCTATGAGTGAGTACATATTCTTTGTCTTTCTGGGTCCGGGTTACCTCACTTAGGATTTTTTTTTTTTAATTCTGGCCAATGCCTGCAAATTCCAAGATGTCATTGTGTTTTACTACTGAGTAGTACTCCATTGTGTAAATGTACCACATTTTCTTTACCCATTCTTCAGTTGAGGGTCTTCTAGGTTGTTCCAGGTTCTGGCTATTACAGATAATGCTGCTATGAACATAATTGTGGAAATGTACTTGTGGTGTGAGTATTCATCCTTTGGTATATGCCTAAAAGTGGTATTGCTGGATCTTTTGGTAGAGTGATTCCCAATTTTCTGAGAAACCGCAATACTGATTTACAGAGTGGCTGCACAAGTTTGCACTCCCACCAGCAATGGAGGAGTGTTCCCCTTCCTCCACATCCTCTCCAGCATAAGCTGTCATTAGTGTTTTTGATTTTGGCTGTCTGACAGTTGTAAGATGATATCTCAGAGTTGTTTTGATTTGCATTTCTCTGATGGCTAAGGATGTTGAACATTTCCTTAAGTGTCTTTCCACCACTTGAGGTTCCTCTCTTCACAGTTCTCTGTTTAGATCTGTACCCCATTTTTAAATTGGATTATTAGGTATTTTGAAGTCTAGTTTCTTGAGTTCTTGGTATATTTTGGAGATCAGTCCTCTGCCAGTGTGGTGTTGGTGAAGATTTTTTCCCATTCTGTAGGCTGCTGTTTTATCTTGTTGACCGTGTCCTTTTCTTTACAGAAGCTTCTCAGTTTCAGTAGATCCCATTTATTAATGGTTGGAGAGCATTGGCTACTCTTACAGAGGATCCAGGTTCCTTCCCATCACTGGAATAGTAGAGCACAACCTCTGTACTCTAGCCCCAGGGTATGTAACTCCCTTTTCTGGTCTCCACAGGCACCAGGCTCTCAAGTAGTACACAAACGTACATGCAGGCAGAACACCCATGCATATTTTATAAAATAAAAATAACAAAATACATCTAGACAGGGTTTGTCTGTGTAGCTTTGGAGCCTATCCTGGCACTCACTCTGTAGATCAGGCTAGCCTCTAACTCACAGAGATCCACCTGCCTCTGCCTCCCGAGTGCTGTAACACTATATTCTTAGGAAAAAAAAATACAAACAGGATATATTATAAATGTATATGGCAATAATTTTAGTTCACACCATGTAAAAAGCATTACATTAATTAAGATACACAACCTTTTGTAGGTTATAAAATGAAGGATATTTTCTTTTTATTTCTCTTTAGAATCCTTCAAGCCTGTGACACTTAAAATTTGCTAACTTTTCTATTGGGAGGTAAACTATATTACAGCAATGATAACAGATCAACAGACCAATTGTTTTAATTATGAATCATTCCAACTTTGCTCAACAATGGCTAAAACTCTTCTCATGTTCTTGTTTTCTTGATAAAACTGTGCTGCTTGGCTACTAGCTGAACTGTTTGTATTTGGTTCAGCTTTCAGAGACTAAATTGAAGTTAAGATAGAAGATGTATCATTATGTTGGAATCCATCAGCTCTGAATAATATGTAAGCATGCTACCTTGGGTATGCACAATTGGATAAAACATTTTGGGTAAAAACCCTAGTACTTCTGCTGGGTGGTGGTGGCATACGCCTTTAGACTCAGCACTGGGGAGGCAGAAGCAGGAAGATCTTTGTTTGAGGCAGCCTGGTCTACAGAGAGAATTCCAGGACAGTCAGAGTACAGTGAAACCCTGTCTTGAAAAACAAACAAAACTTACCTAAAGCTGCTTATTCATTCATTCATTGTTCACTTTCCCACCAACCTGGTCCCAGAGCGGTGTCAGTCCCAAAATAACACACAGAGACACTGTATTAATTATGAAACTGTTGGCCAGTTACTAGCATTTCTTATTGGTTAGCTCTGTCTTAAATACTAATCCATAATCACTAATATATGTATTTCTACATGGTCTTATCTTATCGAGAACGCCAGACTTGCGTCCTCTCCTTCGGAGATCATATCTCAACTCTGTCCTGCATTCCCGGAATCCTTCACCTCTCCTAGTCCCACCTATCTTGCTTCTCTATTGGCCAACAGTGCTTTATTCATTAACCTATAAGAGAAACATTTGAGTGAGAGGGAACTAGGATAGCTATGTAGAATAAGGAAAAAAAAAAAGACAGAAACATATTTACATAGTGACATCTCCCATCAATTCACTCATTCATTCATTTGGTTTTTTGAAACAGGGTTTCTCTGTAGCTTTTAGAGCCTCTCCTGGAAATTCAATCAGTAGCTTCAAATTCACAGAGATCTGCCTGCCTCTTCCTCCTGAGTGCTGGGATTAAGGTGAAAGCCACCACTGTCTGTCTGCCTATTTGGACATTCTTCAGAAATACTATTATTACTTTACAAAGTGTTGCCTTACAGGGTGTCTTTTCTGTTCCAAGTATAACTCCACTCCATTGAGTGATATTTTTAGGTAGGGCACTACTGACCTCCTACAGGTGGATTCTCTTGCAATTGCTTGGAATCCCATAAGAACTTCTTTATTCAGACTGGAGTTGGCATGCTCTATAGTTGCCTCATGGTCAGTGTGAAAGAAGTCCTCTACATTTGCAATCCTACACCTAATGGTCAAACCACTGGGAGTCTTCACGTTTCTGAGACTGCATACGCAGCTCTGATCTTAGATTTGTTTGTTTTGTTGTTTGTTTTGAGACAGGGTTTCTTAGTGTAGTCCTGCCTGTCCTTGAACTTACTATGTAGACAGGCTGACCTTGAACTCACAGAGATTGACCAGTCCCTGACTCTCAAGTGCTGGGATTAAAGGTGTGTGCCAACATCGCCTAAATAGATTTTTTTTAATTAGAAAAAAAGTTATTTTATGTGTATGGGTATTTTACCTACATGTATGTTTGTACACCATATACATGCCTGGTGCCTGCAGAGGCTAGAAGAGGACATTAGATTCCCTGAACTAGAGTTAGAGATGATCATTAGTAACCATGTGGATGCTGGGAATCTAACCCCAGGGTCTCTAGAAGAGTAGCCAGTGCTTTAACTTCTGAACCATTTCTCCAGGCCCTATGATTTAAATTTTTTATTTAATATTGTGCGTGTGTGTGTGTGTGTGTGTGTGTGTGCGTGTGTGCGTGTGTGCGTGTGTGCGCGCACGCACTTGAGGGAGTCCAAAGTTTTAGATCGCTAGAGCTGAAGTTATAGGTGGTTTTGAGCCATTTGACATGAATGCTGGGGCTAGACTCCAGTCCTCTACAAGAGCAGTAAAAATCTCTTAACTGTTAAGTCATCTTCCCAGCACCCCTCCCCCATTTTAAAACTTTTTTTTAATGTGTATCTATGTTTTGCCTGTATGTATGTATGCATGCATGTGTGTATGTATGCATGCATGTACATACGATCTGTGAGTACCTGTTGTCTTTGGTCTCCTGGCCTGAGAGTCTCAAATTCTCCTGGAACTGGAGTTACAGACTGTTTTTAATTGCCATGTGGATGCTGGGAATCAGACCTCAGTTCTCAGCAAGAATAAGTTTTAATTGCTGAGCCATTTTCCCAGTCTCTTTATGAAATTCTTATACTATTTACTAATTTGAAGAGTATTATTCTCTATAATATGTAAGTGGTAAATTAGTTTTCCCTGAAGACCTGTTTTCCAACGTCTTCTGTGTTCCTACTCAAGCTGAGAGTTACCCTTAGGCATTTGGTGGTTCTGAATGCTGTAGTACTAGGTGTTGTGTTGCCTTGGTTTTGTGATAGTGTGTGTGGTGTTCAGTATTGTGGTACTGAGTACACAGTGTCTGCAGTTTAGGTGGTCCAGGATGCTGTTTTTCTGAGCTGCTGTGTTTTGGTGTGTTGTGCTCAATACTGTGGTAATACTGGGTGTTGGGTTAGTAGTATGTGTGATATTGTTGATGTTCTTTGTCATTCTTTGGAGTCTCTCAAATTTGGTGCATTATGCCTTCATGCTGGAGTTAATCTAAACTGGTAACCTGTTCTGTGGCTATGACTTCTTTTTATTTGAGACAGTCTTGCTGTATACCCAGCTTAGCCTGGGACTCAAGGCGTGGTTCAGGCTAGCCTCAAACTCAACAGAGATCCTCTTGCTTCCACCTCCTGAGTGCTGATGGTGTTACAGGTGTCAGACATCACACTTGACTTTCTTGTTTTCCTTTAAGGTGCTGGTATTGAATCTGAGGCTGTTTACATGCTAAGTAGGCATTCTACCAATGAGTTACATGCCTACCTTATATACCCTTAAGATGTCTTTGAATGTGTTCTTTGTTGTTAGTGTTCTCTCATATAATATTGCAGGCTTTTCCCTTTGGGTTGTTTTGATAATTTCTCTTTGATGTCATTTTTTGATACTTTTGTTCCTTTTCATCCTCACTATTTTTTCAATTTAGAAAGCCTGTGAACTATAGATATTGAACTCTATGAAATGATGCCTTCCACACACACACACCCCTTTTTGAGGTAGTATCTTAATCATGTGGCCCTGTTCCCCAGGCTGTCCTTGGCAATCATCCCATCTCTGTGCCTCTTGATTACTGGGATTACAAGTGTATACCACCAGACCTGAGCTTTAAAGTATCTTTTAACTTGAGAATTCAAAGGTCAGATGTGATGACAACCATGGAACATGAAGTTGGTGGTGGAAGGTCATTTGTCATAGAAGTTCATTATGAGGTGCCTGTGAATGAAAATTGTATCTCAGTGTAGTACATAGTGTTGTTTGTAGCAGGCTTTCCTATATAAGACACAGCTGAAGTCTTGGTTTGTATATTTGTGCTTCTTTGCGTACAACTCAGGATTTCTTACCTTTGCTCATCATGAGAAAACTGGACCTGGCCATGGTGTTGTACAACTTTAATCCCAGCAGTGAAGAGGCACAGGCAGCCAATCTCTATAGTTTGAGGCCAGCCTGGTGTGCATAGCAAGTTCCAGGCCAGCCGAGGCTACATGAGAAGGGAGAAAGGAAGGAAAGAAAGAAAATTGGTTTCTTCCTTGGCGGTAGACTATTTTCTGGCCACCAGAGTCCAAGGTACACATGGCCTCAGAAAAGCAGAAACTAGGATAGAGTACATTAAGCCCATATAGCTGTCCATTTAAAACTGTTATTTCTTTATTGTGTGTATGTGTATGTGTACACTGTATGCATGCGTGCATGATTTGTGTATGTGTTCAGGTGTGTCTGTGGGATCAGAAATTGTCAGGAATCTTCTCTCTTCTAAATATATTGAGGCAGGGTTTCCTTGAGCCCATCACTTACTGATTCTGCTAACACTAGGGTTATTGGGAGACACTCCATCCACCTGGCTTTACGTGACTATTAGGTATGAGGACCAAACACCCCCTACTTTAATAAGAGCACCACAGACTCAGTAGTGAAAGCAGGTAGTTTTATAACTTTGGAAAGTTAGGTATCAGTGTTAACTCAGAGTAGATTGGATGCAGAGAACAGTTTTTGTAACTGTAAACATAGACATCTTATTCTTTTTCTGAGTAAATCAGTAATCAGTAGAGTACATCTTAATGTCATCTGCCATTCGATATCTGCATTTGTCTAATTTTCAATAGAGATCATAGATGGATTCATCTCTGTTTTACATCTTGTTTTTTGTTTGGTTGGTTTGGTTTTTCAAGACAGGGTTACTTTGTGTGGCCATGGCTGCTCTAGAACTATCTGTAGACCAGGCTGGCCTCAAACTCACAGAATCTGCTTGCCTCTGCCTGTCCAGTGTTGGGATTAAAGGCATGTGCCTCCATGCCCAGACATCCTGTTTATTTTAAAGTTTAACAGACCCATGACTTTGTCACACCTGTAGACAAACTTAGCTGTTAATAGTTTTCTACTTTAAACTTCTAGCTTAGGTGAGAGTTAAACTAAGCCAGTAGATGGGTGAAAGGGTGTAGCTAAATTAGGATCTGGTGGCTTTTTTTTTTTTTTTTTTTAAATCAGTATCTGAACCTAAGCTGGCTCCAGACAATTTTGAGTATATGTATGTGTACCACACATGTAAAGGAGCCCTTGGAAGTAAGAAAAGGGTGTTGGTTCTCCTGGAACATGAGTGGTTGTGAGCTGTCATATGGATGATGGAAACCACACCCAGATTTTCTATAAGGACAATGAATATTTAACCACTAAACCATCTCTCCAGTCCCTTTTTTTTTTTTTTTAAGTTGCTTAGGTGGGGATCTGAACTCAGTTCCTTAAATGCCAAGCACTTTACACTGGTTTCTTTAAGCTAAGTGTGCTGAATGGAGGTACTGAATTTGAGGATCCTCCATGGCTGTCTTTGAGTTAATGGTGGATATAGACCTCCCTCTACATTTTGATGAAGTATGAAAATGGACACAGGCTGGGTGTGCTAACACATGCCTTTAATCCCAGCACTTGGGAGGCAGATCTCTGTGAGTTGGAGGGCAGCCTAGTCTACAGATCAAGTTCTGGGACAGCTAGGGCTACACAGAGAAACCCTGTCTTGAAAAACAAAATAAAAATGAGTAACAGCAACAATAAGAAGAACAAAAAGGGATGGACATAGAACCAACATGTACCCCATAGTTGAAGCTCTTTAGTATTGCTTCTTTAGAGTGCTTATTTGACTATCTTGAGTTTGTGAAGAATTGGCATAAGTCTGGATCTGACAGTCCTCTATAATATGTGCTTTTTAGGTCATGGCTAGAGTGAGGGGCTGGCATTTCCACACAACATTGTTTATCACATGACACCTTTTGCTGCTTAACACTGGGTCTTACTACCTCCTACCACAGCCTCTTGTGTGGTGAGATTACAAGTTTATATCAACACACAGCTATTCTACTTTTTTAAAAATCTCACTATTTAAACCTCACTTCATCAGTTAGAGTGTTTCTTTATCAGATTTGTGTACATCTATAGGAGTATTCTGAAACTATATAGTACAGGCTAGCAAATAAGGACATCTGGTGGAAGATGTCCAGTCACTTAGGTACAAGAAGAAAGGAAGGGGCTCTCTAGTTCTAGGACTTCACAGCTTGTAAGCCCTGACTGCAAGTCCCATGTGTGGTTATACAGAGCTTTCTCATTTCAAATTCCTCTTTGCAAACATTAGACCATATTTATTTTTCTTTGATATGAAGAGATACATGGGGGACATAGTTTTGCTGCAGAAAAGAAAGAGCAAAGGTAAATGGAACTGTCTATCCTTAGCACCCAGAGAGAACAATGTATTGATCTGGATTCCTCTAGATTTTTCTTAGTACATACATAGTATAATTTTTTAAAATTCAACAGTGAGATTAAAATCTGTATTATCCACTACATACGTGTGTGTGTGTGTGTGTGTGTGTGTTTGTGTGTTTGTGCATGTACAGGTGTCATGCATGGTTCATATATGTCATCAGAAAACATCTTGCACTAATCAGTTCTTTCCTGCCATGTGTGTCCAATGATTGAACATATTTGGCAGCATCTAAGCTATCTTTGTAACATCTAAGCTATCTTTCTTGCTTGCTTTTTAGCAGTTACTTTAAATATTTGCTGATTTGGTTAACACTGGAATGTGTAGAAATTGGGGTGGAGAGGACACAATGTCAGATGTAGCCCTGACTTGCCCACTTTCTCTTCTGTAGAGCCACTAGTACTTGGGTCCTTTGGATCTGTTGTTGTTCTAAGAATCTTTTTTTGTTTTGTTTTTAAAGATGTATTTATTTATTACATATACAGTATTCTATCTGCATGTATTCCTGTAGGCGAGAAGAGGGCAGCAGATCTCACTACAGATGGTTGTAAGCCACTATGTGGTTGCTGGGAATTAAACTCAGGACCTCTGGAAGAGCAGTCAGTGCCTTTCTGAGCCATCTCTCCACCCCCTGACTTAATAATCTTTTGCACATTTGTGTTATTTAGCTGTGACCAGTAGTCAATCTCACCCTTTTCTCCTTTCAACTGATGTGTGGGATACTGGGCCAGAGACAGTATAGTCTACATTGAGGCTCTTCTACATTGCGTATTGAACCTATCCCCATGTATTGTGAGTACTATTCACTAAGATGCTCAGAAATCCCACAGATAATCTACTATTGTCTCTCTTTTAACTCTATCTGGCCTAGAATTCACTATGTAGAGGCTGAATTCCTGATTTTACATATAGGAGATGAAGAGATTGTGACAGCTGCTGGTGGCTGGTGTGTATTGCATTTCATGGGCTCTTCTTTTTCCTATAGGTGCAGGTGAGATGCTTGTTCTGTAAGTAGCTGTATTTACACAGTACAGATATGTCCAAGAAGATCTTGTTTGTGAGCCAATGTTTTGCATTTTATACAAACAGTAATTTAGAGTAAGATGTTCCCACTCACCCTTTGAGTACCATCTTCACTGGTTCTTCTGTAGTTCTAAAGCCTAGTGTGAGAAGATACAACTCTTGAAAGAGAAGTTACCTTGGGAAACTAATCTCTTTTCTCCAAAGGGAATGTGGAGTGAAAGATACATTGGTATCACTGTCATGGTGATCTAATGAGATGGACACAGTCAGAACCCAGACATGTCACTGCTATCAATGAGTGGGTATTCATCATAACATGGGTAGATGGCAGTCGTCATCCATGGGTAGACAAGATCAGAATATCAACAGCATGCTCCCCCCTCCTCCCCAGACCGGGTTTCTCTGAAGCTTTTGGAGCCTGCCATGGAACTCGATCTGTAGACCAGGCTGGTCTCTCACAGAGATCCACCTGCCTCTGCCTCCTAAGTGCTAGGATTAAAGGCGTGTACCACTACCACCGGCTTCCTTCTTGTTTTTTTTTTTTTTTTTTTTTTTTTGAGACAGGGTTTCTCTGTGTAGCCCTGGCTGTCCTGGAACTTGTTTTGTAGACCAGTCTGACCTTGAACTCACAAAGATCCCAAGTGCTGAGATTAAAGGTGTGCACCAACACCCCTGGCAACAGCATGTACTTGTCTGTGAGTGGATATGCCTTTGAGCATTGGTGGGATGCTATCATTCATGAGTGGACAGTGTTGGAACATTAATGATTCCTTCTGTTCTTGTATGTCAGTTGTTTTCATCTATCTGGGACCATGGATGTAGAACCTAAGACTAAATGTTATCTCTTCGTTGTGGTGGGGCCACAGCTTGTCTGAGTCATTGTATGGATATCATCAGAGTGGGCTCCTGTTACTGCACCTGGGAAAGGAGTGAGGCTCTATGGGATTAGTGGTTCTGCACCTGGGAGAAGAGTGTTCATTATTATTGAATGTACACCTTATTTATGCTATTTGCTGTTTTGGGGGCAAAATGCAAACTGGTGTTGAGGGTGGGAATCCAACTGAGGCTAGTCTCATACCAAAGTCATGTATAGATCTAGGTTTAGTCTATGAATGATGAAGTTCAGGGACAGGTCTGGATGGAGACAGTGGCCTGTAGGTAGTGGGGCATGGTCAGTCTACTTGCCTGTTCCCTGCTTCAAGGCTGGCTTCTGCACTGTGGTAAGACAGCTCCTCACCAATGCTGTCTGTGCTCAATGGATGTCACAAAGAGCCAACAGTTATTGGGGAAACTCATCCAGTTGTAGTTGGGCCTCTTGAACATAGATGACCAAAGATACAGGACTTGGGATGGGAAGTTCTAAGAGTTAGACATATCATCTCCTTCAGCCCACAGTTGTCTCTTCAACCCAGTATGACCCACCTGATTTAATACAGACTTGCCCCTAGGCTCTAGGTAAGGAGCTGGGACAGTAGGAACAAGTTCTTTGAGAGAATACATTTGCTGGTTCTTGACCTCTGCCCATTTTGGGCAGCAAGGTTATTCTGGCAGGACTCAATTGAAGCACAATTCTGGCCAAGGCTGTTACGAGAGGTTCTTTGTCCCAGCTGGGTCCCATTGCTGCTTCAGTCTCAGATGAACACACAAACACTGCATTAGTTATAAATAGCTGTTGGCCAATGACTAGGGCTTCTTATTGGCTAGCTCTGTCTTAATTATTAACCCATCTCTATTAATCTAAGTATTTGTACATGTCTTTATCTTACCTAAGAACGCCTGGATGGTCCTATTCTGGTCTCTCATGGCAACTCCATCTGCTTCTGTTTCCCAGAATTCTCCTCTCCTAGCCTTGCCTATATTTCCTGCTTATCCAATTATCCAGTCAGTGTTTTATTCATCAACCAATAAGAGAAACGTATATACATCTCTCATCGCAAGGCTATCAGAAGAGCTCAAGGTCTCTGACTGAGGAATATTCCATCATCTGCCACAACAAACTAAAGCTGATATAGCCCTTGCCCCTTTCTGTGGATATTATGTTGCTTCCTCAGGAGACTGGGGTGGAGTCAAGTGATCACTCTCAGCACAGGAGAGAAGAAAGAAAGAACAGAACAAACCAACAAAAACCAGTGCTTCAAGCTGGGCCTGGTAGTACATACCTCTTAGGAGACTGAGGCAGAAGGATAAATGTGCTTATTAGGGGTTGAAGGGTGGTGGGACCTGGCAGGACAAACTGCAGCAACAACTCTACTGAAAACAGACACACCATTTGGCCCATGTGATAAGGAGTTCTCTGTCAATGCTGTGTAAGAGAAAGTGTCACAGAAATGTGGAAGGACCATCCCTACAACAGATGGGAACCAGAAAGAAGAGGACTGGGTATGCCTGAAAACAGTGTGTGCATACTTGTGCATCTGCACAAGGACACACAGGCACACGAGGCTCCTCAAATTACTCTCTCAAGTTCTGTAGCTTTTATTCTCTCTATTTATTATTTTTATTTTGGTTAGGGCTTCTTATTGGCTGGCTCTGCCTTAATCCATTTCTATTAATCTATTTATTTCCACGTGGTCTTGGCTTACCAGAGAATGCCCGGGCCTGTTAACAACCTTGGTGACTACATGGTGTCCTCTCCAGCACCTCTGTGCCTCTCTCCCCAGCATCTTCCTCATCTCCTAGCCCCACCTCTACTGGCTATTGGCCAAACAGTGTTTTATTCATCAACCAGTAAGAGAAACATATATACAGAAGGACATCCTCCATCAAGAGTAACTGGATGGCTGACAGAGTGATTCCTCGGAGCCAGTTCTGATGTATGCAAGTTGTAGATGGTGTGAGCAACTGGTAGCTCCCCTTCTCCTTTGTTCTCTCTCTCATCTGAGTTGTTCTTTTCTTTCCATCTCTTTGGATCTTAGGGATTGAATATATATAGCAGATGTCTTCTTCATGGAACAGACTTTCCACACATATGAATTATACACTTGGGACTGTGGAAAAGGAAGGGAGGGAGGGAGGGTGTGCACCAGGCTGTGGAGGGGAATGGAGGCAGTTGAATATGCCCAAGGAATTCACCTTGCTGGACTGTTGTGTGTTGCTATTACTGAATAGGAGAGTGTTGACAGACTGGAGAGCAGAGATCAAATCAGAAAGCTAACAAGTTTAAAATTTAATTTTTTTCTTTATACTTTTTGTTTGTTTGTTTGTTTTTTGAGACAGGATTTCTCTGTGTAGCTTTTGAGCCTTTCCTGAGTCTCGTTTTGTAGACCAGGCTGACCTCAAACTCACAGAGATCTGTCTGGCTCTGCCTCCGTCCCGAGTGCTGGGACTAAAGGCATGCACCACTACTGCCCAGCATACTTTCCTTTTTTTTAAAGACAGGGTCTCACTATTTAGTTCTGGCTAGCCAAGAACTCTGAATATAGACCATGCAGGCCTCCCTCAATTTGTAGTAATTCTCCTATATCAGTCTTTTCTTGACTTGCTGGCATTATAGTCACATGCTACCATGTGGCTTAATATTCTGAGTAATTACAGGCCAAATTCAAGAAGGATTTAGCATTAAGCAACATTGAGTTCTACTTCTGTGGTTGTGTGGTAGTGACAGTGTTGGTTGACATAACTGTGCCGATTTTAAAGTTGGAGGATAATAAATTTTTGAAATAAATGTTTCTGCCCACTTCAGCAAAGAACATAAAGACAGACTGACTAATAGTCACACATGGAGGAAAGGGGCTGACCCAGATATCATGGCAGATACTTGCTGCAGATTCCAAAGAGTTGGTTTCTCAAGCATCTGGCAGCCAGCCTACATCCCAGATTGAAGTTGCTGGTCTTGCCTTTCCTAGACCAGCCATGACCCTTTAGTGACCAGTGCAAATAATTTGGGGCTGCAGCATGTAGTCAGAATACTCTGACAGGTGGCTTTATTTTCTCACCATTGTGGCCTCTCTGTGTATCCTTGCACTTGAAGAATGAGAGGAGTGTTGATATGTGCTGCTCTTACAAAATTCCTTCCTGAGTTTAGATGCAGGACCTTCTGAAGTACAGAGGCATAGGATTAGGGTGTTAAGGTTTCATGCTGTCTGGCTCAGTTGATAGCCCTCTTATCTTAGGGAATAATAGTTTGGGATTCTGAGATGCCCATCCAGTCACATATTGTTGAAGGGCCCTTGCAAATTGATGGAGTTAGAATTTTCTAGAAATTGCTGTTCACCTGGCACATGATTGTCCCAAAGGAGACCTATTCCCTCAGAAATGATTTGGGTTTTCCTTCTCCTACTCCAAGTGTATGGTATGGAGTACCTGGCAGTCAGCATAGTCTGAGGCTTACTGTTTAATGGTAAGGGCTCTAACTCTAGGATCCAGGGTTCAAACAGCTGAACCTTTCAAATGGCCCCATCCTTGTTATTTTCTAATTTACTGACTTCAGGTGCTGTGACTAGTGCTATTGAGGGCCATCACTGTATAGCCCTGGCTGGCTTGAAACACTATATCAGACCCATTTGACAAACCTCTGTCTCCAAAAATATCTACATTATGATTTGTAACAGAAAAATTACAGTTATGAGTAACAATGAAAGTAATTTTATGATTGGGGGTCACCACAACATGAAGAATTTTATTAAAGGGTTGCAATGGGAAGATGGGAGCTACTACTCTGTTTAGACCCAGAATCCACCTTTTCCTCCCAAGTGCTGAAGTTAAAGGGATTCGCCACCACACTCAGTTGAGAGACATCTCTAGAGAAGAGAATTAGCAAGAGACTCTATAGCCAATGGTCTCACCTTTCCTAATGCTGCAACCCTTTAATACAGTTCCTCATGTTGTGACCCCAACCATAAAATTATTTTTACTGCTACTTCATAACTGTAATTTTGCTATTGTTAGATCAGATGTAAATATCTGAAATGCAGCATATGTAATAGGGGACCCCAAAAGGATTGTGATCCACAGGTTAAGAATCCCTGCTATAGATGTACAACTGCTGCAGGGTTGCCCCTCAGCACAGCAGTGTAGAATCCAGATTCCTGTGTTAAAAGTGAGGTTAGGATGTAGCCAAGAGTAGCGTTTAAGTTACCGATAATGTATTGTTTAGTGCTAATAACTGGTTATCCGTTGTGGAGTCAGAGGATCAGCTAGATTGTGTGTGTGTGTGTGTGTGTGTGTGTGTGTGTGTGTGTGTGTGTGTGTGTGTGTGTATGTATGTTCAATTTAGATAAAGCTCTAAAAGTTTTAAAACAACTAGTAGAGGCCAGGGAGATAGCAAGTTGAGGTTCTGAGTTTCATTTCCAGTGCCCGTGTAAAAAGCCAGATATAATAATCAACACTGGGGAGATGGAAAACAGAATCTTTGGAACTGGCTGGCTAACTAGTCTAGCCTTGTCATCAAGCCCCAGGTGAGAAATCTTGTCTCAAAAGTAAGATGGATTGTCTTCTGAAAAACACTTTCAAAGTTGATCTCTGGCTTCCACTTTCATCTACACAAACGTGTGAACACACGCACACGCACCAGTATTAGAAGCCTGCATGGTAACACATAGATGTAATTCCAGCATTTGAGGAGCTAAGGCAGAGGGAATGTGAATTTGAGGCCAATCTGAACTACATAGTGAGACTCTTCTTAAACCACAAGCAGAAAGCTGGGCAGAGGTGGCTCACACCATTAATCCCAGCACTCGGGAGGCAGAGGCAGGCGAATCTTTATGAGTTCGAAGCCAGCCTGCTCTACAGAGCTAGTTCCAGGACAGCCAAGGCTACACAGAGAAACCCTTTCTCGGAAAACAAAAAAAAACAAACAAACACTTTTTAAAAAAAAAAAGCACAAACAAAATTAATGGAATTGAATATTATAGATCATATACTTGGGAAAGCAGAGGCAAGATCACTGCAAGTTCAGGGTCAGCCAGAGCTAAATCTTTGCCTCAAAAAAAAATTTTTTTTAATGATTTTTAAACAATAATAGAACAATATGTTTATGACCTAAAATCAAAAGATCTGTCTATATGCACAATACAAAAAGTTATAAGGGACCAGGTATGGTGGTACAGTCCTGTAATCCCAACTATTCAGGAAGACTGAGGCAGGTCCATGTGTTCAGGGGATCAGAGTAAGAGGGCCTTGGATGTAAGAAAAGTATATTGGCGCTGGAGAGAAGGCTCGGCAGTTAAGAGGAAAGAGGACTGGCCCTTCTTCCAGAGTGCCCAGGGTTCAATTTCCAGTATCCACATGGCAGCTCACAACTGTCTGTAACTCTAGTTCCAGGGGATACAACACCCTCATACATATATGCATGCAGGCAAAATACCAATGAACATAAAATATTTTTTTGTAAAAAGTATGTGAAGGAGAAAATATTTTGCATGATTATATTCATTACATAGATACCAATATATGTGTATATTAATAGTAAAAATATTTGGAGGGCTGGAGAGATGGTTCCATGGTTAATAGCAATAGCTGCTCTTGTAACAGACCCTGGTTCCATTCCTAACACCTAAACATCAACTCACAACTGTCCATAACTCCAGCTCCAGGAGATCCAGTGCTGCCTTCTGCTTCTGTGGGCACTAGGCATGCTAGTACACTTACATGCATGTAGACCAAACATTCATACACATAAAATATTTTTTGTTTGTTTCTGTTTTTTGAAAAAGGGTTTTTTTTTTGTTTTTTTTTTTTTTGTGTAGCCTGGCTATTTTGGAACTAGTTTTATAGACCAGGCTGGCCTCAAACTCATAGAGATCCACCTGTCTCAGCTTCCTGAGTGTTGGGATAAAAGGCATGAGCCATCACTTGGCAATCTTTCTTGTTTTTGAGACAGTCTTTCTTTGTAGTCCTGGCTGGCAAGAAACTTGCTATGTAGATCAGGCTAGTTTCAAACTCACAAGCAATCAACCTACCTTTGCTTCCTGAGTTCTGGGCTTAAAGACACATGCCACTATTATTCAGCTAAAGTATTTTTTTTTTTAATTTGAAAACTTATAAATTTACAAATCACTTAGTAGTAGGCAAGGACCAAATGCTATAAAGAGATGAAGAGAAAAACAAACAAAATTGTCCTTTAAAAAAGGCAGATTAAGTATCTTGTTTTTTTGTTTTTTTTTTTTTTTTTTTTTTTGGCCAATTGTGTGACAGCAATTGGATTCTGCTACTCCTAGTAGTGGGACTTTGACCTACCTACCTCCCCATACCTACCCAGCAGCAGATTTCATTGGTGTGTTCTGTCCATGGGGTGTCGTTGATATCTGGAGCTCAAGGACCTGAGTTAGAGCCCTGGTGGCTCTGGCTGGCTGCTCTAGAAATACCTATTTGGTTGGGCCAGAAGTGATTTACTTTGTAGCTGTAGCAAAAGGAACATGGATCCTTTCTCTTTGTGCTCTTCAGGAGAAAGATGGAGTATTGTCTGTTACCCAAATAATACTCTGTGTATGTGTACTTAAATGCCTTTCAAAAAATAGGAAACATCTGGAAGATGTCCAGGGCTTAGGCCCTCTTTAATCCTTTTCCTTCAAGTTAGGAAGAATGGAATAAGGAGAGGAGCAAGGACACAGAGACACACGACTTTTCTGCTGTTTTTCTCTGGATTTCTCATGCAGTTATCCAAATAACTAACAGTGTATATCAGAATAGGAGAATATTTTCTCTGCTGCCACTCATGTGCCTTTTTTATTCACAGGTATGGATCTTGGAGGGAGCCCGTCAACCCCTACTATGTCAACTCTGGTTATGCCCTGGCCCCAGCCACCAGCGCCAATGACAGTGAACAGCAGAGCCTGTCCAGTGATGCTGACACCCTATCCCTTACGGACAGTAGCGTGTAAGTTGCATGCTTGCTGTCTGTATTCTTCAGTGTTCTTTGCTGACCCCACTGGCTAATCCTTACTGATTGATTCTCTTAAAGCTTGACCTCAGTATCCCTAAGAAACAAACACAAAGCTGGCCATGGTAGCATATATTTGTAAGCCCAACACTTGGGAAGCTGAAGCAGGAGGATTGCCATGAGTGCCACACCAACCTGATCTATAGAATGAGACTGTCAAAACAAAAACCCTAAAGAAAGAGGACAGACTGCCCTGTGAGTACTATTCTTCAAAACCTAGCCCCAGGGCCAAGGGCTAATTCATGGAGGCCCTGGGTTTAGTCTCCAGCACAACAGCAAAATTGTTTAAAAATCCTGGAACAAAACCAAAGCTAGAGGTAAAGTTTGTGTTAGCTTCCTCTCTTGGCGGACAAGGCTACCTGAAGCTTTTGAGAAAAGAGGACTCATGATTTAGAGCTGCCAGCCAGAAATCTGAGGTTCTTTTTCTCTTAGCCACAAAGCATAAGTTTCACTGGGAGTATAGACCCAGGGAACAGTCAGACAGGTAGTCTTCTCTCCAGAGCAGGGCAGGGCAGGACATGCTGCATAATTGTTTTTTGCCCCATACCTTTTTATAATATGGAATCTTGTTTGTTTTGTTTCCTGAGACAGGGTTTCTCTGTGATGCTATCCTGGACTCGCTCTGTAGACCAGGCTGGCCTTGAAATCATAGAGATCCTCCTGCCTCTGCCTCCGGAGTGCTGGGATTAAAGGCATGTGGCAGCACTGTTGAGGTTTAATAAGGATCAGGAGAAACAAATAGGCTGAATAGATGTTTATTCAGGGAGAAATAACTTAGAACATCAGCAGGTTCCTGGTCCCAAGGATGCCTCCTGATGCTCTCCTGTCCCCGAGCTGCAGGCAAGGGAACTCCCAGGGCCCCCTCCTCAGACTTAGTTACCCCAGGTAACGTCGGTCTGCCCCTGTCCCCACCCCCAGTGGGCGTGGTCTGCCACAGGTTCAGACAAAGTAAATATCTCACTACACACCACCACTTGGCTTGCATGTATGTATTTGTACCATGTATGACTGGTGCCCTGGAGGGCAGATGAGGGTGTCAGATCCCCTGGACCTGGAGTTACAGGTGATTTTGAGCCACCATATAGATGCTAGGTCCTCTGGAAGAACAAGTGCTCTTAACCACAGGGCTGACTCCACAGACCCTAAAACTTTTTAAAACTTACTATATTTTGAGTGTGAAAACAGAATGTAGGTGTGTGTGTGTGTGCTATAGTACATATGGGGATTAAAGGGTAACTATAGGAAATTGGTTCTCTCCTGTTTACCTTGTGGGTCCAAAGGATTGAATTTAGATTACCTAGTGTACTCCAAAGGGCTACCCACTGAGAAATCTTGTTGACACTAAATCTGGAAGTCAGCAATTGAGTAAAACTAGCTGACCAGTGAGTGCTAGGATTATAGGCATACACTACTATGCCCACTTATGTTTCATTTTTAAAGTAGATGTTAGGAAATCATGTTGTAGCAAGCACTTTACAACCGAGCCAGCTCCCCACTTTGCACTGTTTTTGTGTGTTTGTGGTTGCATAGTTTTTTTTTCATTAAGTAAGCATTTCTTTGAGAAACTTAGCAACACAGCAGGTCACATAATCTGGTTATAGTGTCATCTCATTCCTATGTTCTAATCTATATGGTTCACTTTTCACCAAAAAAAAAAAAAAAAAAAAAAAAATTCTGTTTAAACAAATGCAGCACTATCCTGAAGATACAACTCTTAGCAATTACCAAATCTAATGGCTTAATTATAAAGGAGAATATTTCCTAAGTATTTATAGACAGTTCACATATATTGAATAATACTGATACCAATAGAAGCTCCCCCCCAACCCGACCCCACCCCCAGATAGGATTTTTGGATATTAGTCCTGGCTGTCCTCGAGCTCACTCTGTAGACCAGTCTGACTTCTTAGAGATCTGCCTGCCTCTGCCTCCTGAGTGTTGCCGATTAAAGGCATGTGCCATCACTGCCCTGTTGGAGCCACTGTCTAATTACTCATTATATAAATGTTTTAGGGCTACAAGGAATAGCTTCAAAGTATTTGCTATAATTGCTTTGGGACTGTGGCCTTCCTTTTCTTCTTCTTTTAATGTTTTTTATTTTTTTTTAAGTTTCTCTAAGTAACAGCCCAGGTTGTCTGCCCTGGAACTCACTCTGTAGATCAGGTTGGCCTCAAACTCACAAAGATTCTCATGCCTCTGCCTCCCAAGTGTTGGAATTAAAGATGTATGACACCACCACCCTCCTACACAACTGGAGACACTGCTCTAAACAACACTTGACATTAAGTGGAAATAAATTCTTAATGACTTTTCATGTCTTTTAGAACTTTGACAATGTTCTTTAATATTATGGTCTTCCCAACTGTATCCAATATTAGTGAGATCCATGTAGGTCTCCAGTATCAGATCTTTGTAGAGAATCTGCTTACAAGTATTCAGCAAAGTCCATTCTTCCCAAATGAAATATATATGCACTTCATCATAGGTCAGGACATTCATGTGGGTTCCCAGCTTGCTGGTGCTCTGCGTTCTGCTTGTTGTAGCAGCACAGCGCACAGAAACACTGGTGCCAGCTCCTTTTCAAAGCTATTCCTGAAGCTGGCTAAGTAGCATATTTTTAAAGCAATAATATTTTTTAAAGTAAGCTTATTAAAGAGCGATTTTTGCTATTGTTCACTGCTGTGTCCAAAGTCATGCCTAATTAGCATGAGGGAACTAATACTTGTTGAATGAGTAAATTCCACACTGATTTTGCTGAAGTATTTGTTATAGGCATTATAAAAATAAATACGGTTCAGCTGTAGTCCTATTAATTCATAATTAACTCAACAATTAAAAACAAGTTTGAGTTGGTGCCATGGTAGCGTATGCCTTTAATCCCAGTACTTGGGAGGCAGAGGCAGAGGTACACAGAGAAACCCTGTCTCTGAAAAAAAAAAACAAAACAGAACAAAACAAAACAAAATCACAAGTTTGAAACATATGATATTATTTATGATGGTAAAGCATTACAAAAAAAATGTAGCTAGGGGCTGGAGAGATGGTTCAGCAGTTAAGAGCACTGTCTTCTCTTCCAGAGGACCCAGGTTCAATTCCCAGATCCCACATGGCAGCTCATAACTTTCTGTATCTCCAGTTCCAGGGGATCCTTCATCCTCACACAGACATCCTCACACAGGCAAAACACCAGTGCTCGTAAATATAAATAAAATTGGGGGTGTGGTGGGAAGGCTAGAAATTTGAACTTTGTTGTCATTATTCAAGAAGTCTGGAGTAGATTTTAGGGCTCATTCTAAAAGCCAAATTAACACCTCAGCCAGACCAGTCAGCAGGTCTGAAGGACAGAGCCAGAGATTGAGCCAGTAGGAAGAGTATTTGGGAAGCCCATTTGTCCAGGACTGAGGTACTTAATCTTGATTCTGTTCCCTTCATCCATCTCCACATCAGCTTCTTTGTCCCAAGCACAACTGGACCACTTGCCAGGCACTCACTTCCATCTCCCTCTCACAACACTTACTGAATATAGTTTTGGAGGATGCTCCCCCTTTATGTTCCTGTTGTTATTATTGTTTGTTTTGTTTTGTTTTTTGAGACAAGGTCTTTATGTGACCTTGGCTATTCTGGAAGTCATTACGTAAACTCAGGCTGACCTCAGCTTACCAAGATCTGCCTGCCTCTGCCTCCTGAGTGCTGGGATTAAAGGCATTCGCCACTACCCTTGGTACCCTTGGCTTGTACCAGTTGTGTTGTGGGGTTTTGTTTTTTTTTTTCCCCCCCATCTGCCTGCCCTTAAACATACTCCCAACCCCTGCCTTTTAAAAATAAGAGCATGCCATCTTCTGCTGCTCAGAGCCCAGTTTGGCCACTGCCGTGTGACATATATTGGGCTGTTTCATTTTTCTACTCTATTACTCATGTGGTAGGGACACCAACATGGCCTCTGTCTTTTTGATTTTGTTATATCTAAGAATGTCTCATGTTACTCTGTTTCAATTAATTTTGAGACAGGGTCTTACTCTATAGCTCTTTTTGGCCTGGAACTCACTATGTAAACCAGTCTGGCTTTGAATTTAGAGATCCACCTGCCTCTGCCTCCTTAGTGCTGGGGTTAAAGGTATACATTACCACACTTGGCTGTGTTTTTATTTTGAATATTTGAATGTTGGCATTTTCAACACTTTTTTGAAGTTCCTAGAGTTCTTTATAACCTCTCACTTTCAGAGTGGTTGCCAGGCATGACTGCACCGGAAGAGGACAGCAAGCTGTGTCTGTAACACTGGGTCCTCCTCATCCCATGGGATTGATAAGGCTTAACCTCCAGCATAGTTTTTCTGCAACCTCTGAATATTTTCTTAAGAAAAGAACACATTACCCGAATAGAGAAACTTAAAATACATGTAGATGATTTTTGTTTTAGGGGTAAGATAGAGCCTCATGATCCTAAGAGAGACATACATGGATCTGCCTAGGAAGAAGAAAATGACAAAACTTACTGAGTGAATTGGGAGCATAAGGGATGGGGGTAGTGTGGAAGGTGGGAGGGGAAGAGGAAAGGGGAGTGGGAGAAAGTTGTATAGCTCAATCAAAATTAAATAAATAAATAAAAGATAGAGCCTCATATAAACAAGACAGGCTTCCACCTTCCAAGTGCCAAGGTTATAGGCATGTACCATTCTACCTGGTTAATGGAGTGCTGGGGTTAGTCCCATGGCTTGGAGCTATATCCACAGCCCCAAGCATAGGAAATTTTTCTTTGACAGTCTGATCATCTTGGATTTTATTGGGAGGCTTAAGAATTTGGGATACAAATTGCTACCTATACTTGAATATACATCTGAGGGGGGGGGAAATGAAATGCTGCTTCTCACTATATCTGCTGGGATAGTTCACGAGTTTCTTACGTTGGAGTCACAGTTGGATTACACAACTGCTAACAAGGTGTTTTCTAGTATGCCACCCATCCTTAGATGTAGATTTTGAGGACAAGCCTAAGCACCAGAGGCTGGGGATTTTAAAGTGTTGTATCTAAGTATAGAAGAAACAGATTTCAGCTGTTGGCTTTAGGCCACCTTCTATATTGAGTGCCTGGGAATCCAAGTCATATGAATGTTAAACTCCCATTCCTCTATCCTCTATGTCCCCTTTGAATTTATAAAAGGAAAAACACTGTAATACTACCCTCTTGCCCAGACACACCAAACACCTGGGCAGGTTGCCAAGGCAACCCTCCCCTGATTGGGCCTGTGTCTTCCTACTGCCAAGAGTAATACTGTTGGGGTTCTGCTGCCCTTTGGCTCCTGCCTCTTCCAGAGGGACAGGGTACACAGACCACACACCTTAACTGCCCTGTGAACTCTGATTAGCAAGATCATTTAAAAACCCATCCCATTCATCATGGAGGTTGCAGTCTCACCCACCCACCTGTTTTCATGTAACTGGAGAGCTGAAGTGAGAGGACCCAGCACTTTCATTAGTCAGTCTTTTCTGAGTTGCTAGTTCCGTTTGCTGCTGTGATTCCTAGAGCAGCTTTCAGAACCATGGGATGGAAGCTGGGCAGTTTCACAAGGTGTTGGATATGGCATCTATCTTGAATGAGCAAGAAAGAGCCTGGCCTTTTAGTGACCTTAGTCCTTGGATTTATAACTACCAAAGGCTGTTTATAGTTTGCCTTACATGTTAGTTTCACACAGTGACCTGGGTTCAGTCCCCAGAATCCACATGGTGGAAATTGTTCTCTGTCCTCCACACATGTGCTGTGGCATATGTACTCACTCATATACATGCAGGCTATATATATGGTATGTGTGTGTGTAATAAAAATTCTTGTAATGTGAAAATGATTCTTAGCTATTAAACTTTCAGACTTTGTAGACTCAGATACATGAAGTAAGGACAATTGATCTTTGTTGAAATATTGAATAAATAGTAACTAGAAGAACATTCCATGGCTGAATTCCTGGGCTTTGTTATCGTATATGAGGTTGTGTTGTGTGTGTGTGTGTGTGTGTGTGTGTGTGTGTGTGTGTGTGTGTGTGTGTGAGATTCAGTGCATATAAGTAATCTATGTCTGTGCATATTTAGTTCCTTGTAAGCATGTACATGGGGTGATAAAATGTGGATATCATTGCTATCAGTAATGACCACCATGGTCTGGTAAGTATATGGTGTTCTGCCGTGCCTTATTTTCTGTTTGAGCTAATGGCTATCTATATCTTTTGTTTGTTCAGGGATGGAATCCCCCCATACAGGATTCGTAAGCAGCACCGAAGGGAGATGCAAGAGAGTGTCCAAGTCAATGGGCGGGTGCCTCTACCTCACATTCCTGTAAGTACCACATAATCAGCAGCACTGTGCCTTCTCTCCAGATGCCTAACTGGTTTCCTACACAGAGTTGGCCACCAAGGCACCAATCAGTGGGAGAGGCACTTGGTAGGCTTCCTAGGACCACACCTTACCACTGGGCACAGCAGACAGTCTGAGTGATGTTGGGGTAAGAGATAACCATAGCAGTAGGTAGTTATAGCTCCTAAAGCCCAAAAGGCTCCCTGTATTCAGTATCAAGAAGTGTCCTTCATGTAGCATCCTCCCTTCACTGCATGATGCTGTCTCTGATGGAAAGTAGTTCTGAGATGATGGATTTCGACTTGGTACTTGGCCCTGAACACTGCAAGTCACCTGACCCAAGGTATGGTTAGATATCCATCCACAGGCTTTATTACTCAAGAAATTTAAGGAACTTGTGGCTGAGCAATAGAGGCTGCCATGTGAGCATCTTAGCTCAGATGCCTCAGCTTTGCCTCTTGGGTAATAACAATAGCTTTTCCTGAACCTGGAACACAAGGTTTTGTTGACTCCGTGTTTGAGCCAGCATTCATATCTCTCTCTCTGTCTTCTCCCCTCCCCTCTCCTCCCTTCCCCTCCCCTCCTCATACTAACCACTGATGACCCACATAATAATTATCGTTCCTGGCACACAGGCATTGAGCAGAAAGACTTCTAGAAGAGCTTGGGGAGGTTGTGGCAGTGTCCTCCACCCATGCCTGTGTAGGGAGGGTAGGTGCTTCAGAGCATCACACAGGCATCAGCATTTCTTTGGATTGATTTTCTTGTCATTTTGAGACAGCAACTATGTAGCTCTGGCTTAACTTGAGTTCACTGTGTAGACTGGAGTGACCTTGAATTGGGTGCTGGGATTAAAGGAATGTACTATCACACCCAGATTCATCAGAATTTCTTCTGTTTTTTGCTTTTGGTTTTCTAAGACAAGGTTTCTCTATATGACAGTCTTGACTGCTACCCTGTAACTTGGCTTTGTAGACCAAGATGGCCTGGAGCTCACAGAGATCTGTCTGCCCCTGTCTGCTTCCTGAATGCTGGGATTAAAGATGTGAACCATTACTACCAGGCCAGAATTTTTTAGTTGGAGTCTTTCTGCTTTTTGGCTGAATCTTCAGTTTCCAAGTTGGGAAAGTTATGTTAGTGGTTGGAAAATCACGTTTATTCTGTATATTATGCATTTCATGTTTCCCATTGCTGTAACAGATCCTAAAGTCTCAACCCTCCTAAGTGCAGTCCTACCCTGATGACACTCAGCCGTGCATCAGGACCAGGCACTGCCATCTAGGATTTCCTTTGAATGGATGTAAGCCCTGGGAATGCTGTGGATTAGTTTACTTCATTACCACAAATCTACCCTTGGAGTTCCTAGTGCTGTGCTTACTCATTTTGATCCTGTGTTCCTTGTGCTATTTGCACTGAGCCTCAGGCATTCCCTACTTTATGTCATGAATGTTTCTTTGTGACAAGTTGGGAGTTTCAGTGTAGAGCATGTTGGCCAAGGTATTGACCACTATCTTTCTGGGTGCATGTGCTCACTCAGGGGTGCCATAACCTGTGCATACCAGGACCTTGCCCAGGCCTCCAGTGATATGGTTGTGATTGGCTAGAGAGAAGTTCACCTCTTCAGGTCAGTGCTCAGTGAAGAAGAAAAAAAAAAAGCCAATGAGGATGTCTGTGTCTCAGTAAAAGGGAAGCACAAACACCTGCTTTAAAATAGATGTAACTAGCAAACTTACTTAGTGAATAAATATACCTGTCTCCACGCTTATTGACATGTGTTCTATCTTTAGAACCTACTTGTCTGTTCAGGGATGGGCAGTTTCACTTCCGGAAGTTGTGCTTTGACCTCTGCGTGTGTGCCATGGTGCACATGTCCACCATGTGCATGAACACACACTCAAAGAAATAAATATATAAAAACTAAAGTAATTTAAGATCAGTTTTTCCTGTAGATATCCTCTGTCTGAAGGTTTCACTGTGCTGCTCTGTAAAGCGTGCGAACTGCCCTGTAAAGGCAGCCCTATTGACTGTTGTGTCTTTCTCCAGCGCACTTACCGAATGCCAAAGGAGATCCGGGTAGAACCACAGAAATTTGCTGAAGAGCTTATTCACCGGCTAGAAGCTGTTCAACGCACTCGAGAGGCTGAAGAGAAGCTGGAGGAACGGCTGAAGCGTGTACGGATGGTGAGTGAACTCCAGGCCACTGTTTGCTGTGGCTAGGAAGTCCTATAGTTAGTGTAGCCTCCATTCTGAGATGTCCTACTCAGCCTGCTTTTCACTGTGTTTCTGTGGCCCACCTGCCCTTTTGTTCAGCACCTTGTTCCTTTCTTTTGCCACTAACTGAACCTAGTGCTTTCTCCAGCAATCCATTTTCCTGCCAGGAGATGCCTGGGAGGGAGCTCCCAAGGCTCCCTACATTTGAAGAAGACAAGAAGCTGACAAAATAGCTGTGTGCCTAGCCTTGGCAGGTGGCTGGAAGTGAACTAAGGCACGGTGGGATCATGGTAGGAAGGCTGGGCAGGCGCAGGCCCCTACTCAGGGGACACTACAAACTATAGTAGCTGTAATGGCTTCCTTGGAGCTCATTTTGGTTCATTGAGAATCCACTGTTTTGTTTGTTTTTTAGACAGGGTTTCTCTTTGTGGTCTTGGTTGTCCTGGCACTCACTCCATAGACCAGATTGGCCTCAGAGGTTTGCCTGTCTCTACCTCCCGAGTCCTGGGATTAAAGGCTTATACCACCATCACAGCCTGGCTAAGAAACCATTGTTTTTTGTAGCCCCCCCCCCCCCCGCCTTTGTGCTGTTATAGAAAGGCTTTTTTTTTTTTAAGATTTATGTATTATGTATACAGTGTTCTGTCTGCATGTATCCCTGTAGACCAGAAGAGGGCACCAGATATCATTGCAGATGGTTGTGAGCCATCATGTGGTTGCTGGGGATTGAACTCAGGAAGCTAGTGTTACTAACCACTGAGCCATCTCTGTGGGCCCCTAGAAAGGCATTCTTTACGTAAGGCCATGGTCCTAATATGTGTGTCCATCATTTGCATTGTTTTATGATAAACAGTTTAACACTTGCAAATTCAAGTCCTCCCTCCCTTCCTCTTTCCCTTGTAAGACAGGGTCTTGCTATAGCCTGGCTGACCTGGCATTCACTATGTAGCCCAGGCTGGTTTTAACAGCACTACTCTTGTTTCAGCCTCCCAGGTGCTGGCTTACAAGTGTGTACCACTGCCTGGCTAAGATCAGATTTTTTTTAAAAAAAAACACAAGTTTTCATACTCTGTTACTTGTCTGATGTTTTTATTTATATGACATGTGGAACCCAGCCCTCTCCAAACTCAAAACCCTATGCCAGGCCCACCCTTTCCCTCTCAGGTTTCCTTGGTGAACTGTGTGCATTGTCGTAGGGCACCATCCTGGGCAGCAGGTCCCACATACTACTATAGTCACAGGGCTCATGGCACCAGCTATGATCTTCACAGACTGGAGGCTGAGATTAAAAACAAACAGGGCCTAAAAATATGGCTCAGCAGTTAAAGAGTTTCTTGTTCTTGTAGAGAAGTAGGTTTGGTTCTCAGAGCCCACGTGGTGGCTCACATCATCTGACAATCTCATCTGACCTCTGCAGGTATCAGGTATGTACATGGTACACATACATGCAGGCCAAATACTCTTACATATAAAATAAACATAAATAATTTTTGTTTGCTTTTTGGTTTTCAAGACAGGGATTCTCTGTGTAGCCCTAGAACTGACTCTATAGACTGGGCTGCCCTGTAACTCACAGAGATCTGCCTGCCTCTGCTGGGGCTAAAGGTGTGTACCATCACCATCTGGCTAAAGATAAATAAATCTTTAAAAAGAAAAGAAAAAGTCAGGAAAAAAAAGATAGTGGAACTTTCCAAGGAGTTTGCATGAAAATATTTTTTTAATAATTTACTTAAATTTATTTTATGTTCATTGGTGTGAAAGTGTCAGGTGCCCTAGAACTGGAATTACAGACAGTTGTAAGCTGCCATGTGGGTGCTGGGAATTGAACCTGGGTCCTCTGGAATAGCAGCCGGTGCTCTTAACCACTGAACATATCTCCAGTTCCCATATGGAAATATTTTAAGACAAATGGTTTCTTATGCAATCACACGCGCGTGTGCGTGCACACACACACACACACACACACACACACACACACACACACACACACTCACACTCAGGCATGCACACAATCCCTCTCAAATTGTTTTGTCACTGAGACCAGCATTCTCTCCTGTTCCTTTTGGTAGCTGGAGAAATGTGTTCATTAAACTGGTAGGCAGCCTTTCCTGTATTGAAATGTCCATCTACCTGCTAGCCATTGTGTGATGGTCAGCATTGCAACATTACCCACCATGCAACTCTGATAAGACTATAGTGAGACATCACACTATGGGCCCACTGTAACCTAGAGTGGCACCTTGTTGCATATGTAACCCTGTGGTGAACACCACAGCTCTCAAGAAGAGAGACTAGGTCAGTGTCAAGGCTAAGAACAGTGGTATTGCTTTTTGACCTAACAGAGAACACTAATGAAAAGCCCTGAGTGATTCTATCAGCTCAGATGGGCTGTCATGTGTGCGCTATCCTTTTTTATCCTCTAGCCAGCCTGCCCTGAACTGTCTCCTGTTGGGTGGATGGCCATGTAACTACAAACATAGAATTTTGTGGCTTGTATACATTGATACATTTACTGTAGACTTTACTCCTTTTTGTACAGGATTAATCACCCATTTTTAAAATTATTTTTATCACAAAACTGAGGCTGGGTGGTGGTGACTCATGCCTTTAATCCCAGCACTTAAGGAGGTAGAGGCAGGTGGATCTCTTAGCTCAGCAACTTCCAGGACACCCAGGACTGTTATACAGAGAAACCCTACCCTGTTGGGGGAGGGCGGGGGAGAAGAGGGAAGGAGAGGAGGAGAGAGAGCTGGGTCTTGGCCCAAGGTAGTCCCATGGTTTTATAAATTTCCCTTCCTTCTTTTTACTTAGGAAATATAACATTAAAACCTGGAGCAGGGCCAATGAGATGACTCCATGGATAAAAGTATTTGCTGCCAAGACTGACAATCTAATTTCTGTTCTTTAGACTCGTATTGTAGATGGAAAAAACTGACTTCTACAACTTTAGCCTCTACAGTTGTACCACACATACAAAATAAACAAATGAATGAGATAAATAAATAATGTAATTTTCTGAAAATCAAAGGGAGAATATTAACTAAAAGAGAACATGGTGGACAGTGGTAGTGCATACCTTTTATCCCAGCTGAGATCCCAGGCAGAAGCAGATGGATCTCTGTGACTTGAGTCCAGTCTGGTCTACACAGTAAGTTCTGGGATAGCTAAGGCTACACAAAGAAATCCTATCTTGAAAAACTAGAGAGAGGGGGAAGGGAGGGAGGGAAGGAGGGAGTAGGAAGAGGGGAGGGGTGGGAGAAGAGAGAACAGAGAACAAAAACTTTTATTTACTGAGAGACATAAAACTATATTCATGCAGGGCCTTGTTATAGCCAACAACCGACACCAGACCCTTTATCCCCTCAGCCTGTCTTTTGCCTGTCTGATAAGAGCAGGTTTGGTGGGATCAGTTCAGGTTCCCAGGGCCTTTTGAGATTCAAGCACAGGGTATCCAGGAGTCAGCACCTCTCCCTGACTTGGTTACACTGCAATCAGGAAGGACCTTGGCTTGACTGTCAGGACTGTGGCTCACTTCCAGGTCTGTCCTCATTCTTGTTCTGACAGTGCTGCTGTTTCTCCACAGGAAGAAGAAGGGGAGGATGGTGAACTGCCTTCTGGTCCCATGGCAAGTCACAAGTTGCCTTCTGGTCCAGCCTGGCACCATTTCCCACCCCGCTATGTGGATATGGGCTGTTCTGGACTGCGGGATGCTCATGAGGAAAATCCTGAGAGCATTCTGGATGAGCATGTGCAAAGGGTCATGAGGACACCTGGCTGCCAGTCACCTGGTCCAGGCCACCGCTCTCCCGACAACGGGCATGTAGCCAAGACTGCAGTACTAGGGGGTGTAGCCTCCGGGCATGGGAAGCACGTTCCTAAGTTGGGGTTGAAGCTGGATACAGCTGGCCTGCACCACCATAGGCATGTCCACCATCATGTCCACCATAATTCAGCTAGACCCAAGGAGCAAATGGAGGCTGAAGCTGCCCGAAGGGTCCAGAGCAGCTTCTCATGGGGCACAGAAACACATGGTCATGCCAAGCCTCGCAGCTATTCAGAGAGCACAGGCACCACCCCCAGTGCTGGGGACTTGGCCTTTGGGTAAGTCTTGACCCAGCTCTCCCACATGTTTCCAGTGTGTCCTTATATACAAGTTGTGGTTCAGAAGGGTTATGGCCCTATGATGACCTGATTGTTCCCAATAAAAGTCATACAACAACCAGGGCCAGGGGCTAGACAGGCTCCAGCCATTGCTATGACTGGGTGAGGAGAGGCTGTGGTTTGTCTTACGCTCTGGTCAGCATGACTCTCTTACCATATTAAAACAAACCCCAGACAGTTGACCTTCAAAGAGATCTGTCTTCGCAGTGGGTTACAAGCCGTCTTATTGGGTTTGAGGGTTTAGGAAATAGCAAGGAAGGCCAAATTGACCTCATATGTCTTGAACTCACAGTGGTAAAGCTAGTGCACCCTCCAAAAGAAACACCAAGAAGGCTGAATCTGGGAAGAATGCCAGTGCTGAGGTACCCAGTACCACAGAGGATGCAGAGAAGAACCAGAAGATCATGCAGTGGATCATTGAGGGTGAGAAGGAGATCAGCAGACACAGGAAGGCAGGCCATGGGTAAGTGCACTTCAGGGGCCTGTCTCCAGAGCAGCTAGCCACCTGTCCTCTTGTTGCCAGCACCCTTGCATTTTGGAGTTTATTTCTGGCTTCAAGGTCAGATGATTCCCTCTAAGTCCCTGTCACCTATGAACTTATGTAAGTGCCAGCCTACTTTTCTTCAATCCTAAGGGTTTGAAGCTGCTCAGCCCCAACGTGACCTCTCTGGATATTGCTCATCCATCTTGTCTCATATTGCTGTGTGTTTGCACACATTTCTGGCTCCACTGGGAACAGGTGCCATCCCTGTAATACTCAGTGGCATGACCCATTTCTGAACATATTAAGGGAGTCTAGGACTGAGGCAAGTCCATTTTCTCAGTTCCAAATTACCCTAATGTACTGCTTACTCACTACCTGCCCTCATCATACTCTGGGATACACATGGTAGAAAGAGAGAACTCTTAACATTGTCCTCTGACATTCTTACACAGACTGTGGTACATGTGTGTTTGTGCTTACACACAATGTAATAAAATTTCAAAGAGTGGGGCTGCTCTTCCAGGGGTCCTGCACTCAATTCCCAGTATCCACATAGTAGCTCACAAACATCTGTAATGAGATCTGGTTCCCTCTTCTGGCCTGCAGGCATACATGAAGGCAGAAACATTGTATAATTAAATAAATAAATAAATAAATAAATAAATAAATCTTACAAAAGAATTTTTCAAAAAATAAGAAAGCTCTAGAATACAGCTCCGTGACAGGACAGCATGAGCAAACCCCTGGTTCAGTCTCAGGTCACACACACAGAACAGTCTTTAAGAAGGGAAGGGTGTGCCTGTGTGGGTCAGAGGAGGCCCTTAGGACTCCTGTAGATGGGTGTGGACGCATTTGACTGCTTCCACTGCTCATACATTCACTTGTCTTTGTTCCATAAGGTCTTCTGGGATGAGGAAGCAGCAGGCCCATGAAAGCTCCAGGCCCTTGTCCATTGAGCGTCCTGGGGCTGTGCACCCCTGGGTCAGTGCTCAGCTCCGAAACTCTGTCCAGCCTTCTCATCTTTTCATCCAAGATCCCACAATGCCACCCAATCCAGCTCCTAACCCCCTGACCCAGCTGGAAGAGGCCCGAAGGCGTTTGGAGGAAGAGGAGAAGAGAGCCAGCAAGCTGCCCTCCAAGCAGAGGTAGGCTCATGTGGTATGGGTGACCCTACATGGCCTTAAGGCCTGAAGAAGACCCTCAGGGGAAGACAGCTATTCTGGGCTGCTTCTCAACTGAGAAGCACAGAGGTAGCCCTGCTGCGGGACAGAGGACTGTGTGATCAAACGTTCTCACCAGCATGTGGCCAGATGGCCAACAGCTTTTGGGCATGCCTAACTTAGTGGTAGATATTCTGACCATATCTGGTAACAGCTATATAAAGCACAGCCACAGGGAGATGATGGACAACTCTGAAGCACAGGTAGTTATAGGATTTGTCTAGAGTGATCACAGCTCCAACCAACCCCTCTCTGTCTTCTCAACCTCAAGAACATCAACATCAGCCCCCTTTACCACCACAGTCCAGCAATCCTATCTGGTCCTTTAGGGAGTATGTTCTGCCCAAAGTCAAAAGATCTCTCTTTAGGAAGTATTCTTGGAGGCAGAACATGCCTTCTCTGACTCTTTTATTTTGTCTTTGAATCACTTGCCTGGCCATTCTGGCCTATTGGAATTCCCAAATGGGTAATAGTCTCCATGAGGGCTTAGGATTTGTTTCTTACCCAGTCCCTGGAACCATGGTCACATAAAGGCCACTATTGCCTTTTGAAACTATCGCCTCCTTTATTCAGTTTGTGTTGTGTAGATTCTGCGGTCTGACCTCACTTCTCTTCTACAAGTCCTCTTTCCCTGGGATACTACAACTCTTGACTAGCAGACTTTGCACTTAGTTGCCCCAGGAATTTAAACAATTCCCTGGTTGCTGAAAGTCTACACAGACCCACGCTCTGAGCCTATACTAGCTCCAAAAGAAGTCACAACTACCTTGAATACAAGGAACCAATTTGCCACCTGCTATAAGCCATGTTATGTACTTGTGCTGCCTGTTCTGTGTAGGAAGTGTTCCTCCTGGTGCTTGAAACATTGTATGTATCTGGCAAGAGTCTGAGGCAGTGGAGCAGGATGTCATGTGGGATCTGTTGGAATGATGCACTCAGAGGTCTTCAGGGTGCGCTCAGGAGCCAGTATTCCTAGGAGGCAGGATTTTTTTTGTGGAGTAGGGTATTTTGGGAGTTAGGATTCTCTTGTAATGCAGAGGTTGCATCTGTTCATTCTACCACTACCTGGCAAGCACCACATGGCAACAGCTGTGGCCAGTAGCATCACACACACACACACACACACACCACATGAACTTTATAAGCAAGTCTAGATGTATTAGCATCACACATCTCACACACGCACACACACACACACACACACACACACACATACCACATATGAACTTTATAAGCGAGTCTAGATGTATTAGCATCACACATCATACACACACACACCACACACCACACACACACACATATGAACTTTATAAGAAAGTCTAGATGTATTCAGTGAAAGGCCCAGGCCTTGTCAGGCTCTGTTAAGGTAGATCAGAGTAAAGTCACTATTAGGGACCTATAATGGCATGCCCATGTAAAGGGTGCTCTTGGAAAGGCTCTGTTTTGCAGAGATCCTAGGACATACCTCAGTCATGATAACAACAGCTCCCCCAAGAAACAGTATGACAGAATCACTGCTGCTGACCATATCTTATATCCACATCATCTTCAGTAAGTTGTGATGAATCTGTATAGAAAGAACCACATCCCTGGAAGTGTCTTGGAAGGCCTTCTCGAAGAACTTCTAGCTAGAGAAAACATCTGAACAGGAGCTGAAGAAAGCCTGTAGCACCACGACCAGCAGTTCTCCAGGGTGTATTCCAAAGAGCAGACTGGCATTGCCCCTGTGTCTAGACACTTAAGGCAGGGCTTCTGATGATATGTGAGTGGGAGTTATTGGCAGCTAGTTCCTACTGCTCACCCTGTCTGTGCACACTGTCCACAACACTGGCTGAGCCCCATCTTCTTTGATGCGGGTTGTTCCCTAGGTATGTGCAGGCAGTCATGCAGCGGGGACGCACCTGTGTCAGGCCAGCATGTGCACCGGTGCTGAGTGTGGTACCAGCCGTGTCGGACTTGGAACTCTCCGAGACAGAGTACGTGTGCCCTGTGGGTCCTCCTGGTTCTGCCCATCCCAGCCCAGGCCAAATCCCAAAGTGGAGCACCTATTTTGATAGGCTTTGTCACTGAGCTAGGAAGCATGAGGGCTGGAGAAAGGCCTGCTGGGGCTTCTTCCTCCTGTCTCCCAATAAAGGAGATCATACCTGTTGAGTGTAATGGCATGATCGGTAGGTCTATGTGTGGGCATCACAGCTTGCCTTTCATCTTGTCTTTACTCTCCTGAGCTTCTGAGCTAACTCTGGGGATGTTTGGGTCCACCACCATTCTACACAGGATCAGGTCTACATTCCTAATTCCCTTGAAATAGCACCAAGAGCTTGAGGTAACTTTATATGAGTATCTGGGTGGTGTGCCTACAGCCAGGACTTAGGAACTGCACCTCCTCCTGCCATAGCCACATGTAGGTCAGGGACATTTCTGACTATGCCCTTCCTGTTCTCTTACTAAAGACAGAAAGATGAGGATCCCCTTGGGCCTTGGGACCTCTGCAGATGGCCCTCCAGTTGTTCTGGAGAAGTAGGTCTCCCCAGGTTCAATCCCCAGAGAACTTCCAAAAGCCCATTGCTGGAAAAAGGTCCAAGAACCTAAAAATTACATCCAGAATGGCCCATGTATCTTACTTGGCCGAAGGAAAGCAGCCATGTGGACATGGGCGAGGTCAGCTATGGAAGCTTCTGGGGTGATTAAAAAGTACAGGAACACAGGAGCAGACTCGGAGCAGCTACACAGCCCTTTGAGGACCTGAGTAAGAAACTGCTCAGACCTCCAGTCTGCTTTGGAGATCCTGGTCATCCTGGTCCTAGGAACACTTCCCTTCCAGATCTGTGCAGCACTTATTGGTCCATCCTCAAGACTTAATGGAAGTTTGGAGAGGTTTGGACTTATCTTAGTGTCTTAGGACCAACCCCCTTACAACTTTGGAGATGGGACTTTGTGAGCCAAAGGCCTGGTCTGGTTATTGTGGGTATCTGTGTCCACTTTACATGGTGTGAAGGAGGAAGTGCTTCTTTTAGACCTAGACCTGTAACTTATTTTCTTGTGAGTGGTTTACACAGGACTGACACCCAGATTTTGGGTAGGTGGGTGGCAGGGCCTGTGGACACTACATTGCTGAGTAAGATGCTGACCCTAGGATGTCTTGTCCTCTGTTGGTAGATGGTACCTTTGAGGTACTCTGTGTGACCTTGGCCTGAGCACACTACTTACCACTCTGTTTCTGTCCCAGGACAAAATCACAGAGAAAGGCAGGTGGCGGGAGTGCACCACCATGTGACAGCATCGTTGTGGCCTACTATTTCTGTGGGGAACCCATCCCCTACCGGACCCTGGTGAGGGGCCGTGCTGTCACGCTGGGCCAGTTCAAGGAGCTACTAACCAAGAAGGGGAGCTACAGGTGAGAGGAGAAACTGCAACCATAGAGCATATTTGTCTAGCATGCTATTTGGTTTAGTGTAGAAGGAAACAGTTTCCTGTCCCACTGGTCTTTACCCTACTTCTCTCAGCCATGGCTGCTGCTTACTGCTCTATTGGGGGCACATGAGGATTGGATGGGATGGCATCGGGACTGGCCCTCTTTTCTAGCCTCAGACCTCTCCCTCCATGTCAGCCAACTCAAAAACTCCAGTAGTAAGATCACTGATACCTGAGTGACATGGGAGCCTGTCAGCCCTCCTGGTATCAGCCTGGTGGACGGCAGAGCTGGGGCCCCAAGAACTCTGCTCTACCTGAATCAGAAGGCTATCAGCAACCTCCACCTACCAGAAGCCAGGATTGGGGCTCCCAGGGGTTTTGTAGCAATTTTCAACATGCTGTTAACTCAGACCTTTCAGTGGTCCCAGTCCTAACCCAAGTGTAGCCACTGCCAGCAGGCACCAGCCAAGATTCCAGCTCATTGCAGGGTGATAGGAATTCCAGGGGTTCAAGGACAGCTTCTTGGAGCTGGCTTTTCTCACTGTCTCCACAATTTTCTGCCCCTAGATACTACTTTAAGAAAGTGAGTGATGAGTTTGACTGTGGTGTGGTATTTGAAGAAGTGCGGGAGGATGAGGCAGTCTTGCCTGTCTTTGAAGAGAAGATCATTGGCAAGGTGGAAAAAGTGGACTGAGCACTGGGCAGCACACCCAGGGTACAACCATCACTAAAGTGCAGTCATCATCGAGTGAGCAGCCTTGTCCTCCAGAGCCTCATATGGGGAACAGCACAAGATTGTGCCATAAGCTCTTGGAGTGGGGGTGGGGGTCTCAGGTGTCTGCCATACCTCTGTCCCCTCTGGGTCTGGGAAAAGGGGGAGTGTTCCTACTGAGTGGTTCTGTGGGTTTCTCTGTCTTGCTTTTCAAAAGGAAAGCTCACCTACCCCCACATCACCCCCTGAAGCAATACCAGGAACTATCTCATGACCCTCAGCAGCTCTTGCTTCTGAATGCAGATTGACCCAGGGATACCTTTACCTGGGCTTTTAACCCAGTGTCCTCTTCTCCCTCTGGGACCTATCCACTGCACCTGGTTGGGCTCAGGCCCAGTAGCAGGGGATCCTGTGGGGGCCTCTGTATATTGTACATGTCACTGAGTGCCTTCAACATAGCTGTCTCTTGCCTGCCACTGTGTGAGTCTGGCGGCTGAGTACCTCAGGCCCCTTTGCCTGTCTCCTACCAGCTTGGTTCAGCAGGGGGGTGTGGGGGGGGAATCTGGTCTCTTCTAAGTGTCCATGTAAATATGTATATTTCTCAGGCCAGGGCCAGCAGGGGGTACCCTGAGCCCATTTTTCATGCGATGACTTGTACAATTACTTTTCAAAGGTACTTGGATAATAATGAAATAAAACAGTTTTTGAACCTGCCTTGGATGTGTGATATACTGTCTGCTGCCAGTGGGCAGAGACAGTGGCTATGCTGCCTTTCAGCCAAGCAGTGAAAGAGGCAAGCTGGCCTCTGTATGTGTTAATTGTTCTTGACCAGGCAAACCCCAACGAGAGAAAGGTCAGGCCCCATGAGGTGCTGAGTTAGAGGCAAGCACCAGGGGCCAAGCTAGGCAGACCAGCAGCCAACCCTGCTCATGAAAGACACAAAGCCTGGGGAAACATTTTTATTCATAGTGCACACCTCCCTCCAGCACCTGAGGACACCACTCCCTGGAATGCAGTGTCCATATGGCTACAGCTCCTCCTTGGGTCCTACAGTGGAATTGTCTTGTTTTTCCTAGAAAGGATCACAGAAGCCCAGCTCAGACCTGCCTCTGCCCAAATCCTGGAAGAGAACCCATTCAAGGGTTCCAGAATAGAGTACCCACTGGGGTGGAGATTGTAGGCTCCTTGGGCTTCTCCTCCGGCAGGTCACCCCCGCTGTCCAGGAACTTGGAGAATGTCTCTAGGTCCCTGGTGCTTTTATATTCTATCACCTGAGGAGAAAGAGAAGGACCTGAGGGCACACTCCCCAGCCACAGCCTAATGCTACCCAAGCCAACTATGGAGTAGTAAGTTGCCTACTCCTGCCCCATCCATCCCATCACCTTCCGATCTGGCCCTGCAGGGAAGAACTTAAGGGTGGGATAGCCATGCACAGAAAAGGCCTCCAGCTCATTAGCTGTAGCATCCAACTCAGCGATGACAATGTCCTCACGATCCCTGTACTTCTCTGCCAGTGACTCCCAGGCTGGAGCCATCTCCTTGCAGTGACTGCACCATGGGGCATCTAGGGGAGGAGTCACACTTGGCTAGTTGACCCACACCCCCCACCAGCTTACCACCCTCTCCCTCTTCAAAACTCACAGAACTTGACAAACACGTTCTTGGTTTCATCAAAAGCCACCTGCTCAAAATTCTTGCCCACGAGTGTCTTGACTGGCCGCTGATCCCAGTCTGGGGGTATCTCCTGGCTCAGGAGATAGGGCTGGGAAAGCAAGGAGGCTTTCACTGGAGTCTTGTGAGGGCCAAGGTCCTGGGACTGCTGCTCCTTCTTTCCTCTAAGAGCTACAGACCTTGACTTGCCCATGGAGGACTGCCTGGCAGAAGGCAGCCACAGAAGCTGCAGTGATGGGCACATCTGTAGGTGCATACTTCTTGGTGGTCTCAACATTGATCAGGCGCAGAGTGGGGGCTTCCTCAGCCTTGAGGCCAAAATACTTAAGCACATGTTCATTGTCAGCAGCCACATCCACCATCACGAACAACACCTGCCAAAAGCCATAGCAAGTTTGGGGTCTCCCTTAGCCCTACCACTCCTCCCTCCTGCCCCCCCAAGTACCTGCCCCCGGAATGGGGGAGCTGCCTCCCTGAAGTCTGTCAGCAGTTCCCTGTGCTGAGCTAGTGTCTGGTTCACAAACAGCAGCAGGTGGTTAAGGATCTTGGCTGCAAAGATCTTAGGTGATGTCTGGAGAGGTGGGAAACAAATAACTTTCACTGGGCCTCTGTTGGAGGGCTGTCCAAGGTCCCTCCACCCCTGCCAACCCTCCCATTTGTAAAGGTCCCTCTACCCTACCTCGCTGTGACCTGTAGCATTACTTGCCTGGCTGTTGAACTCTGTGACCAGGTGCATGCTATGTATTTTAAGAAAGCGCGACAGGTCCCCCAGGTCCAGGCCGGTGTCCTTGTCTACTGGGAAGTCAGCTCGACCCTCATCAAACTGGATATCAGCAAAGTTAGCAGGAGCTATGGCCCTGACCCCAACCCTGTCCTTAGCCCCAACCCACCTTCTTGAAAAGGATCACAGTATCCTTGGTGAGGCCAAACTTCTGAAAGAGCTGTGGCTGGTCAGTGAAGCCAAAGGTTATATCCAGGGCATCCCTGGCCAAGGCCAGGAAGGTGGCCACATCCTCTTCCTGTAGATTCTACAGACCCAGCCCCGTGAGAATGGTATTTGCTACAAGCACTGTTGCCACGACCCATCTATCCCTCCTACTTTACCTGAAAGAAGCCAATGACCACCACCTCCCATTTAGCTATCAGTGCCTGGACACCTTCCTCATCTTCCAGACGTGCAGCACTGGGCCCCACTCTCCGTCTCAGCCACTCAGCAATGCCCTCCGCCTTCTGTGGCCCTGCAGAGATGTCCCTATTCAGACTGCACTTCTGCCCCAACCCTAGACCACACCCACTCCACGCCTGCACACTTGTCCACCCCTGGCCATGCCCACATCATACCTGTGTATTCTTCAGGATTTGTGCGGTTCCCATTCTGGAAAAACTTGAGTGTCGGGTACCCTACCACGCCAAACTCCTTGGTCAGTTCTGGTTCCGCAGGCCCATCCACCTTGGCCAAGGTGACTGAAGCTGACTCTGCTGCCAGCAGGGTAGCTGCCTTGCTGTACTCAGGAGCTAGTGCCTTGCAGTGACCACACCATGGGGCATCTGGGGGATGAGGCTATGAGGGCACCAGTCCTCAACAGCCCCAGCTGCAGCCCAGGTCCAACCAGAAGCATGTTCTGTTCATACCCTCCCTTAGGCCCGTCCTCAGGCATTGATCACAACAACACCTGGGTGCCAGACCCCAGAGAACCCTTAGGGCCCAGGCACAGCAAGCAAGGTTTAGGAGTTTGGAAAGAATCTTGCTTCCTCTCTCCAGGGCCACATGTAGCTTTTTTCTGAAACCTACTAGCTAAGAATGGCTTTGACATTTGTAAAGGGTTGTAAGGAACCATAGACACATGGCCCCGAATGGGCCACCCAATCTGGACACTGCCTTCACAGGACTGGTGACCAGCCATTTGGGATAGAGGCCCCGATACAGTAATGCTAGTGTGTCCATGGCTGACAGAGCAGGGGGCTTATAGGCATCCACATCTTCTGGCTGCCTACAGATCTACTTCCACTCTTTCTCACTCACACTAGACCACCACCAAGCCCAGCTCAATATCAGGACGTCCTGTACAGGCACCCTCTCAGGGATCCTGGGACACAGGGTACCCACAAGTCTAGGAAGTAGAAGCCTGAACCCCTGTGCTATCACCATGGACCCCAAACTTTTGACCCAAGCACTCACAAAACTCCACCATCAGGGCTGGATGCTCCTGTAATGCCAGGCTCAGGTTACGGTGGCTCAGGACCAAGATCCCATCCTCCTTAGGGACTTCTTCCCCAGTGGACTCCTCAGGGAGCACCTCTGAGGAGCCCTCAGTCTCCTGTCCCTGTCCCCATGGGCCTGAGACACCCAACAGGAGCAGCAACACTGTCAAGAGCCAATCGTCCATGGTGTGCCAGGCCCTGAAGGCTGGAGTAGATAAAGGGATCAGGGACCAAGCAGCAATAGCCACGTGGCACCTGGCTGGGTCTCAGGGAAGATAAAGCCTGAAAGGCCCCCAGGTGGGCGGAGATAGGCAGAAAGAGGCAACATGAGGCCAGCGAGACAGGGTAACATTTAATGGGCACCAGGCAGAGGGGCAAGACACAGCAGAGTGGGGGACATCTGGTCACCAACTGGGAGGTCTAGGGAATGCTTGCAGGTCCTTCTGCGAATGACAGAAATTGGGAAAACAGGCTCCAAGTAGGTTCAGTCCTTCCAGTCCTGGCAGACCTGAAGGCACCACTCCCAGGACAGGTGGTCAAGCCTGTCATCATCAGTAAAGAGGGACCTGACCACGTAGAGGCCACGTGCCAATGCGCCCCTTGGTGCTTCCTCCACTGTCGTCACAAATTCATACTCCTGGGCCCTGGGGCCATAGCTGCCCACCATGAAGATGGCCTTGTCCACTGTGGAAAGGAAGGTAATTAGGAGCCACCCCTCTTTCCATCTCTCCCAGCCCCAGGCTGCCCTCCACAGTATCTCACCACGTAATCCCCGACGATAGGTGTGATGCAGACATTTGAGGCCACTGACAATCTCCTTATTGACCTGGGGAAAGGAGAATGTTGAGGGCCTTCTCTAGAAGGCTGGGACATGGCTGCCCCTACTGCAGCTACCCTCACCTTGAAGGTGATCTTCACCTTGTATTCAATGCCCTCCTTCAGGATAAACACCTGGTTCTTCAGTGCAGCCAGGTCTCCTGTCAGAGAAATGATAGGTACACTCTAAATTTCCAGGGTGTACAAGACCCTGCCCCAGGAATAGCTATATGGGACTGGCCGTGCCCATGGCAATGCACCCAAGGAAGTAGGATTCTGCACAGGGTCCTAGGATCGTCTTCATCCAAAGATGGGCTGAGGTCTGCAGAGGGGGTTACCTGTAAGGTCCATGATGATAGGCCCTGGAGCCTGATCCGACAGCAGTGTCAGCCTAGTCACCTGCACGTTGGGCAGGCTGGGGTCTGAGGAGAAACAGCATCCACAGGGTGCCCTGCTGACCCCACCTTCCCCTCCCCCGGCTTGCAGCCCTCCACATCCAGGCCCCAGGCCATACCCATAATGGGTGGCAGGGGCCCCAGCAGCGCCTGCTTGTACTTGACCAGGCTCATGTCCTCAGGGTCCAGCTGCCAGATTGCCAGCATGCTCTTCTTCCTAGGGGCCTGGTACTCTGGTACAGTTTCATCCAGCACCTCATCTGATGGGATTGGCTCCCCCTCCTTGTCAGCCAAGAGGACTGGAAGTGGGGGAAGGCATAAGCACCTGCCACCCGCTGACCCTGGCATTCAAGAGCTGAGCTGGGATCCACACTCTCACCAATTGTGTCTCCCACTGCCCAGTGGAGCTAAAGAAGCCAGAGGAGCTGTCACAAACACACAGTGGCTCCTATGTCCCTAGAAGTCCCTAGGCTTGGTCTCTTCAGAAGGGGATTTGTTGAGTGCAAGAGTTCCCTAAGAGACCCTGGAGAGACCAATTTGTTTCTGGTCCCCTTACAGGCCACTGCTTAAGAGTAGGGCCCTGAGGTACCCCAGGGGCTCCCCAGCTCTGTGCTCTTCCCATATCCTCGGCCCCTCCAGTGGTTCTCCTAAACTAGGGGTCTCCATAGCCCCTTTGGGTGTCTTGGGCAGAGGTCTCGCTGAGATGCTGCCCATTGCCCTCCAACCTTAGGATTGCTTCTTACCGGAAGGAGCCCCAGCCCCAGCTACGGGAGAGGCCGCAGCCTCTGGGCTGGACACACTCCTTTCCTCCTGGTCCCTTCCCCAGAAGGGTCTGCAAGGACTGAAGTCCCACGCCCGGCCAGAATCCACGCCATGAGGTTCCCACAAGCCCCCAAAGTTGCCGCGGGGACTGACCCCCAACCACGCCGCTCCCTTGCTGCCCCCGGCGCACGTGGCCGCCTCCCGGCGGGGCCACTCACCTCTGGCGCACAGCGCCAGCCGGAGCAGCTCCAGCAGCTGCGCCCCCAGCTCGCACGCGTCCAGGCCCAGCATGGTAGCCGCGGCCCGCCGCGGAGCCGCCGCCCGCTCGGCTCAGCCCCGGCGCGACTGCGGTGAGCTCATCCCGGCCGGGAGCGCCCCCCGCGCCCAGCGCCGCGCCCGCGCCGCGCGCCCCCAGCCGCTCCGCGGACCCCGCGCAGCCCGCAGAGACGCGCGTGTCGTCCGCACCGCGCCGGAACCCCGTCGTCCCTGCCGCGCCCCGCGCCGGGACGCGTCGCCAGGAACCCAGGGCCGCCCCACCCCCACGGGGAGTCGGGTCTCCTGGGATTTCCTAGGCGGGACGTGCTGTCCAGGGACGCCAAGTGGAACAGGTGCTACTCCCCCACGTCCCTGGACTCCCATTATCAGCAGATGGCGCAGGGCACACCTGGAACCCCCACCCCACCCCCCGCAACCCTCCACCTGCTCCCTCCCTCTTGTTTGGGCAAAGGGGACTCCTGGGACCTATCAGTCTCCAGCTGGGCCACACCCTGTTGGTTCTGGGCACCCGCACACTGAAGTGCAGTCTGAACCACACAGACTCAAGGGTCCCTTAAATCTTATTGGTGCAGATTGTGAATGTGGGGTGGGGGTTTGTATCTGTGGAGACCTGGGAACCCAGACAATTCTGCAGGTTCCTATGATTGGGAAAAGAAAGGACACTGAAGAAACAGAGAGTTGGTGCTGAGAGATTTCTTAATCTTGATGTCTAGAGGAGACCTAGGTTTGGGGTGTGTGTGTGGGGGGGTGTTGATTAGCCAAGGCAGGTAGGTGATTGGTGAGCTGGGCCTTCAGCTGAGCACGGCAAGACCAAAGGCCTGGATCTGAGCAAGGAAGTTGTACAAAGCAGTGTCTTGCATTTCTGGGAATAACTAGGAATCAGACCCACCTTTGCAGGCCACCATTAATGCTGAGGCATTGGGCTAGTGACAACACTGCCTACTACTTTTCCAAAGCAAGATTAGACAAGGAGGTCCAGACTAAAATTACTTGTCCTTAGTTGGGGATAGTTTCAGCTGCCAGCAGCCTGAAACCTCCATAGATGCCTACTCATGCAGGGAGAACCGCTGGCCTATGGTCAGCCTGATATTGTGTGTAGGTAAAGTAGGGGGCAGGAATAGGCTGGGAGCTACGGGTGATGTAACATATCTAGGCAGGATACCACTCAAGCCCATGATCCATTGGAATCAATTCAAATAACACATTGAAGGTTCCTGGTCTCAGTAAAGCCAATTCCCCCTCCTTTGGTTCTCTCTCAGCATTTCTTGGGAAGAGAAAGAGGGCACCCTATCATCAGGAAAGAAGAAAGGACCCATTAGTGCTTTTATAAATAAATGGGCAGCAACCCTGCCAGGTGTGGCTTCACACATGGTGCCACATGTCTGAAAGGATACTCCTCAGGCCAGTCAAACTACAGTTCTGACCCCACACCCATGACTCTGCTGGTCCCTGCACTATTTAAGGGCCCATGGATGGTGTAGCACTACTGAGACCCTAAACTAACGCTTCCAACCTGCTCCACCTGGCCAGATAGGCTCCTCTGATAGAGTCCTCCATCCTTTCTAGGCTTTATCCTTTCTTAGTGTTTCCACCCTGATGAAAACTTGTCCTTTTCCAGAGCTTCGGTGACATGTCCCATCTCCAAGACCAAGCCTTGAGGTAGGTAGCCACCAGACCAAGGCAGGCTCCTCTGCTTGACAGTCATCTGAGGTTTCAGGCTGCCCCCACCACAGGCTATCCCAAGTCACAGCCTGCAAGAGCTCCCGTGACTCGGTCGTGCTCGGTCTTGCGGGAACCTGTGCTCACACGGTTAACCTTGGCGGGAGGGGCCGGCAAGGGGCGGGGCGTCTCCTCTCGGACATCCATCCGCCATGGCCATGGCTATCCGCTGCACACCCCATGGCGGGTGCTCCCACACGCAAAGGCCACATCTCAGCAAGGTGGGTCCTCGGCTTTTGAGCATAGGGTTTGGGCAAGAGAGGGGACGTGGAACGCGGCAGGTGAGGGTGGTGAACAGCACTGGGGAGACCCGGGAAAACACTGGGAGTTCAGAACAACAGCACTGGATGGCCCTAGTCGGGCCTTTGCTGCTGCGGTAGCCTGGAGAACCTGGGGTAAGTGCGCACGATCTGTATTGCTCCCTCCACCTCCCGCGCTCACTCTCAGATGGAGCGGATGGTCGTGAGTATGCAGGACCCCGACCAGGGCGTGAAGATGCGGAGCCAGCGCCTTTTGATAACCGTCATTCCCCACGCGGTAACGGGTGAGGCTCGTGGATACCCTGGGAGAGCAGGGCGCCTCGGTCTCCGCCCACTTTGCCTTTCCCATGCAGGCAAAGACGTCGTGGAATGGCTGGTCCAGAAGTTCTGCATCTCGGAGGAGGGTGAGAGTCATCCCACCGCAGCTTGGGGCGGTGGCGGATGGGGCGCTGGCAGAGAGCTCACTTTTCTTTCTCTTCAGAGGCCCTGCACCTGGGCATACTTCTAGCGAAGTATGGCTACATCTACCCACTGCGTGAGTCCCGAGACTTGACGCTTCGGCCTGACGAGACACCCTACAGGTTTCAGGTCAGGCCCAGGGTAGCAGGGTGCACCCACACTGGGGAAGGATGGAGCTTACTGGGGTTGGAGCAGGACCTTGTGATGTTCTAGACTGGATCCGCACCCTCCCCCAAAAGATTTGGACAGGGACAAGTCAAGGGAGCTTCAACTTTCTGGGGCTGCAGCAGCCATGCAAACAGCAATGTGTGGAGCATTGAGCTTGAGTCCAGCAGCAGGTCCCAGCTCTGAAAGATTATCTGCTAGGTGTGGTCATAGGAGCCCAGCACCTCTGTGTGTGAGTCTAGGCCACCCCAAGCTCAGAGAGTCCACATCCTTGGATGAACAGGCTCCATGTATGTATTTCTCAGTCAGCTGGGGAGGCATTCAGAGTCATGGAGGTAGTCCCTTTACAGAACCCCAACGGCCTCAGTGCCAGGTAGAAAGAATGGGCAGTGATCAGCTGGAGCTTCCAGACCAGTCATAGCTAGGAGCCATAAGGTGGTGGGGGTGGTGGGGGTGGGGGGTAACTGGGAGAGATGATAAGACCTTGGACAGCATTTTCCCTGCACAACACAAGACGCCCTACTTCTGGACAAGCACTCTGTGGCCTGCTTCTGAGCTAGACTATGGTGAGTGGGAGAGATATAAATCTAATCTGGGAACTGGTGGCCCCAAGGCAATGCCATGGGGTTTGGAAAGTGATGGCCCTCTGCATTATGTTCCTATCCTTCCAGCCATCTATCTGGCTAAGAAGAACATCCAAAAACAAGGGGCCCTGGTGGACTACGAGAAGGTGGGATCTCCAGCAGGCTAAATCCTGCACAGACTCATCCCTTGAACCCACAGCATACAGCCTAGGCTGCTAGATAATGGGCATCCCTACTCAGTCCCTGCAGTCTCACTGGGAAGGCCCCCATACCTCCAGAGGAGGCTTAGGGTTCCCAAAAGGGGAGGCAGCCTCTGTTTATGATCCCATGGGGGGTGAGCTGGTTTCTTTACCAGGTGGGAACACACATACACATACACACACACACACACACACACACACACACACACACACACACACACAATTAACGCCCTGCAGTGTCCCTGAGAGCTGGGGTCCATGTTCCAGAGCTAGGCCTGTGTGGAGGTTACCCACTTTACCCACTGGATACCCTGCTGCCCTCCAGGAACATTATGCCCAGCTGCACAAGAAGATCAATCATGCATGGGATCTAGTAGTGATGCAGGCTCGAGAGCAGCTGCGGTGAGACACCAAACCACAGCTAGTTGTACACTGAGCTCAGGATGGGGAGTGCTGTTGTAGGACCAGTTTCCTCTCATTTCTGCCTACTCCTCCCAGGGCAGCTAAGCAGCGCCGGAAGGGAGACAGGCTGGTCATTTCGTGTCAGGAACAGACATACTGGCTGGTGAACAAACCCCCTGTGAGTCCTCATGTGGTGGGCAGAGGAGTTGGCCTGGCCATCAAAGGGGGGTCTGTGTGCTTTGCTAAAAGACTATCTCAAAACAGCCTCCTTGAGGCTGTGGTGCATCTCAGGGTCTGGGTGGGTGACTGCAAGTTTGTTTTGTTTCTCGATTGAAAATGTATAGGTGACATGGTCAGGCCTGAGGCTGCCTCTAGTCCTAGACCATTGAACAAATCAGCTTCACTCTGTCTATGGGAGACACACAAGAATTAATGTAGGACTTGAGGGTCCTAGGAGGCAGGGTGGGGGCTGCTGAACACGTTACAGCAGAGGGACTAGGTTTCAGGGGGCGGTGCCTGGGAAGCTGAGGTCCTAGCATATTTCTTGAGGTCTGCTTACTATATGAGGAGATTGCCCTGAGTCAGGGTTGGTAGAGAGATGGGGTTTAAGGCCAGGTCCAGACTCAGTTCCCACACCAAAGAGTAAAGAGTATTGAAATCTGTTGGGAATGGAGAGCTTAGCACCACACCTCACCATCCTTCTGCAGCCTGGGGCACCTAACATTCTGGAGGAGGGTCCCGAAAGAGGCTCTTACAACTCCAGTCGAGTACAGATGGTAAGCACCTCACTTTTGGCTTCAACACCCCACTGCCTGCTGCTTTAACACTAACATGTGCCCTTCCACTCAACCCACTTCCAAGTTCACTGGAGTGCTCATCCATCCAGTTACCCTTTGATCACCTAACTACCAGATGTGGCCTCTCCAAGGTCCCTATTTTTCGCTGTACCTGGACTCAGTCTCTTGCACTCCACCTCAGGCCCCCTTAGTAACTCTTGTCCTCCTCTTTTCTCCCATCTGCTGCCTTGGGTGCAAGTAAGTGGTGGTGCTGGGGGAGGGTTGAAGGCTCTTCCCCCAGGCTGAAACAGCATCAGAGTTCCCAGTGAGGTGAAATGATGACAAGCAAGGCAATGGCCTGGGGGACCTGGGCCCACAGGGACCTCCCCTCAAACCTCTGGTCACATCCAAACTGGAGAAGGTGGGACCCAGTACAGACAGGCCCGAACTAATACAGCAGGCGACAATGCCTCTTGACTCAATCAGTCCCTCCCCCCAAAGCCCACGCACATTCTAGAACAGATCCTGTTGTCTCACAGCATCTTGTTAACATCAGCCCCTAACATTCATCCAGGTTTCTGTGCATAAAAGCAGAGACTAGGATGAATGTTAGAAGTCAGGAGCACCATTCACCTCAGCCCCATGCCCAGTGTGGCTAAGGAGTTGGGATTGTTGGCCAGTCTACTAGATGGCTCCTGCAGTCTAGCCATACAGGGATGCCTAGATGCACTGTGACTTGGTTAAAGATGGCTTCCTAGACAGGGATTTCTCAGTATATATGTTTTTCAAAAGACTTTAAAGGCCAGGCATGATGGCACATGCTGTTAATTCCAGCACTTGAGAAGCAGAGGCAGGTGGATCTCTGTGAGTTCAAGGACATCCTGGTCTACATAGCAAGTTCCAAGGCTACAAAAAGAGACTGTCTCAAAACAGCCTCATGTGGTGGCTCACACCTTTAGTTCAGGCAGATCTCTGTGTTCAAAGCCAACAGGGTATACAGAGCGAGTTCCAGGACAGCCAAGCCAGCCAGCGCTGTTATACAGAGAAACCTTGTCTTGAAAAACCCAATCAAAACAAACAACAAACAAAAATACTTTAAGTGCCATTTATGATGGCAAACACTTCTAATCATAGTTACTTGGGAGGTGAAGGCTGAAGGATCAGAACTGTAAGGGTATCCTCAACTACATTGTGAGTTCAAGGCCAGTATGAACCAAAGAAAGCCCTGACTCAACAACAAAAATAGTTGAAGTCATCAGAAAATATGACAGCTTAGTAACAAGTGAAGAATTTCTAGGTAGCCTGGGGAACCTTAGAACATCTTCAGTCTCCAGATAAAGGCTGTCAGAAGCCTCCCCCGGGGCTAGGAGGAGGGGGCTCCAAAAGTTGGGTGGCAGATCTGAGCCATTCTTTGCTACCTCCTGGTTGGACAAGATCTCTGCCCTGAGTGGTGGCATGGGAGGATTCCTTAGCCCAGAAGGCTGCTTTTTAACTCAAGTCACCTGTGTCTTCCAGATCTAGAGCTCCGATTTCTATAAGTGTGAGGTAGGTCTGAGAAACTTGGGGGGTTAGGATGCCTATGCCCCATCACCCATTCCATCCCACAGATCCTGACTCAACTCTGATGTCCTAGATCGAGCGCTTCAGGAAGGCATTGGGCAGGAACCGGGTGAAGTCCTCTGTCTGCCTCGAGGTGTGAGTGAGACAGCAAGAGACCCTTCCCAACCCAGTACCTTTATAGAGCCTTTTGTCCCTAAGGCCACACTGCACCGGCCCCTGGAACCCCCAGGTACCTGAAGTTCAGCAGTCAGCATGGCCTGCACGATCCCATCATGTCAGGATGCCTGCCCAGCAACCCTTGGATCACAGACGATATCACCTACTGGGCCATGAATGCACCCACGTAAGTCCTGGGTGTTCTCGTGACACTGTCAAATACTCCCAGACTTGTAGCAGGATGGGCAGCCCTGCCCCTCATTCCAGGGTGACTGTCCCCACAAAGCTCCGTGTTGAGAGATGGAGTTTCAGCTTCCGGGAGCTCCTAGATGACCCCATGGGGCGTGGCCACTTTATGGATTTTCTTCAGAAAGAGTTCAGCGGTGAGAAGTCTACTGTCCCAAGGGAGGGAGGCCACTACCTGGGACCCTGCCCCAGGCGTTCTTAAGCCTTCTCAGTGGCTTAAGAACCCCAAACCCCAATTGCTGCCCTGATCTCAGCGGAAAACCTCAGCTTCTGGGAGGCATGTGAAGAGCTACGCTTTGGCGGACAGGCCCAGGTCCCCGTCCTGGTGGATGCTGTCTATCAGTAAGTATGTGAAGTGGAAGCTAGTTGGCTTTTGCTCAGGCCCAGCACGGGCCTACTCTGTACCATCTGTATCCTAGACAGTTCTTGGCCCCTGGAGCTGCTCGCTGGATCAACATTGACAGCCGGACCATGGAATGGACCCTGGAGGGGCTGCGCCAGCCGCACCGCTATGTCCTCGATGCAGCACAACTGCATATCTACATGCTCATGAAGAAGGTAGCCCTTCCGACCCTTTCTGCTCTGTTGGGTTTGTCTGTTTGGCTTCATAAGGAGTGCCCACATCCTCTGCCACTCACTGCCCATTTCAGTAAACCAGCATAGTGGTGTTCAGATGCCACCATTGCCTCAACCGCTAGTGTACCCTCTGATCATCTTATGGTTCAGATGGAGCCAAAGCTTGATTCTTTGTACTATTGACCATTTAAAACAATTAATGGGATCCTTAGTATTTGTTCAGAGCGATTGGTGAGGTTTTGTAGTTTGTCTGAGTCAGGGTCTCTAAGGATGTATAAATGCCCAGACTGGCCTTTGACTAGGTGATGCTCCTGGCTCAGCTGCCTGATGTTAATACCATAATAAATTCATAGAATTCTTAGGGTATGGTGTGGCAAACCTTTAATCCTGGCACTTGAGATCCAGAGGCAGGTAGATCTCTATGAGTTCAAGGCCAGCCTGGTCTACATAATAAAATCCTGCCTCAAAAACATAGATTTCAACATATTTAATAAGTTTCAATCCACAACAATTGAGCATCACCATCCTTTTCATTAGAGACAGTCTCCTGTAGTTCAGAGTGGCCTTGAATTTGCAATGGATGACTGAACTCCTGATCCTTCCGTTTCTACCCCAAGAGTGTTAGGATTTCAGACATGCATTATCACACCATCAAAAAAAAAAAAAAAAAAAGTTTTCTCAAAAAACAAAACAAGCAGACAAAAGCTAAACAACAACAACAACAACAAAAATCCAGGCATGGTGGCACAAGCCTTTAATCCCAGCACTTTGCACAGGGGTGGGATGGAGGTGAGGTGGGGGTGGTGGGAGGCAGGCAGATCATGGTGAGTTCTGGTCTACAGAGTGAGTTCCAGAACAGCCAGGCTACACAGAGAAACCCTGTCTCAAACCAGCCAAACAAGAAAGTATTGGTTTTTTTTTTTTGTTTTTTGTGTTTTTTTTAAATGTGTCTCCAGAGTGGAGAGCTAGCTCAGTGGTTAAGAGCACTGCTTGCTCTTCCAGAGGTCCTGAGTTCAATTCCCAGCATTATAAGTGGCTCACAACCATCTATGAGATCTGGTGCTTTCCTCTGGTCTGGGAGCATGTATGGAGGTAGAACACTATATAATAAATCGTTTTTTTTCTTTTTCTCTTTTTTTTTTAATGTCTCCATAAAAAAAAAAAAAGGCTGCAAATAAACCTGTAGGGCATTAAAAAAAAAAAAGTTGGTTTCTATATGTCCCACAATCCCACTTGGATTCTGTTCATTCTCCCACTTGGACTCAAGCTTACACTCCTGGCCTAGTCATCTTAATGGTTACATTTCATGACTCCCCATCCCTTGTTGGCATTCTGCTTTCTGGTGTGTGAGTGTGCTCTTTTTTTTTTTTTTTTTTGAGATTATCCTGGAACTCACTATGTAGACCAAGTTAGCCTTGCCTTGAACTCACAGAGGTCCACCTGTCTCTGCCTCCCAAGTGTTGGATAGTTGCCCCCACCCCAGCACCCTGTTCTGCATGGCCTATGAGCAGAAGGTGGCCCCAGCAATGACTGACTGGACCTGGATAGGAAGTGTAAGAGTCAGATTGGACACTGTCTCCTACAGGACTCCTACCCGAGGTTCTTGAAGTCTGACATATACAAGGGTCTTCTGGAGGAAGCTGTGATCCCACTGGAGACCAGGCGCTGGTGAGCCAAGCCAGTGCCCTACATCCACTGAGCAGGGAAGACCCAGCAAGAGAGAGGGCCTAGGCCCTTAGCACTTTCTTGTCCCCAGGGCATTTCCCTTCTTGCGGAAACCTCTGCACTCAAGCCCCAGCCCTGCTCTTCAATCTACTCCTGGGGAGCCTCCAACCAGCACCCCTGCAGGTGGCAATGGGGATGAGTAGATGGATCTTGCCTGTCATCTCACCTGTCATATCCCATGGGGTCATGCTTTCCTGGATACTGGGCCCCCAGAACCTCCCTATGTAGAGAGCCCAGCCTTGCTCTGAGACCCCTGAGCCTCTACTAAGGAAATCCTCCCCTGCCACTGATTCCTAGCAAAGAGATTCATTGGCTGAGTTTTACTAGGTCATGACTTGTTCCTAGAAGGTAAAATCAAGATCCTCAGAATTCCTAGTATTCTGTAGTCTTAAGTTCAGGACTATGTGGCCATCTCATCTCTCTAGAATGTCAAGTCAGTGTCACATGAAGATACGGGTCTCTGGCCATGCCATCCTACTCAGGAGGGCTCCACCACTGTATAGTCCCCTTATTCTGCTGAAGCTAAACCCACTGGCTTCTTGGTAGACTGTATCTGTAGGTACCATATTTACCATTATACACAGCATTTCTTCTGCCCGTCTTACCAGATCTGTAGAAAGGCAGCTCCATGCTGTTGTCCTGTGGTGCTCCCAGATCCTATAGGGTAGGTCTTTTCCAAGGAGCAATCTCCCTACCCAGGCGGTCCTCTATACTGCTAGCTTTGCCATCCCTGCCCCAAAGGTGGAAATAAAGATTCTGCCATGTGGCTCCCAACAGGACTAGTCTCCAGTCTCCCCTCACACCTTAATTTCTACAGAAATAAAAGATTCAGACCCTTGTTTAATCCATTCTCCTGTGGGTCTATCTTGGCCTAAGCCCATGGTTTGATTATCTGTAACACAATGCATAGTAGGTGGCATGTAGTTTGAGTGGCATGTGTGTAAGCTGCATGTGATATGCAGCATCTGGTGTGAATATGTGAAATATTGGTATTTGTAAAGAGGCTGGGAAAGGAAGATCAAGGGTGTTGTTCTGGTATAAAAAGTAGCCACTATGGGTCAGGTAGGATGATTCAGTGGATAAAGGTGTTTGCTGTCAAGCCTGATGACCTGAGTTCAATCCCCAGGACCTACAGGGCAGAAAAGAGAGAACTGATTCCCACAAATTGTCTTCTGACTTCCATACATACCTCTACTCCCAAATAAATAATGTATTTCTTAAGTAGCTACTTAAAGTGGCCCAGTCCTCCCAGGCCTCAGCGGCCTCAGTCTGCAGACCAAGTCCCTTGGTCTTTGGAGGAAAAACAAGGGTTCATGAGTACAGCAGACAGCCAGAAACTTGTCAAAGAAGCTGTGAGCAGACAGGGTGCTGCCATCTGTCTCATGTTCCCTGGAGCAGACGTGCCCAGCTGCAGGATGCATGGCCCAAAACAAGTACTGGAACTGACTGGCCTCTTAATGACCATAAACAGGTCACTGTCCTCAGCAGCCACTAGGTGGCCTCTGGGGAGCAAGGTGGGGAGCACAACCCAGCCTGGCTCTCAGAAGGGCGGCTGCCCTTGGACCCTGTAACTCAGCCTGTGCAGTGGAGAGCCAGGCCCCTGAAATCTGGAGGTACACCCTTCTCCCCCATCACCCTTTCTTCTCAAGGTGATGCATGTGCTGAGTTACCTTTACTCCCCAGGGTTGAGGGACCCACTTCCTGCCTTGAAAACACCTATCCATCAACCTCAGCCCTTATGTTGTGCACACTTGAGAGTTTTGTACATGTGCCGTTATGAGAAGAAGTTTATGTTGAGCAAACTCCAAAGGGTTCTCAGAAGGACTGATTGTCTCAGGCTAGGTTCTGAAGCCCTTTCAGATTCTCCTGTGCAGTGACAGCCAGAGCTCTTCCATTTCATTGCATTGCATAACAACACAGAAGACACGATGTCTGCCAAGACAGCAGAAGTCTCTCTCTGTCCTGGTGACCATCCTAGAGGCTGTGTGAAGGAAGGCTACAGGCTTGATCCTATCAGGCAGGTCAGTGTAGAGCTCTCATCTCCTCAACTGCCCTCTTAACCCTGGCAATTCCTGGTAATGACTTCGAAAAACCCTACTTGTTTATTGCAAGCAGAGAGACATCGAGACAGATTGCAGGCTCACACTGGGCTCCTGGGGCTTTTCCCAATCAGTGTAAATCATTTATTATGTTGTTTTCCATGGTGGCTAGGGTCATGGGACTGCTTTGGCTACAGAGCTAGGGATCTGGTTTGGGCAGAGCTACTCTGTTGTCCTTGGGCCTCAGGAGCAACAAGGCACACGGTGAGACCTGCATCAGGTAAGCACCAGAGAATAGGAAAAGGGACATGCCTGCTGTGCTCAGGGGTGCAGGGACATCTGTGCGGACAGCAGATCCAGTGTACTGAGGGAAGAGACAGGCTCAATGTGTATTCTATAGGTCCTTCAAATGCACCCATAGGTTCCAGTACAGGCCCCTTTCTGCTGGTAAAACTCTTACTCACTTTCCAGGAGACATGGTCTCTTTTGGGAAAACAGCTTCAGAGCTTCAGGTCCCAGCTGCAGCCCTGAAGTTCCCCAGGGCCTACTACCCTCTGAGCTGTAGGACTCCTGAGAGACAGTGCACATAAGGGAAGAGCCAGGCTGGAAGGAGAACAGACATCGCAGGCAGGGTCTACCTAGAAAGCAGCAGCACACCCCATAGCAGTGGCTTTTCCATTGGAGAGTGAGAGGGTAAGGAGGCACTAGGGGGGGGGGGCTTCCTGAAGGGCTGGCTCTGTCCATACTGCCCAGGGAGACCTACTGGCCTTGACCAGATCACATGGATGCACAGTGAGACTTTAAGGGAATACACGATATAGGCAGGAGACTGGAGGTGGCCCCCAACATCCTTGGGTATAGCTGGTAAGGCCATAGATTCCAGAGGGCCAGAATCACCAGGGCAAGCAATGAGGTCAGCATGGAGGCTGAGAGTAAGTCAACTTTTCAGGCTTTGTTGTCACAGTTGGAGTCTCTCCTTGTGCTCCAGCAGTCACCACCTAAACTTCGCTCCGGTACCGTAGTCGGGAGAACCGGTCCCGGATGGCCTGGTCGCTGTCTGAGCTGCCTTCACCCAGGTGGACCACTCTACTGCCTGGGACAAGGTCCCGCACTTTGTGTTTGGTCACAGAAACCAGACCAGGCATGTCTGCACTTGCTGGGCCTGTCAGAAGCACATAGGCAGCATGGCGGCTTGGCTCAAACAGGATAGCTGTGGGGACAGTCAGTGTTACTCAGGACTAGCCAGAGCAAACTAGGCTGGGGAAAACCTGGAACCAGTGCCTGAGCCCATGCTCACCATCAAAGGCCACGATGTTGGCAGAAACATTGGCTAGCTCCAGCAGGATGCCAGGCAGGGTGGGGTGGAACATGTACAGGCTGTGCTGCGTGTCTTGGGTATCCTGAAGGAAGAACATCACTGGACCTCACTCACCTGCTGCACTGGGACCATAGCCACATCTCAGTGGGCCCTAGAACTCCTGATACCTTCCTGGGCAGCCCTCAGCTGTTGCTACCCAAGTACCTTGTTTAGAACTACATCTTTCAGGGTCCTCTGGAAAGCTACTTCCTGTTTCATGAACAGACACTGCTAGCCCCTGTCTCCCCTACCTGGACATGGTCCTTCCTAGTGTTCATCAGCACCAGCCCTCCTTATGTCTGCTCCCACCTTTAAGATCCTTCTATCTCTTCTGGATACTTCCCCTTTGGCTGGTCCCCACTCCCTACAAGTCTGCACCCCAGTCAGTGGATTTCTGCTGGTCCATTCCCTGCCAGCTTCCAGGGGGATCTGGGTCTGGCCCCTCTGGCCCCAGATCCCAACAAGGGGTATTCCCTGAACATGTGACTCCATACCATCTCATTGGTGCCGATAAGCTCATGGAGGCCCCAGAAGAAGAAAGCAGAGCGGTGGTCTGCAGTCATCAGGCTTGTGGACGGTGGGCCTCCAGGCAGGCTTGGGAGGGGCTGGCTCCACAGCACAGACCCAGTACTGAGGTCCAGAAGTAGGATCTGGGGGTGGGGGAGGACGACACTACTGGCAGACAGCCTCAGCTTGCACAGGAATGTGTAACTCAGCCATACCAGCCACAAAGGCTGCTCTCTGAACCATCTCCCCTTCCTAGAGCAGCAGTGTGGGGCTCAGCACTGACTGCTTTCACAGTTTGTCATCAGGTGTGAACAAGGTAGATTCCCAATTCACACAGGAAGCCCAGCCTACCTGTCTATCAATGCTGGTTCCATTTTCAATGACCACAGCCATGGTGTCTGGTTTGTAGTGGCCAAGGATGGGTTTTCTGGAAGGATTAAGGAAAAAGACCTCATAGAAGGTCTTGGTACAGGGATCTGAGATAAAGTTTCCATGGCCCCATGCTCCTGGATTAGATGGGGCTACCCAAATCTGGTCCCAGGATGAGAGGTTGGTACCTGTGACCAGCAGCTTCAGCAGGCCCTCCAGGGACAAAGGACAGATTGAAGGATAGACAGGAGGCCTCCAGCAGAAGCTCACAGGCCTTCCAGCCCATTGTCCATCCTCTCTGCCAGCCAGCAGGACAGACTGAAGTCCTGAGCAGGCATGTATCCTCACTCAAACTCAGCAGCAACTAGACATACCTCAGAACCTGAGTTGCACCAAGAGTCCACCTGGGCATCAGATCTTGTCCATCCAGCAACATACAGGCCTCAGAGCTCACAAGGAGCACGTCCTGGCCAGCTTTCCCTGGGACATTCATCAGGTATCGAACTGCTCCAGAGCTAGACAAGGAGAGTGAGGGGGGGGGGAGTATATGGGCCTTTGAGATGAGCCCCTCACCAAGACAGGCCTGTTGGGGCTACACCCCTCAGGCCACCACGGTATATCCCTATGTCTTTCAGTTCCCTAGCTTGAAAGGATAAATGCCATGCTATTTGTGGGATAAGGATAATATCCACACATGACATATTTTTCTACTGCTGGGGGATGAAAGCCTGGGACTCATACATGCTGGCCAAGCACTCTATCACTGAGCCACCTCCAGCCTTCTCAATATTCACTCTGCTTCTGCTTGGCCATTTCTCATTTCCAAAGATGCGATGGCCTCACAGTACAGCAAGGCCCTAGTCTGGCAGTCCTGTGCTTCACACAAGGTTGTCCCTAACTGAGGCCTATGCGTTAGACAAACCTGTGCAGAAGCATCCGGTGGGCAGAGCTATTGAGCATGTTCTCCCAGTAGGAGTCTTCCTTAAACTGGCCATTTCTCCCAGTAACTCTCTCGTAGAGACCCTTCACAGAGACGCCACAGAGTGCACTTGCTATTCAAAACACAGGACAGTCACCATGGGGACCAGGTGCACCCATCAGCCCCACTTCTAGAACCATGCTGTGCCACACCTGGGCTAGCCCTCAGGCTTTCTGATTGTTGATAGTGTCATGAACAGGAGGGCATGTTTCTTTCTCTAGCCCCAAACCCAGTGTTCTGCCCAGCATCACTTCAGGAGAAGCCCATCCCAAGAATGTGACATCCAACATACCACAGGGCAGGAGAATATAGTGAGCACCCGTTCTGGTCACATGGAGGAGGGCGCCACCTTTTCCATCCACACCCAGACTGCCTCTGTGGCCAATCTGGTACCCGGTGCTGCCTGAATAGATAGCCCCGATGACCTGTAGTAACAAAGGGCAGTAGGGAAGAGAGAGAACCAGCTCCATGGGAGGGCAAGGGGAGCTGTAGGGAGCTGCAGAGGAGAAGGTGGTCAGCACTCTTTGGAGCTGGGGAAAAAGTACTTTGAGGAGAGTGACCAATAGGGAACATGTATAACTGTTGCACAGCTTGCCTAGGAGGCACGCTGCTGTGGGCCATGGTAGCTGCAGACACATGCCAACCTACACAAAAGCCATGTGTATGCTGCCACTCATGGGAAAGGCCAGAAAGCGCCTGTAGATGTGGGGCTCCCAAGATGTATGTGTGGACCTCAGGATATAGAGCCCTGGGAGAACTCCCTGTTGGGTTGTCACACAAATTCTCTCTAGGGAGAAGTGGGTCAGGAAGGAGGGGGCACTATAAGGGACTTAAGAATGATGCTGATCACCTCCTGCCCCTCCCGGGCGAGAATCAGTAGGTCTAGGACACCGTCACCATCGACGTCAGGCACCTGGAGCAGAGGGCTCAAGATGGAAGCGTTCCCACCCAAACTGCTGGAGTGGCTCCACAGGGTTTCCCCTAAAACCAAACACACAGAGGCTCCAAATCCCCTTCTTGACAATTGAATGGTAGGTTCACATGAGGGCACCCATCCTCAAGACCTCAAGGCCACTTAGATACAGGAGTGTGTACAAATGGCTTGAAATGCTGGAGAAGCATAAAACACCCAAATGGGAAGACACTAGACAGCCTCTTGAGAAAACAGCTGCGTGCAGGGGCCTGCCTGTAATCTCAGCATTTGGAGGCTCACACAGGAGGCTTGCTATGAGTGGAAGGCCAGGCTTCTCACAACACAGGGTGAAGGCCAGTGTTTAGATCCCTAGAAACTCACATAAAAGTTGGGTGGGCATGCCTTTCTTCCTCTGGCCTGGCATATTAAGGTTCAGAGACTTGTTCTAGGAGTAGAGGAGCATCATTTGGCTCAGTCTGGCCCTCCAAGCTACCAGGAGCCATGGCTGGTCACTATTACCTCATGGCAGGAGACACTACTTGTCTGTTAGCATCCATAGCAAGATGCACACTGCAGATGCAAAGACACAACTGCAACATGGCAGAGCAGCTGAAAGAATTGAGACCCTTATCTTCTGAGGGGCCACACCCTCATCTGGAAGGTTCCTACCCAGTCAGCAACCCCAGGGCAGGGCCAGGGCTGACCCCTCCAGTAAGAATCATCAACCTTTACCAGACGGCTGACCTGTGAATAAGTTGACTGCGATGAAAGAACCTAGTCTTCCCACAAGGATACAGGCAGAAGACACTTCACTGTCTGACGGTTGTGGCATGGCACACTTTACAAGGGCGACATCTTGGGCCACAGGCCTCTCCCAGAGCACGCTGCCATTGGCACCTGACACAGCAGCCACAAAGGCACAGGGAGTGGAAAACCCTGGAGAAAGAGGTGGCAGCCACTTGGTCAGTCTCAGACAGTGTTCTGCCACCTCCTTGTTCTGGGCCTGCCTCACCCGCATGACTGAGCCCACTTCCAAGTCTCATGCAGCACTTGTAGGTGTTGGCCCCAGTGAGGGAACTGAGAGCACTGCCTAGTCTGTTCTATTAGGAGGAAAAAAAGATGGGCTGCTTCCCTGAATTCCCTCCATTCATATGCCCCAAATGAGAAAGTGAGCCTGGACAAAGCCCTCTTCCCACCGAGAGCCCACCTTGTTAGACAGAACAGGGATTTACCTTCATCAGCACAGGATCTGGTGAAATTATCACTGCTATTGGTGTTTTTATAAAGAAAGAGAATGTCCTGGATCTTGTCCCTGTTTACATCTCCCATAGCCAGAAAGTCATACGGGACTGAAAAAGAAAGTCACAGACTATGTTCCCTGGGCCATGCCTGTCTTTGGGAAGATCAAGTTGAATGCTCTGGTGGCTTGGTGTTTCCACTGTACAATTTGCCACTGTGAGGTCCATGTCCCATGTCCCCCCCTCACTCCCACACCCATAAGAGCAGGTTCTTCCTCACTAGGACAAGCAGTTTCTGCAGACGGAAGTGGATCTCTGTGAGTTGGAGGCCAGCTTGATCTACATAGAGAGTTCCAGGACAGCCAGGGCTACAAATAAAGACCTTGTCTCAATAAATAAACAGATAGCTAGCTAGCTAGCTAGCTAGACAGACAGACAGACAGACAGACAGACAGACAGACAGACAGACAGACAGACGTATGGGATTCAGATAGACATTCTCCATTCTTATAAGGCCCAGTATCTCCTTCCATCAAGGGCTCAAATGAGAAGCTCTACGATTAAAACCAAATCATGAAAGGATGAAGTTAAACATTTATCATACTCAAAACTTCAAAGTGGATCAGATGCCTAGACGGAATTAAAACTAATATATAGGCCTGGCATGGTGGTACACACTTTTAATCCCAGCACTCAGGAGGTAAAGGTAGGCGGAGCTCTGTGAGTTTGAGGCCAGCCTGGTCTACAGAGCAAGTTCTGGTAGAGTAGCCAGGGCTACACAAAGAAACCATGACTCAAAAGAGAGATAGAGATAGAGATAGAGATAGAGATGAGAGAGAGAGAGAGAGAGAGAGAGAGAGAGAGAGAGAGAGAGAGAGAGAGAGAGAAAGAAATACATTTATAATACATTTATTAAAAGAACAAGACACCTAGGCTGGAGAGATGGCTCAGTAGTTAAGAGCAGCACTGGCTGTTCTTCCAGAGGTCCCTAGTTCAATTCCCAGCAACCATGTGGTGGCTCACAACCATCTATAATAGAATCTGGTGCCCTCTTCTGACCTGCAGACTTAATGGAAGACAGAACACGCATATGCATAAATAAATAAATCTTAAAAAAAAGAATAAGATTTGGGGAGCTGGGGGTGTAGCTCGGGTGGTAGAGTGGTTTCCTAGCATTCATGAAGGCCTGGGTTTTGTCTCCTGTACCACATGAAACCAGGTGTGGTGGTAGACTCCTATAAACTTAACAGCTGGGATGTTCAAGAGGCAGGGGTTCAAGACCAACGTCTAAAGCCATCCTGAGGTAACTGAGAACTTGTCTCTAAATAAATAAATAAAAACTAATAATGAAAGGGGTTTTCAGTTGCTTTTCATAAAGTCTAATTTCATGGGACAGAAATAAATTGTGATTTGGTTTGGCTTTCCCACCTGGAGCAACTCAGGAGGCCTCCGCATGTTACACAGTTCTCAGTTGATGAGCCTTCTCTAACCTCTCAGCCAGTTGTGTTTCACTGAACTGTTTCCATTAAAGCGCCTGACAAGTCTGTTTTTGCTTACTTACCTGACCAGGGTAATACTTCCAGTTCCATTAGAGGCTTCTAACAGCTCCAAGTTCAGAAGTACACCCTGCAGCCACTCAGGACTGACTGTCAAATTCCACCAGACACCCACATGTAACAGTGCTGCTCCAGAGGGGTCTGGAACCCTGCTGGGGGGAAAAGGCCCCTGGCAGGCTCACCTGCAGCATTGTAGTCAAGCCTCCACATTCCCTGAGACGAAGGACGGTCTGGACATGGGATGATGAAAGAGACGACAAACACCACAATGAGACAGATAAACAAGGAAAGGAAAAATGCCACTGTGCGGCAGCGGGATAGTCGGGACTGCAGGGGCTTGCTCTTCACGTTCTCTTCGTTTTTTGATTGTTTCCCCAGGTTTTCCTGTGATTTTCTGTCCTCATTCTTCAAGGGGTGGATCTCAGCTTCTAAATCCTTGTTATCCATCATTTTGGTACATTCCAGAGCTTAGCTGTGGTCACTGCATACAGTAAGAATTGGGTACAGTCATCAGTGAGCTGCTAGCAGCACAAGGCAAATCCTACTGTTTCCATTTCTTCTTCTTCTTTTTTTTTGAGTCAGGGTTTCTCTGTGTAGCCATGGATGTTCTGGAACTTGCTCTGTAGGCCAGGCTTGCCTGGAACTTACAGAGATCACCTGTCTCTGCCTCCAGACTAAAGGTGTGTGCTACCACTGCCCAGCCTTTCCTTCTTTTTGGTAACATAAAACAAATTCTTTATTAACTATCATCATTGTGTGTGTCTGAATGCACATATGCTACAGCACATATAGGGTCAGAGAAGAACCATGGAGTCAGTTATCTTCTTCAACTGTCCTGTGGGTTCAGGAGATCAAACTTAGGTTATCAGGTTTGCATAGCAAGCTCTCTACCCTCTGAGCCAACTCATCTTTCCTGCTTTGTTTATTTGTTCTGAGATAAGGCCTCTGTCTTGTGGTTACTATCACTATGAGAAAACACCTTATGATCAAAGCTGCTTTGGGAGCAAAGGGTTTATTTGGCTTACACTTCCACACTGAAGTCCGTCATTGAAAGAAGTCAAGACAACTCAAACAGGGTCAGCACCTGGACGCAGGAGCTGATGCAGAGGCCATGGAAGGGTGCTGCCTGCCTGCCTCCTCAGCCTCCCAAATGCTGGGAATACAGGTATTCACCATCATGCTCAGTTTGTGTTCTGATTCTTAAGCACTCACTTGCTTACTGTGGACCACCAGCCCAAGAAATAAAACCTAAGCGTTGGGAGTGTCCACCAACACATGCTACTTAAGAAGGCTTCTAAGTGGGACTGGAGAGATGGCTAAGAGGTTAAGAGCACTGTTACTCTTCCAGAGGTTCTGAGTTCAATTCCCCACAACTACATGATGGCTCACAACCTTCTACAATGAGATCTCACATGCAGGCAGAACACTGTACACATCATAAAGAAATAAATCTTTAAAAAAAAAAAAAAAGAAAGACTTCTAAGCAATAGGGAAAGGCAAGTTAGTTGTACAAAATCAGCAGCCAGCACATTCTCACTCTAACACACAAGGGCACATGGTGACCAGAACCAAAGACAACAAGCCCACATACTACTATTCATTAACCAAGCCACACCTGCTCATGTGTTGAGCACACAGACGGGAAAGGGGATGTGTGACAGTCTGATGCCACCAACATTCTCACAAATAGACTCCCAAGAGATATGTGGGAAAGCAGTTTTCTCTGAATTGAAACATTCTCTCCAGGAGGGAGAGGAAAGCAAACTGGAAACCTGAAAGATTCTGGAAAGACCCTTCCCAGCATTACAGAAAGAGGAAACGGCTCAAGGGAGGGAGACTGTGACCAGCTCAGGAGGAATCTGAGCTGGAGGACTGCCAGCAGCAATGCAGAGAGCCCTGGGCCAGAACTTTTGTGAGTAGTCACCCGAGTTAGCTCTCAGTAGCTTTTGGGTCATCTCTGTTCCTGTAAGTGACCCCTCACCCTATTCTTGTTAGTAACACCAATAAAAATTCATCGGTTCACCAAGCTGAACTTTGTTCTGTCATGGGTTCCCATTCTGGGATAAGTCAACATCTCCCCAGGAAAAGTCTGCCATGTAAGATCAAAACTACAATTTCAAAGAAGCTCCCTTTTTTTTTTTTTTTTTTTTCTCCCTCCCTCCCTTCCTCCCTCCCTGCTTCCCTCCATTCCTTCCCATTTTTTTGAGACAGGTTCACTATGGAAGACAAGGTTTACCCTGAACTCATAGAGATCCACCTCCCTGTGCCCCCTGTTCCTTGTGCCAATTTAAAATAATCTTAAGTGAGCCGGGGGTAGTGATACATGCTTCTAATCCTAGGGATCAGGAGGCAGAGGCAGGTGGATCTCAGAGTTCAAGGCCAGCCTGGTCTACAGAACCCAGTTAAAGGACAGCCAGGACTGCACAGAGAAACCATCTCAAACAAACAAACAAACAAAAAAAAATTTAAGTGAAGGTAGGTTCTAGAGGCAGGGCCTTGCTCCTAAGTATGTGTGAACTGGGACAATGATCTGGTCAGTTTCCTTAGTGGTAAAAGAGGAATAGCTACTTTAGAAGATACTAGCAGGGCAATGGTGGCACACGCCTTTAGTCCTAGCACTTGGGAGACAGAGGCAGGTGGATCTCTGTGAGTTTGAGACCAGCCTGGTCTACAAGAGCGAGTTCCAGGACAGGCTCCAAAGCCACAGAGAAACCCTGTCTTGAGTTTCCCCCCCAAAAAAGATAATAAAATTTTTGTTTATTTGTTCTGAAACAGCATCTTACATAGTCTTGGTTGGCCTCAAACTTGCTAAATGGTTAAGGCTGGCCTTGATCTCCTGATCCTGTTTTGTCTACCTGCTAGTGCTAGGATAACAGATATGCGTCAGGTTTGTATCTTAACAGACAAGATTAAATTATCATGCATATAAAGTGTATGCCATAGAACCTAGCACATAATGACACTAGCTTACTGCTACTACTACATAATATAAATAATACTAATATAAAATATTTATAATACTAAATTTTTGTTTATTTGTTTGTTTTTCAAGACAGGGTTTCTCTGTGGTTTTGGAGGCTGTTCTGGAACTAGCTCTTATAGACCAGGCTGGTCTTAAACTCACAGAAATCTGCCTGCCTCTGCCTCCTGAGCACTGGGCCGTGAGCCACCACCACCCATCAACTACTAAATATTTTATACTACTAAATCTACTAAAGTGAAAGATTTAAATTTTTTATTTTATTTTTTATGTGTATGGGTATTTGCCTACATGTATGTCTATGCCACATGTATCGACTTAGTGTCCAAGGAGACCAGAAGAGGGCATAGGATCCTTTGGAACTGAAGGATATATAATAAGGAGTTAAATATAATAAGGAGTTGTCACGGGGATGCTTGGGAATTGAACCTGGCTCCTCTGGAAGAACACAAGTGCTCTTAACTGCTGAGCCATCTCTCAGGCCCATGTTTTTGTTTATTTTTTTGAGGAAGGGTCTAACTATGCAATTCAGGCTGGCTTCAAGCTCACAATCTCCTCAGTTTAGGGTTACAGTCACATGCTCTCATATTACATCTATTACTTGAATATTGAGCCATGAGTTCTCACTTCTTGAAGGTCAGATGAGGTATTCCTATCAAAGGTAATGAGTTGGACGCAAGGAAAATCAAACACTGAGTCATGCCAGGCACCTCATTAAGCTCAAGCACCTGAGACGGGTGGGGCAGTACAGCAGGGCTGTATGGAAAAGATAACCAGGGGAAAAGTCAGCAAATGCACCTGGCAGGGGATAATGGCAAGGGCCAGGGTGAGGTCAGGGCCTGGAGGAAAGCAAAGCTTCAGCAAGCCCAGCACCACACACAGGAAGGGACATCTGAAATGTTTAACATTGCCGGTGGAGAAGTCACCTGTGCAGCACGACCTGGGTAGCACGAAAAGTAAAAGACCCAGACACAGATATTGGGTTTCCAGCTTCAAACTGAAGATCAGAGAAGTAAAGCAGCCAAACCAGTATATTTTGTCTCAATCCAGCTGAAATGGCAATTCTATCTCCATGAATCCTCAGAAGCAAAAGCTCTCAGTTCCTGTCTCCTCCTGCCTTTTATTCCTTTCTCTGCCCAGCCATATCACTCTTGTCTCCACCTCCCTAGTGCTGGGATTAAAGGTGTACGGTTCCAGATGCAGTGCTGACATCAAATCTGTGTGAGCTGTTTCTTTTAGGACTGGGTCAATAGTCAGTGTGGCCTTGAACTAACTGAGATCTATCTACCTCTTAATCTTGACTGCTGGGATTAAAGGTGCGTACCATCACCGCCTGGCCTCTATATCTTATGGCTGGCTTTGCATTCTGAACCCTCAGGCAAGTTTTATTAAATCATAAGTAATATATCACCACACAGCTGCTAATGTTTTGGATTCTATCTTTAAAGCTCTGGAAGTCTTACACTCACTCCAGGCAGGAAACTGCAGCCTGAGCCAGGCAGCCATCATCACCTTTTGGTACTATGCAGCAAGCAAGCACCCCTAAGCTTCATGTTTTAAGTCAGGCATGGTGGCTCATACCTCTAATACTGGCATTTGGGAGGCTGAGGTAAAGGTAAGAAGACTGTCCTGGTAGAAGGCCAGACTGAGCTACAGAACAAGGCCCTGTCTCAAAAACAACAAAAACCTTCATACATTGGGCATCAGGTAGGGCATCAAGCAGGGTCCTAGGAGTTGGAAAATATGGCCCATCTGTCTTCAAGGTCCTCATTTCCAAGACCTACCTGGTGGTGGGGACACCTGAGGTCCTTTCAATAGAAGCTCCTGGTCATCTGCTAATCATTGGTCTTGAAGGGTCTTTGTCTCCATAAGTCCAGGCAGACCTAAGGGGTTGTAAATTCAGTAAATGCACTTCAGGTCACCAATGACTGCAGCTGATCCTGCCATAGCTATCCATACTAGAGCCACCAGGTTACTTGTACAATCCTGATCCCATACTATCTAATAATGGCCCCTTAGGCTGGGGTCTGGGGTCTGAATCAGGATAATTAATGTTCTAGAGACTCCCAGGAGCAGCCATGTGCAGAAGGACTGTGGAGCGCCTGCCCACATTTGTCCATCCTATTTGCCACCACTAATTTAGCCACCAAAGTTCATCCAATCACAGGATCGCTACAGTTCTCCGCACTCTAAAGTGGAGACTCATTTTACGGCCAACCAGGAGAGGTGCACAGAGAAAGAGGAGAAAGAGAAAGAGAAAGAAGAGAAAGAGAAGAGGAGGGAAATGCCTCCCATGAATCAGCTCACTACAGGTACATACAGCTTTGATAATTATCAGGAAATTTAGTTGATCTAAGTGCAAATCTCAAGCCACTACAGTATATTGTTCCTCGTGTGTGTGTGTGTGTGTGTGTGTGTGTGTGTGTGTGTGTGTGTGTGTGTGTGTGTTTCTATGGATCGGACCCCAAAACCTTGCATAGCACTCAAACACTGAGCTACAACATCATCCCTCTTTTCCTTTTCTGTGTTTTTTTTTTTTTTCATTTTGGAGTTGGTAGTAGTTTTGAGACAGGGTCTCACTATGAAATCCTGACTGGCCTGAATATCATTATTTTTGGTTGTAGAGCCTAGCCTTTAATGACTGAGCCGTTCCTCCAGCCCTTGGATATCATTATATAGACCAGGCTGGCCTCAAATTCACTGAGATCCATCTGCCACTGCCTCTCAAGTGCTGGGTTAAAGGCAGGTGCCATCACATCTGGCATTCTTTTGTTTTATTTTGAGACAAAGTCCCACATAACCAAGGGTGGTCTTTAACTCACTATGTAGCCAGACATGACCTTGAACTCATCTTCTTGCATCCACTCACCAAGTGCTGGGAACAAAGAAGTGGGCTACCATGCCCAGTCTATGCAGTTAGAGATCCAGCCCAGAATTCGTGTTTACTAAGTTTCTGTCCTGTCTTGCCTGTCCCAAATACCCAGCAGCCACTTCCCAAATTACCACACAGAGGCTTATATAAATTATAAATGCACAGGCAATAGCTTAGGCTTATTACAAACTAGCTCTTACATTTTATGTTAACCCATATTCCTAACTTATGCTCCGGCACGTGGCACCTTTATAGCATGGCACATTCATCTCCTGTTCCCTCTGTGTCTGCTGGTGCCTCCTGATTCACCCTTCTCCTTCCCATCATCCTTAGTTTGGCTGCCCCACCTATACTTCCTGCTTGATTATTAGCCAATCAGCATTTTATTAAACCAATTAAGTGACAAATCTTTACAGTGTACAAGAGGATTACCCCACAGCAGCTAGGTGTGTGCTCTATCATCTGAGTATTATCCCCAGCTCCTATCCCCCTTTACTTAATCATGGCCAAATTCCTAAACCACATACACCTCAAACTGAGAACAAAGGACCATGCAAAACACTATCCGTGTACTTTGGCTTTCTATTTATTATTTGTTTATTTGAATTTTTGAGATTGCCATAATTGGTGTGGACTGAGTTCGGATTTTAGCACCCAAAATCCAGCTGCACGGGTTTGACACTCTCCTGGCCTCCACCTGTGTGTGTGTGTGTGTGTGCGCACGTGTGCATGCCTCCAGAAAGGGTACAACAGCTAGGAAAACAGAAGCTGGCCTGGCGGCACAAGTAAACATAAAAACAAATACAGTAGCTAAACAATAAAGATGATCTCTCAAAATTAAAGGAATGGTAAACTCTTTACTATTACTTGTAGTCATTCATGCATTCATTGCATGTGCATGTGTGTGCCTGTGTGTGAGTCCAGTGAAAGGACAATTTGCAGGAGTTGGTTCTCTCTCCATCATGCTAGTTACCAGCAGGACTGAGGACTGAACTCAGGTCAACAAGCTGAGCAGCAAAAGCCTTTCCCCACAGCCATTTATCACCCTGGGAATGACAAGCAAATAAATGTCACGATTGTATAAAATCATTGTATAAAATTGTATTGTATAAAATCATACCAAATGGGACAATACCATTTTCCTTTCTTTCTTTCTTTTTTTCTTTCTTCCTTTTTTTTTTTTTGGTTTTTTGAGACAGGGTTTCTCTGTGGCTTTGGAGCCTGTCTTAGAACTAGCTCTTGTATACCAGGCTGGCCTCAAACTCAGAGATCCACCTGCCTCTGCCTCTGCCTCCGGAGTGCTGGAATTAAAGGAGTGCACCACCACCTGGCAACACTACCATTTTCTGTGATGGGCTTTGTTGTTTTGAGTCAGAGTTCCATGTAGCCCAGGATGGCCTCAAACTCACCATGTGATCAAAGATCTACTCTTCTTGCCTTTATTAACATTGGTAAGCTGTAATTGATTGGGTGAACTGTGTGTCCAAATTTAACTTACATGCTCTCAAAATTAAGCCTACACAACACTTGCATAATTTAAATATTCCCTGATCCCAAGGCACCTTTACAGATCTGAGAGTATGGCATAAAAAAAGCTTCTTATGATAAAGAGACATGCCAGCCCCTGCAGCATCATGTATCTCCTCCAAGAAGATGAATGGCCGAAGAAGAACTTCCACCTGGAGACTTGCTTTGGATGTGGCAAAGCCAATAACACAACAAAAAGCTGCCTTTCATCTCAGCTGCCTAGACCCTGCCTGAACTAGACAACAGGAGGGGGGGGGGGGAATCTATTGTCCCATCCTGCCAAAACAAGAAAGCTGAGCTCCCCAAACTTCTGCTCCACGGAAAAGCTGGCAGTTAAAGGCAAGTACTGCTTCTGGGACTCGTGTCCCTAAAGAACATGGAGAGACTTGGGATTGCCTAGGTAGCTGGAGAGCCGTCTCACTTCTGCTCATTTACTTATCCCTCTCAGATTTATTTGATGGCATTTGATGACTAGGGTACTGGTAGCTTATTAATTCATTAGTTAAGTTTCCTGCTAAAAGTACAGGCAGGTGTCCTCATTCATAGGCTTTATAATCCAAAATTAACAGGTTTCAGATGTAACTTCAGAAGTTCAGAGTTTTAAATTTCCTCTGGTTGTCTTCTAAAAATGTTCATGCCTAGCCTAGCCGGGTGTTGGTGGCACACACCTTTAGTCCCAGCATTCTGCAGGCAGAGGCAGGTGGATCTCTGTGAGTTCTAGGCCAGGTTGGTGTTGAGGACCTCCAGCTTGGGGCCCCATTCCATGCTCAGGTCTCACCCCACTCCCTCAAAAAGCCCATCAAGCAGCAGCCCCTTGCCTTAGAAAGCCCACTAAGGGTCAGCTCTTCCCCTGAGCACTGAAGACCACACCTGTAGGCTACTTCAGATCTGGTAGCCATATTTGCCACATCATTCCTCTCCTGACCTGAGAGTCACTCAGGAGTTGCATTGCTCTGTTCATTAACCCTGGATTTAATAATTCAGTTTGATTGCTTATTATATCAGCAGCAGCAGATTTCCAATAACCAGGGACTCAGAACTTATCAGTTGGGAGTACAGGTGCACTCCACTTGCCTGGGCATTTTGTGTTGCTTGCTTGGGTTTGGATTGAGACAGGTGTTAGCATCCAGGCACATCGTGACACTAAGGCTTGGGGACCTGGCAGAGTGTATCACACCTGTGCACATGGCAGGCAGTACCCGGTCTCTAAAAGCAAGTGCAAAAGGTCCCTTTAAGAGACAAGCTCTACCTACTCCCTCTCTCTTTCCACTGTTCCTCTGATGAGGCAGGCAGATGTCTGCCTCTCCTTTCTCTTGCCCCTCTTTCCCTTCCTTTTCCCCACTCCCTTCCCTTCTCCCAATAAAACTTCCCAGTTAAAAATAAAAGAAAGGCTAAAATGCTTAAATGTCATGGCCAGAAATAGTACCGGACCACTAGTTTAAAAAAAAAAAAAAAAAAAAAAAAAAAAGCCGAGTATTGGTGGTGTGCATGCCTTTAATCCCAGCACTTGTGAGGCAGAGGCAAGTGGATCTCTGTGAGTTTGATGCCAGCCTGGTCTACAGAGCTAGTTCCAGGACAGGCTCCAAAGCAATACAGAGAAACACTGTCTCAAAAAACAAACAAACAAAAAACCAAAATATTTCCCAGTAAGTTCTGCCTGTAGGACCTATTTTTCTTTCAGCTGCCTGGATCCACCAAAGTCCCCTCAAGCTGAACATAATTGAGGGTGGGGCATAAATGAGACCACCAAACCCAAGATAAATGATAATTAGGTATTTAGGGAAGCACTTATGCAAATAATAGTAAATAATAATTTACTATTATTTGCATAAGTGGTCTTTCTGCTCCAGAAGATGCAATCTCTGCCCTTCCAATGCTCTCACTGCAACCCAAGAGAATGAGCCAGCTCCTCCTCTACCTTATAAGGGGTTACGCCTGAACACCTGAAGTGAAGCCCATAGGGTGTGGCCATCATTGCAAGTTCACTGGCAATGCAAGATGCTATATCATGACAAGATCTCACTATACAGCCTGGGCTGGATTGAAACTTGTGATCTTCCCACCTCTGCCTCCCAAGTCAGGAATCCAGGTATGGAACACTCCACTGGCAGGCTATCTGTCTTTTGATCTGGAGCCCAATTAAAGAAAAAATACCCCCCCAAAAAAAAAAAAAAACCAAAACACTGCTGCACGAAGACTCCCATCTCTGCTACAAGACTTAGAAGTAGCAAGTGGACACTCAGAATGTTCTTGAATACCAGGCTAGTCAGGTCATCCTTCATCAGAGCTCATGTGGCAGTCAGGGAGCAATCTGTGTATCTATAGGCTGAGGGGATTAAACTTGGGAAATTAGGCCAGTAGATATCTTTATCTTCTGAGCCATCTCTCTAGTCCCTGGCCTGTGTTGTTATGCACAGGGAAAGAATGACATTAGACCAGTGATTCAAAAAGTCAGCCTCCATGGTTAGAAGCAAAGCAAGCAGATAACAGGGCTTAATCAAGCAAGTGCCAGTTTTAATCCTGCTGTGACCTCCAAAAAGAAAGGGTGATTCTGCGCTACTCTGCTTCCATCTGGAGGCTGAGGTAGATGTGAGCAGACACAGAAACATGAACGTCCTGCTTGAATAGTAAAGACTTTGGAATACTGGCAGACATAAAAACTATTTGTGAACAGCCTTGTAAACAAAACCCAAGAAATTTACCTAGATATTTCATCACCAGCTATCCAAGCACTCTGCAAGGCATCTGGCACAGAAGCAACAGCAGGGCTGCTGAAATGTGATAAGCAGCTTTCCCAATAAACCCCAATTCAACAGGAAGCAAGAGGATTAGATATTCGCTGTAGCCAGGATTATGGGATAAAATGACTGTAGGAAGTTGTGTAGGAATGGTTCCTTCTTCCTCCCACCCCCCTTGATTTTTCCAGACAGGGTTTCTCTGTGTTGACAGTCCTGGCTGTGGTGAAACTTGCTCTGTAGACCATGTTGGCCTCGAACCCACAGAGATCTAAGAGACTGGTTAGGAGCACTTGATGCTCTTATAGAGCACTGGAGTTCAGTATCCAGCACCCTAACAACTATACCTCCAATTCCAGGGGATCTAACACCTTCTGGCCTCCTTGGGCACTGCATGCATGTGGCTCAGAGACATTCATGCAGGCAAAACATTCATTCATACACGTACCTTTTTAAATATTTAAAATTGTACTTTATGTGTATAAGTGTTTTGCCTGCATTCAGTATGTGCATCACATATCCTTGGAGGCCAGAAAATGGTGTTGGGTCCCTTGGAACTGGAGTTACAGAGGGTGCTGGAAATCAAACCTGGGTCCTCTGAATGAAAATCTGGTGCTTTGAACCACTGAGCCATCTCTCCAGTTCTATTTTTTGTCTAATTAACAAACAAAAACAGAGCCAGGCAATGGTGACTCACACCTTTAATCCCAGCACTTGGGAGGCAGAGGCAGGTGGATCTCTGTGAGTATGAGACCAGCCTGGTCAACAGAGCAAGTTCCAAAACAGTCTTCAAAGCTTCACAGAGAAACCCTGTCTTGAAAAACCAAAGGGGGAAAAACCCAAAACAAACAAATAAGTAAACAAACAAAGAAACAGAAACAAAAAATGAAAGAAGTTCTCTTCTACTGTGGCTTCTAGGATTGGATGCAGGTCACTGGCTTACATGACAAGTACTTTTACTTGCTGAGCAATCTTTTTTTCTTTTTTTAATAGAAGTTCTCCTATTACAGGGTGGTGGTGGAACATACCTTTAATCCCAGCACTCTCTGAGTTTGAAGCCAGCCTGGCCTAAAGATCAAGTTCCAGAACAAGCGAAGGTTACACAAAGAAACCCTATCTCAAAAAAACAAAATAAAAATTAAATAAATAAAGGCATTTTTATAAGTTAGACTAGTCTGGAATTGCCTATATAGTCAAGGGTAGCCTTAAGCTCCTAATTCTCCTAAGAGCTGTGATTAAAGGTACACTCGCTATGCCTGGCTGAACTTTCCATTTCTAAATATTGCCTTCAGAGAACGTTGTATAAGTGGATCACAGCGTGTGTACTTTGAAGTTGTTTTTTTCCACTCACTATAACAAGGCCTACCAAAGTTGTCACAGGTATTATCAGTCTCTTAGGACTGAGCAGCTCATGGTGTGGATACTGCCTTTTGCTCAGACACGCACTGAAGGAGTTGTGTCTACTTTAAGCTATTACAAACGAAGTCACAGTATAGATAAACATGTCAACCCTGAGTTTCTGAGGAAGCAACCATGTGATCACAGACCTCCTGACATCTCACTGTTGGCCACACCCTTACAGTCTTTATCCCTGACAAAAGCTAGCTTCACAGGGATGTTTTTATGTTGGAGTCTATAACAAATGATTCACAGAAAGGAGATATTAAATTTTACCTGGGATGTCTTTGGAAATGTGAAGGCTTCCCATGGAAAGTAGCCAGTATACAGAAACCTTGTATTCAAGGATAAAGTAAAAGAAACTTAGAGTGGGTAGTATGGCCTAGTGGGTAATGGCACTTGCTGTGTAAGCCATATACCTGAAAAATTGAATTCCATCCCAGGAAGTGAAAGAAACAAACTGACTTCACAAAACTTGTTTTCTGACCTCCATACATGAGCCATGACACATATGCTTCCCCAACACACACACACACACACACACACACACACACACACACACACACACAAAGAACTAGTTTGCCTTCTGATTATTTTTTAATTTATTTGTATTTTATGTACATCGGTGTTTTGCCTGCATGTATGTCTGTGTGAGGGTGTTGGATCCCCTGGAATAGGAGTTATAGACAGTTGTGAGTTGCCATGTGGGTGCCAGGAATTGAACCTGGATCCTTTGTAAGAGCAGCAGTACTCTCAACCACTGAGCCATCTCTTCAGCCCTGCCTTCTAATTATTAACAGATTTCCAAGGCTTAAAGGTCTTTTAAAATGATTTATTTTATGTGTATGAGTGTCTGTCTGTCTAGATGGATGTGTACTATGGAGTAGGTATCCATGGAGATCAGAAAAAGGGTGTCAGATTCTTAGGAACTGGAGTTACAGATAGTTATGAGTTCTGGGAAGTAAACCTGGGTCCTCTGTAAGAACAACATGTACTCAAGTTTATTTGTTTGAGACAGGGTCTCAATGTAGATCTGGCTGTCCTGGAACTTGCTCTGTAGACCAGGCTGGCTTTGAATTCACAGAGATCTACCTGCATCTGCTGGGATTAAAGGTATGTGACAACATACCTGGATTTATCACACAAATGAAAAAGTAACTAAGATAAATACTTTATAAAAGACACTGTGATTTTTTTAAAGATATCTTTTTAATTTTATCTGTATAAGTATTTTGCCTGCATGTATGTCTATATACCACATACTTGCTTAATATCCATAAAGGCTAGAAGGCTGCACTGAATCCCTGAATGGAGTTATAATGGTTGTGAGCTGCATGCATGTGGGTGCTAGGAACCAAACCTGGGTCCTCTGCAAGAATAACAAGGGTTCTTCATCACCGAGACATCTCTCCAGTCCCACTGTGCTGTTTCTTTGTAGGTTTCTGTTCTGACAGAACCCTGAAGAACCAAGCATTGGGGAAGACTGCAGGCCCCAATCAAATAAAACATCAGTATCTCCTAGAGTGGCAGTTCATGCAGTCAGACATGCACAAAGATGAGGGCATGTAAAGGCTGGCAAGCTGACAAACAAACTAGCACACACTGCAACAAAAAACTTTCTGTATAAGAGAAAATGTCCAGTCTTGTGAGACATTACCATCCAAGCACAGGGGAGTCAAGGCAACACTACACTGTTTTTATATATCTTCTGAGTGCATCATCAGTTCCAAATAAAACACAAAATAAAAAAGTCAAGAAACCCCTAAACAAAAGGAGGTGGAGTCAGAGGTTCACACAAGTTCCGGAGGCAGAGCCAGCTCCATGGGCGCCTCAGCCAATGCATCCAAGTCCCCGGTCCTATGAAACTGTTTTGCTCCAAAGACAGGAACCTTTTGTTTTGCTTTGCTTGTGGATAAAAGAGTACCATTATTGGAGGAGTTTTTCAGTAACACAGGGACATACTCCAAGAACAGCCTAGCCACTGGCCTGCTGCAACTCTGTTTCAGAGTAATTACTGGCTTCTTGAAAAATCACCCTCTGCAATCACTTCCCTTTTCAGAGTGAATAAAAATCATCCAGACCAACTGATACTCAGAGGAGAGAGCAAAGGCCACAGTTCACCAAGGATCACTTAGGCCAGACCACGGTGACAGCCTAAACACCAAAGGGACAGATGGTCCATCCTTTTATTGCTGAGCACCCTCCACACAGGGTTTAATGCAGGCTTAAGTTGGAAAGGAAACTCTTTGAAAAATTAAAAAAGGGCTTTTGAGAAATTCCTTCACAGCACCCACAGAATCCCTGGGAAGGACATTCTGGGGACGCTACTTAGACATCAACAAATAAATGTAGTTATTAAAGGCCCCAAGAGCAACAGACCAAAACCAGGCAGTTCATATTTCACTCAGTTTGCTAACAGGCAACATGAGACTGGTTCAAAAATTTGCTCATCACTGCCAGAAAGGCATTAATTAATGTTTTCCTTTGCTGTGGTCATTTAAAAACACCTGGAGCACCAGACAAAGCTTCACAAGGCCTGGCTGCCAAGAAAACCTGTTACGGATTCCAGGCCAGGGAAACTGAGCCAGGCACTGTCTGAAGTATCTACACCAACAACCAGAATCAGGACATTTGGTTACTAGGAAACAAGACCAGGAATAGTGGTAAACACTTAAAATCCCAGCACCTAGGAGATAGGGGCAGGAAGCACCAAGGATCATGGTCACCCAGGTTACATAGCAAATTCAGGGCCAGACAAAGAGCTACATGAGACCCAGCATTAAAAATAAAACAATCCCAAAAGAATTTCAGTTTTGTATTGGAACCAAATTTCTAATAATGTTTCCCACAGGGGAGAGCGTGAATGCAGTCCCCCATTACCACAAATTATGCCAAGTAATAATTTCTTAAATGGCCCTAAACATACTTCTGATACTTTAAGTTATGCATTTATGCAAAGTAGCAGTTACAAAATCAAAATGTCATCTAATTCAGATAGTTTTGAAGCTACTGTTCAGTGCAGTATTGAATTTTTAACCTAACTTTATTTATTGAGACAGAGTCTCTACATTACCCTGACTCTCCTGGAACTCAATCTGCAGATCAGCCTGGCCTCAAACTTGGAGCTCTCCTTCCTCTGCCCCCCAAGCAGAGGTGTGCACCACTACACCTGGCTACATACTTATTTTTGAGACAGGGTCTCACTGTGTAGCCTTGGCTGGCCTCTAACTCACTATGTAGGCCTTGATGTCATAGAGATCCCACCTGCCTCTGCCTCCCACTAGGATTAAAGGTGTGTGGCAAAACACCCAAGCTCAGCCTAACTTTAATTCTTGGTAAAGATAAACAAACATATCAATCTTTCTAGTATGCAAATCTGCCTTCGTTTTTTGATAAGTGGTTTAATTACATGAAGTTAAAAAATTGTTTTAAAATAAATTTCTTAGTAATTTATTGTCAGGATGGGGAGGTGGCTCAACAGTTAAGAGCACGTGTTGCTATTCCAGAGGACCCAGGTTTATTACCAGCATCCACATGACAGCTCAGAAATCTGTAACTCCAGTTTCAAGGGATCCAACAATCTCTTCTGACATCCATAACCACCAGGAACTCATGTAGTGCACAGACACACACAGAAAAATCACTCATACACATAAAATAAATAAATCTAAAAAATAAGGTGGAAAGCTGAGAAAGATACCTGATGTCAATTTAGCCTCCAAATGCACACTAGTGAACATGTATAAACACAGACACACACACACAGACACACACAGACACACACACACACACACACACACACACACACACACACACACACGCACACACGCGCACACACACGTTTTGCATCATTAGGGACAGGGGGGGGTTGGGGGTAGGGGGTTGGGGGGTTGAAACTAGGACTTTATGCATGCCAGACAAGCAAGCATCTAATAGGCTACATCCCAACCCTATATATAATTTTTTAATATATATTTATTAATTTATATTTTACATTCCAACCCCAGTTCCCCCTCCCCCCTCTCCTCCTGCTCCCCAACTCTCCCCACCTCCCATTTGCTCCTCAGAGAGGGTAAGGCCACCCCTAGGAAATCTACTAAGTCTGACCCAAGGTACCTCTCCACCCCCACACTCCAGTGTCTAGGCTGAGCAAGGTATCTCTCCATATAGAATGGGCTCCACTAAGTCAGTTTGTGCATTAGTGTTACATCTTGGACCCACTGCCAGTGGCCTCATATATTGTCCCAGCCACACCACTGTCAGCTATATTAAGGGAATCTAATTTGGTCTTATGCTGGTTCCTCACTTGTCAGACCCGAGTCAGCGATCTCTCCTCACTAGCTTGGGTCAGCTGATTCTGTGGGTTTCCCCATCATGGTCTTGACTCCTTTGTTCATACTATTTCTCCTTCCTCACTTGATTGTACTCCAGGAGCTTGGCCCAAGATATGTATCATTAAAGAGGGGAACAAAACATAGTAGCTTCAAACAGACAATTCCTATGAAGGTTTTTCAAGCAGATTATCCTCTGGCACCACAGACTATCAAGAAACTAGACACTCGGTCACTGTTCCTATCAAGTCCATGGGGCTGCCACACCTGTGGTCCAGTAGTACACAAGCTATTATGACCTGAGTAAAACACTGATTGTGGGGAAGAGCAATAAAATTGTGCAACAACTTGTGTGGCTCAAAATCACAGTGAATGCAGAAAAGAAGTAAAATGCTTCCCTTTTTTCCAAGGGCTCTAACTTTCTGAGTCAGAGACAACCGAAAATAAAAATGAACCTGATTCTGTTTGCTTCATATTTATGGAAGGTTTGAAATCCCCAGGACAGACAGCGCAAATAACTGACAATGACAATTCTACTGATATCTAAAAGTAAAGGGTCATATATACATATACATTCTGTCTGTCTATCTATCTATCTATCTATCTATCTATCTATCTATCTATCTATCTATCTATCTATCACACACACCCAGCACCTGAGAAAAATCTAAGTGCTGCTATGGGTTGTGTGTGTGTGTGTGTGTGTGTGTGTGTGTGTGTGTGTGTGTGTGTGTGTGTGTGTGTGTGTGTGTGTGTGTGTGTGTGTGTGTGTGTGTGTTATTGTACATGTGTATACATGCATGTGGAGGTCAGAGGTCAACACTGGATTTGACTCTACCTTCTGGGGATCCAAACTCAAGTTCTCAGGCTTTCACAGTAAGTACTTTGCTGTTCTAAGTGACCTCCTAAGTCTCCTCTTCCTTTCTTGCCTAAGCTGACTTAGAACTTACCCTGAATTCTTGATCCTCTTGCCTCTACCTCCCAAGTGCTGGAATTACAGGCCTACATAACCATACTAAACTCAAACATTCTATTTTTTTAATTTTTAAAAATGATTTATTTGTTTATATATAGCATTCTACCTGTTTGTATGCTTCAAGGCAGAAGAATGCACAACATCTCCTTACAAATGATTGTGAGCCACCATAAGGTTGCTGGGAATTGAACTCAAGACCTCTGAATGAGCAGCAAGTGCTCCCCCTCAAACATTCTTTTAAGCAAATTTTCAATGAAAAAAGGAGATCAGCCCAAAAGACCTTATACTCAAAATTAAGCACTTTGATCTGAAACACAGCTGATACACTTGTGTACCACATTAATGCCGGTGCCCACAGAAACCAGAAAAGAGCATCAGACCTTCTGTAACTGGAGTTACAGACTGTATGAGTTGTCATACAGGTGCCAGGAATCTAACCTGGGTTCTTGCAAGAGCAGCCTGTACCCTTAACTGCTGAGCCATCTGATCATGAGCCATTATCTCCATCATCTTTTTTGTTTTGTTTCTCTACACAGGGTTTCTCTGTGTAGTTTTGGCTGGCCTGGAACTCAGAGATCCACCTGCCTCTACCTATCTCCTGAGTGCTGGTTTTAAAGTCGTGCATAACCACTACTTGGTTCTAGCTTGTATCTTGTCAAGTGTTTAGCTTGAGTCCTCCTTCCTGAATATTTCCTTTGATCACTCATTATCTACTATTTTCTCAAAACACACACACACACACACACACACACACACACACACAGAGAGAGAGAGAGAGAGAGAGAGACAGACAGACAGACAGAGACAGAGACACAGAGACACAGAGAGATAGAGAGAGACAGAGAGTGAGCCTGGCTCTGCCCTTCCATTTAATTTGTTAAGTCTCAGCTTAAGAAGCATGAAGTCTTAGCATTAAGTTTTCTTTGACTCATGCTGACCCTGGTTAACCTCTTCCTGCCTCAGGGAACTCAGTATATCTCTTTTAAAATACCTGTGTGTATGTGTGTATGTGTTACTGTTGTATACCTCCAACTCAAAGCATACTTTGCATGTTCATCTTCTGCCAGATCAATAGCTATTTTATGGCAGAAAGATGTGTGCAGTGTCCCATAAGCCACACATAGTGAACACTTGAATATAGTCATAATGGGCACAAGATTTTAAGGAGCGTCCCCTGGACAAAAAGGTGAGAACAACTCAGTCTCCTTGTTCCAGAGCCTAAGCTTTCACAGATTCCTAATCTGATATCACCAATTAATATTACAGCAAAAGTAGCCAAAGGCTTGTCTAAGCTAGATGTCATACACACAAATAATTTAAAAATATATTTACACCTGGGCATGACCTACATATCAGTAACTAAAGGACTCAGGAGGCTAAGGCAGGGAGATCACAGGGAGCTGAAATTCAGCCTGGACTATATAGCAAGATCATGTCTTAAAAAACAAGAACAAACCAGCCAGTGGTGACACACATTTAATCCCAGCATTCGGGAGGCAGGGACAGGTGGATCTCTGAGTTCAAGGCTAGCTTCAAACTCAGAGAGTTCTAGAAAAAAACAAACAAACAAACAAAAAAAAACCTGTTTAGAAAACCAACCCCCTCCTCTCCAAAAAAAAAAAAAAAAAAGAACAAGAGAATGTCCTTTATCCTGCATCCTGCTTGATGGTCTGCACCACCTCCAAGACTGGTCCCTGTATTCTAAGTACATTCAAATATGAGATGTTGGAGTCAGATACCCACAACAACCAACCAGGCAGCACTGGGTTTTCTAGCTGAGCCAAGCAGATGTAAGACAAAGATAGTTATAGTGTTCAGTTGTTTACAAGGAAAAACTATTGGCTCCCACCACAAAGCACAATCTCAACACAAAGAACAGAGTCACCAAAATTTCTCAGAGGAGAACAAATTTTAAGGTCATAGTTCCCTGACTAAGACAAAAACTATCACAGCACTCACAGACCATATTGACCTGGGAAGAAAAACTCTCCCAGATAAATTTTATACATTAGCCCAAAGAATAAACCTTTTTCCCCTGAAGTCTAGATTAAACTTACTTCCTGCAATTCCCCTATAAATCAGTGTTATGCCTTTTCATCCCTACATTTAGTAAGGGGATTGTTAAGATAAATTAAAACTTTAATTTTGCATAAATTTACTTGAAGCTTTGTATCAATTTGCTTATTATTTTTTTGTTGTTGTTTTTTTCAGGTTTTTTGTTTGTTTTTATACAGGGTCTCATTACCCAGGCTGGCCTTCGACTTGCTATGTAGCTGAGACAGACCTTGCACTTCTGATTCTTGTGCCTGTACCTCTCAAATGCTAAGATTGTAGGCTTGTGCCATGGGCTTGACTGCCACGTAATTTTTCAAAGCTTTCATGATGTGTGTATCTATACATTCACAAAAGTAGAGAACACCAGCTCTGTGAACAAATTACCAAGACTGAGAGAGGTCAAAGATAACCAGCAATTTTCACCTATGAACTAGTACACTTCTCCTGCATGTTCAACTTATGATCACTCTAAAATTTTCTTCACTTCAGAGATAAATCACTAAACCATCTGGTTATTTAGTTAGGAGTTAGCATGTATTGTGTATGTTATAGCCTAACAACCCAAGTTTCATGAAGGAATTCACAAGTGAAATTGGGAACATATCACACCAATGTGTGGGTTTCAAGATCAATTCTGAATGAGAAACATGGAGAATTTTGGGACACTTAAATCTTGTAGCTTCTAACTCATCTATGTTGTCCATCTAGCCACTCCTTTTAAAATTTTTATTTCATTTTAGTTTATTATATGTGTGTATATGTGTGTATATGTGTATGGGCTCATGCATGCCATAGACACCATATTTGGAAATCGGAGGACAACTTGTAGGAGTTGGTTCTCTCCTTATACCATGTGAAACTTAGGAAATCAAACTCAGATCATTAAGCTTGGTGGCAGGTGTCTTTATGGGCTGAGCCATCTCAACAGTCCTAGGTCCTCCTCATGGCAACCACTTATATTGTATTTCAAACTTCTCACAGTGATTTCTGGAGCCCTCTCAAATGTTCCAAAAATATCTCCTGGTCATGTTACAATTCTAGAATGACTCATCACCACTTCAGAACAAAATCAACACCTTGGTTACTCCAGGTCTTTCCATCCCTAGCTCCTGTCTGCCTGTCATCCTCCCCATGTCTCATGCCCACTATTTGTCCCCATCACAGTGCTGTTGTGCACTTGCCCCTACATCTGTTCTTCTTTTCTACTTGCTCCTACTGTATCTGTAAAACCCAGATGTGTCAGCAATCCACTGGGACATTTCCCATGATGCTTGACACACCCTTCTGTTACTGCTTCTCCCCATCCCACCCAAGGACAAAGAGGAGTGGTAGCTAGCAGAAAATAAACGTAAGAATGCACTCGTCTGAATAAATGTCTAGTCCTTAATATGATCATCAGCCTCTCTTGGGAGAGTCATTTACTAACATGTGTGTTCATTAACCATGGTTTTAAAAAAAGAGATCTATAGCTTGCAGGATCAGGTGACTTTAAATGCCAACAGTAAACACAGGATGTCAAGCAGATGTAACAACACCTGTACCTTCTTCTGACTACTATGACCATGCTTTTCTCTAGTAAGACAACTTCAATTTTTTACAGGGAATTTGCTTTCCCAAGTGCTCAACATCATACTAAGAACTGAACACTTCCCTTCCCTCAGAAAAGCCCCATTCTTACTGGTCATTCTCACAGATGCTGATGTTCATGTGAATATTGGCTGTAGAACAGTTTGAAAATACAATCACAAGGGGCTAGAGAGTTGGCTCAGAGGTTAAGAGCATTTGCTGCTCTTGCAGAGGACCCAGGTTCAGTCCCCTGCACCCACATGGTGGTTCACAAACACTAGTAACTCCTCTTCTGGAGAGTCTAACACCCTCTTCTGGCTTCCACAGGCACCAAGCAGTCTCATGGTGCACAAACATACATGCAGACAAAACTATAAAATTAATTCTAAAAAACAAAACAAGACAAAACCACATTCACAAAAGCTGGAAATGGTAGCACATTTCTGAAACCCCAGTATTTAAAGGAGCAAAGAGGCTCACCCCAAGTTTTAAACCAACATGGTTTACATCATGAGTTCCAGGCCAACTAGGAATACAAAGCAAAACTTGTCTCAAAAAACACCATTCCAGCCAGGCAGTGGTGGTGCACGCCTTTAATCCCAGCACTCGGGAGGCAGATAGCAGGCAGATCTCTGTGAGTTTGAGGTCAGTCTGGTCTACAGAGCAAATTACAGGACAGCCAGAGATTCACACAAAGAAACCCTGTCACGAAAAACAAAGCAAACAAAAACCCTTCCATTCCCTCCCAGAAAAGTTGGGGAACTGGGGTGATAGTTCATTTAGTAGGGCTCTGGAATGGTGATACACACAACTCTGGCACTGGAGGACTGGAAACAAGGGGATTCCCCTGGGCCCCATATGGGGGAGGGAGAGACCCTACTCCTACAAGTTGTCTTCTCTGATACATGTTCACCTGCACTCACACTTGCACACACACGTTTCACAAACTCTTTGCTGTGCCTACTCCCTTTGCACTTAGTAATACAAAAAGAATGTGGAGGGGGTGTTAAGACTTCCAAAACAGGGTCATAAAAAGTACAATGGTTTCTATCACCCCACTTTCCTTACAGAAAACTCCTTATGAGTAGAAAACAAGAACAATTCAGAAGGCATCAAAGACTCCTGCAACTGGTCTTTTGAGTCAGGTACCTTGGATTTAGATCCCCCAACCTAGTAAGAGACACTGGGCCATCATCACCTCGGTAGAGAGACAACATCCCAACCCACAGAAAGTGCTGAATCATAAAGGTTGTTTTGTGCACTTATTTGGAGAAAATTTCATGTTGTAGCTGACCTCAAACTTAGAATTCTTATGTTTCAGCCTCAACTTCTGAATTACAGGCATGCACCACCAGATCTAGCATAAAGATTGCTTTAATCCATTAAATTTTGTGTTTCTTTGTTACAAAGCAACAGATAAGCAACACAAGGAGGCAATGGAAAGAGAAAAATGTGAGTGCAGAAGAAACAACAGTCTAGCACTTGAGAGGCTGAGGCAGGAAGATTGCTTCCAGTTCAAAGCAGCCAGCAAGAGGAGGCGGTGATCGCATGTAGAGAGAAGAGCTGTGAGGGTGGAGGACTAAGACATCCCTATCACCACCACTTTACTGCCTTGGCCCTGAACTTAAAGAATATGAACTGATTCTCACTTCATTCGAAGGGCTCCGAGCCCTGCTTAGAACGACAGAATTTAAGGAATTTAACGAGATTAGCAGATGTCCACCTGAATCCAGGGGTCACACCCGTTGCTCTGGTCAGCACTGCGCGCTCCAGGGAACAGAGCTCAGTTTTTTGTTTTTTTGGGTTTTTTTGTTTTGTTTTTTTGGCGAATTCGGCGCGCCCGAGGGTGCCAGGCCCCATAAATGACCCTGCTACTCTAGGAGTTCAGGCGGGGCCGACCCGAGCTGTGCGCCGCTCTCCGGTGGCCGGACGCACTACAGGCCCCCACTAGCTCCCGGCAATCGAATGCAGCCGGCCCGAGCGAGGTCGCGCGTGAGAGTTACCTAGCTGGCTCCTGACCTGCTCGGACGCGGCTAGTTGGCTTCGGACGCGTCCACGAGATCCTGCTCCTCACTCAGCGAGTGGTTCAGGACCGCCGAGGCTGGCTCAACTGCGGTTCCTGGAGTCAGGGATCCACATTCCCTGGGTACTCAGAAGCAGACTGCGTCCGACAGTAGCGCCCCTCCCCAGCCCGCCCGGGCCCGCCCCGGCCTGGAGGGCAGTGTGCCACGCCCCCACAGGGCCCGCCCTAGACCTGCCCTGCAGCAGGCCCCACCCCAAAGAGGCAGTGGCCTCTCCCTAGCCCCGCCCCACCAGTACTGTGCGTCACTTCCTGTTGGCGGAAAGGTCCTACCAGAGCAGCCGGGTCCAGTAGTCAGAGTTAGTTGCTTAGCAACGCGAGCGCCATTCCTGGTGTTACTCCTTTCCAGCATGGAATGGACTTGTGATAGAGCCGAGCGTTTTGGCATGGAAATACTATGATAGCTTGGGCCTCATGTTGCAATACTGACCCCAGAAAACTGTGAAGGGAGGTGTCGGTCACCTGGCCAGCAGGAGAACCTCTCTAAGGGTTCTCGTTTTTAGACTGCATATCATTTCGTGCACTTTCTGTCCACGGTATTTTCCTCCCTCTACGCACACACAGACACAGAGTAAAGGTCAGAGGACAATTTTGCAGAGTTGGTTCTTCCACCTTTATGTGGGTTCTTGGGATCAAACTTCGATAACAAGGTTTTGCATAATTGCTTGGCAAAAACCTTTGTCCACGGAGTCTTCTCATCAGATGTGTATTGTTTTTTGAGACAGGGTCTGATACAGCTCAGGCTGGCCTTGAAGTTGAAATACTAATTCTGAACTACACCTCCTGAATACTGCGATTACAGGCATGTGCCATTAGACTGGTTTTATGTAGTGCTGTTAATTTAACCCAGGGTTTTGTATGCATTCTACCAATTCAGATGCAACCCTAGCTTCTTTTTTGTTTCTTTCTTTTTTTTTAAGTGGAGTTCTCATTTTCCCAGGTTGGTCTTGCGGCCTTGCATCTTTGTTTTTTTAATTTTTTTGGAGATAAGTTTTTACTGTGTAGCCCTGACTGTCCTGGAACTCTCTTCATACACTAGACTGGCCTCAAACACAGAGATCTGGCTCTCTGAATGTTGGAACTAAAGGTGTGTGGTGTGTGTGTGACTACTGCTTGGCTGGCCTTTTTTTTTTTTTTTTTTTTTTTTTTTAATGTATCTAAGGCTAGCCTTGAACTCCTGGTTTTCCTGCCTCTTTCATTTGCTGGGATTACAGGCTAGCAACATCACATTTAGTGATTTGTGGGGAAGGGTAATACTAGGAGCTAAACCCATGTCCCAGTGCTTGTTAGGCAAGCATTCTACCACTGAGCTATATCCCCAGCCATCAATACATTTACATTGTTAATTTTCTCATTGCTGATGGTGCAATCTCATTCCTATGGATAATTATTTGGATAGGGGGAAAGCTGTCCTGCCAGGTTTTGTTCCTCCTGGAATTGGTTCAAGTAGAAAAGTTTATCAATATGTACCTTCGATTAAAATAAAGGAGACAGTTTCTGCGCTCGGCTGGCCTAGAGAGCAGGCTCGGTCTCGACTTGCAGAATGACGCCGGCGAGTTCGTGGACCTGTATGAGCCACAGAAATGCTCCGCAAGCAACCGCATCATTGGTGCCAAGGACCACGCATCCATTCAGATGAATGTAGCCGAGGTTGACAGGTGCACAGGCTGGTTTAATGGCCAGTTTAAAACCTATGCTATCTGCAGGGCCATTCGCAGGATGGGCGAGTCAGACGATTCTATTCTCCGATTGGCTAAGGCTGATGGAATTGTCTCAAAGAACTTCTGACCAGAAGAGATGGGAGAATATTTGTCATTAATAAAAGTGACACAGTACCTTAAAAAAAAAATAAAGGAGACAGACACAAAACAAAGGCAGAAATACTAGGCTCTTATCCTACTTTTATTTACCCTGTGGGCCCAAGTGCGGAGTCAAAACATTTTAGCAAAAACAGCTGATACGGGCTTATTGCAGTATGTCCCAAAGTGCTACTGTTCCTAAATATCTTGTTGCTCATATTTGTCAAAAAATTGTTTAGTTGTTTGATTTTATTGTTATTTTATTTTTGGTTTCTGGAGACACAGTTTCTCTGTGTAGCTTTGGAGCCTGTCCTGGCACTTACTCTGTAGACCAGGCTGGCCTCAAACTCACATAGATCCCCCTGCCTCTGCCTCCCGAGTGCTGTGATGAAAGGTGTATGCAACCACCGCCTGGCTTTATTTTTACTTATGTGCATGTTAGGGGAGGGTAAATATATGACTGCAGGTGCCTCTGGGGCCAGATGAGGATCTCATTTCCTGGATCTAGGGTTGCAGGAAGTTGTGAGCTGCTGGACCTGGATGTTGGGAACAAAACTCTGGTCCTCCACTAGAGCAGTTACCACAGAGCCATGTCTTCAGCCTCTTGTTTGGCTTTGAAACTGTCTGGTAATTTGCCACAAAGACATAGCTCTTGCCTGGAAGGGGGTAGGAGATTGTTTATTCTTGTGTCAAATATAAAAGTGACCATGGCACAAGAATATAAAATCAGGATGCTCCCTGTCTTAGGGCTGTATTGCTGTGGAGAGACCCTTGAACTGAGCAGCACTTCTAAAGAAAAACATTTAATGGGGCTGTGTGAGAGCCAGTGTTACATTTTAAGTTTTAATTAGCATTCCTTAGGTCAATGAAACAAACAAAAGAATGCCTCTGATCTGCAAGTCCTTTGCCCAAGGACAGATAGTTCCTGAATTCTGGAGGCTATTGTTTATGGGTGATAACAAGCCAAATGTTTCCTTTTTTATTTGTTATGAGTGCAGTGTTCTGCCTGCATGTATGCCTGGATGCCAGAAGAGGGCACCACATTTCATTATAGATGATTGTGAGCCATCATGTGGTTACTGGGAATTGAACTTAGGACCTTTGGAAGAGCAGCCTGTGCTGTTAACCTCCAACCCAGACCCATCTCTCCAGCCCCAAGCCACATGTTTTCACTTCCTTCATTTGACCCATCTGAACCAAATGTGCTTGATCACATGTGGCCAGGAGGTTCACCAGCAGAAAATAAAACAGGATGTATGCTTGTCCTTGATTGGATGTATGCTGGAGGTACCTCAGAATATATGCTTGCCTCTTACTGTACCTGATGGGAAATAGGTAAGCTGTTGCAAAATTTGATTCAGGGCCATCTTCTGGAAACCCACAGATGAGCCAGAGCTCATTTACCTGGTCAGTATTTAATTAAAGCTTGCTTCAATTTTGGCTTTAAATTGTTTTAGTGGATTTATTCTTAATCAGTGGGATTAACAGCTGGCTTACAGTTCAGAGGTTTTAATCTATTATAATCATGGTGGGGAGCATGGCAATGTGCAGGTAGACATAGTGCTAAAGAGGTACCTGAGTCTTCTACATCTAGATCAACAGGCAGCAGGAAAAGCAAGTAAGGCACTGTCCTGGCTTGAGCATCTGAGACCTCATAGCCTGTCCCTAGTGACACACTTCCTCCAGCAACACCTCACAACAAGGTCACACCTCCTAACAGTGTTATTTGAAATGAGTTACAGAGTTTATTAGGGAGGAAGTGAAAGTGGGAGCTGGGGTGATTGATAGATAAAGGAAGTGAAGAGAAAGAATAGTGTGAATGGAGCTTGCTTGAAAGGGAACCTTTGCACATGCATACAGAGCCAGGGTACTGCCTGCCATGTTCCCCAAAGTGTGCCTGCATTCTAATAGTACCACTCTCTGTGAGCCTACGGGGACCATTTTCTTCCAAACCACTGTGTCCAAACATTCTTGCTGAATACCATGTCCCAACTTCTGAGAGGTTTTACACAGTTTTAATTTTTATTTATTTTTCTTTTTGGACAGGATTCCTTTATATAACTCTACCTGTACTGTAACTCATTCTATAGACCAGGCTGGTTTTGAATTCATAGATGCAATTGGAATTTTCTTTGGGCTACCAACCAGCACCCAAATAAAGACACAAAGACACGTTATTATGAACGATTGGCCTTAGCTTAGGCTTCTCTCACTAGCTATTTTAGCTTAATTTAACCTGTTTCTATTCATCTACATTTGTGCCTTGGGGCTTTTATACTTCTGTAATTCTGTATGTTCTACTTTCTTGCTTCCTCTGTGCATATCTGTTTAGTCCCTGACATCTCTCTGGCCTCTTTCCTTTCTTCTTTCTAGCCTGTAAGTCCCACCTAAACTTCTTCCCTTGCTATTGGCAGTTCAGTTTTTTTTATTAGACCAATCAGGTGCCTTAGACAGGCAAGGTAAAATAGCAACACATCTTTACATAATTAAACAAATACAACACATCTTTACATTGTTAAACAAATGCAACACATCTTTGCATAGTTAAACAGATATGCTGTAACCCAGAGATCTGCCTGCCTCTGCCCACTGAGTGCTGTGATTAAAGGCATGTGATGCCAAGCCTGGCTCATGAAAATTTTTTTTTTTTAAAGAGTTCACAGGCATCTTGAATTTTCTTTTCTTTTCTTTTTCTTTCTTTCTTTCTTTCTTTCTTTTTTTTTTTTAAAGATTTATTTATTATGTAAACAGTCGTCTGTCTGCATGTATGCCAGCCGGCCAGAAGAGGACACCAGATCTCATTACAGATGGTTGTGAGCCACCATGTGGTTGCTGGGAATTGAACTCAAGACCTTTGGAAGGGCATTTAGTACCCTTAACCTCTGAGCCATCTCTCCAGCTGAGCTCATGAAATTTTTATAGTTATGGAAAAAATGTAGAGCCATAAGTTGAGGCACATATGGTTCACTATACAGCCTTGGTTGGCCTATGGCTCTAGCTTAGTAACATTTTAACACTCCATTTTCAGTCTCTTTCTCTTTTTTTTTTTCTCCTTCCTTTTTTTTTTTTTTTCTTTCTAGACAAGGGCTCATGTAGTCCAGGCTGGTCTTGAGCTCACTATTATGGGCTTTTTCTGGGAACCAGTTCATATGATCTATTATTTCCTAATGTAAGATCAGACTGGGACATCCTCATTGATAGGCCAGAGCACGAATGATTAATCAGCCATGCCTTTGGAAAAAAATAAAGTTCATTGAGAGACAAAAGAGAAAACATTAATATCAAAAGCAAGTGAGCAGAATCAAGGGAAATAATTAACTGGAGTTTTAGGTTGGAGAAATGGCTCAGAGGTTAAGAGAACAGGATTCAGGTTTGGTTTCCAGCACCCACATGGCAGTTCACAAACATTTGTAACTCCAGTTCCAAAGGAATTGGAGTATATAATAATACAAATATTGTACTATTATCAGTTTCTGTGTTGTGAAAACTTCAAGTAATAGAGACCACATAAGCATTCAGAGAGAGAACTCTTTAATAAATATATGGGGTAGTTCTTCAAAAAGATCCATTCTCATGCTGAAAAGTTTCACAGCCTATATAGGGTAAACAGTATTGTCAAAAATTCGTCTACCATCCTAGGGTGGTCTTTTCATCCCTGTCCCAAATAATTTCCTTAGCTTAAGCTTCATGGGTCCAACCCCTACCTCCTGAGATTGTAGGCATGAATCACCCGCCAAGTTTAGTATATTTTATTTGTTTCCACTAAAGTCTTATTAGAAAATAGAATTTGATGTTTTGGGGACTAGGGTGAAATCAGGGTTGGCGTTTTGACCTAACTTCTAGGATAATTTGTGACCGCCCTACCTAGCGACTCTAATTGTCCCAAACTACATTTCCCGGCAGGACCCGCATCGATGTTGACGAACTTCCTCCCAGCATTCCCCGCGGCGGGAAAGCACCGAGCGTGTTCCAGGCCGACAGCACCATCTTTCCTTGCCGCTGTTGCAGCTGCTGCCGTTGAGTTGTGAGGAGTTTATCGGCCGTCCCTGCTGGCCACCATGTCCGCCCAGGCGCAGATGCGGGCCCTGCTGGACCAGCTCATGGGCACGGCTCGGGATGGTGAGTCTGAGCGGCCGTCCAGGCGCTGGGCGGGGGCGGGAGTAAGGCGAGGCTGCCCGGCAGCCTGAAGCGAGGGCCGTGACAGTGTGCGCCTGCGCGGGGCGCCATTCCTTTTCCCCCGCTCGCCGACCCCAGGCGCTGTGCCTTTGTCTGATCCGCTTGGCTTGCAAGGCTGCTGCGGCCGCTGTGTCCTTCTCATCCGAGCGGCCTCCTCCTTGAGAGTCCGATCTGACGGTGGGGATGTGTCCCCCTCCCATTTTCCGTCATGCGAATTCCTCTTGGTCGGCACCGCGGCTTGGCGCCGCCCTGCGTGCTGGAGCGTCGGCGAATGGCTGGAACCAGCGCGGGCTCCCGGGCTCTGGCTGCCGTGTGGCAGAATTCCTCTGATACTCCTCGGAGGAGAGGCAACCCCGGAGGAGCTGGACGGGTTTCGAAAATCCCGGGCCTTCTTGCTCCATATGGTTACAAGGGGAGCCGTAAATGAGCATTTCTAACTTGGGTTCCTCATGCACTTTCCTAGTCTTCCCACCCCTCATTCCCCAGCCTCACAAACTAGCCTTGGTTTAGTCAGCTCTTGCTTTCGTTAGGTAGGTGGTCCTGTAGGGAGGCGTGCAAGATCATGGTGGTGTCTCAGGAGAAAGCAGTTGCATCCTAGCAAAGCTAGATCCCTGCTGTGGTTTGTTTTTATTTTTACTAAAGTAATGGAGTTGTAATTTCACACTGGCACATTTTGCAGGGCTGTGCAGATTCTTTGCACCTATTTCATAGGTCAATAAGTGCTTTTAGCTTTCTTTGTATGTTGAGTTGCTTTTGAATTGCTTCCCATATTTTTATTTCATACAAACTGAACAATTGTGGCCCCTCTATTTTATTTATAAAGGTTCAGTGTATCTTTGCCTGCCTACATCAATCTGCAAGGGAGTTGCAGAAAAGCCTCATGTTCATCGAGCCGTGAGTCACAACCAATTTCTAAGCTGTTATAACAAAAAAGTGTTTGCTTTTTTTTTCCACAAGTAACTTTAAAAGTGTAGTTTAGAAAGAAAACATTTTCAGTAAAAAGACACTACATTAATCCTGGATGCTTGCAAATCCTAAAATATATTCCTCCTTGACTATTACACAGCACTGTGTCCTATACACAGATTAGCCTTAAAATTTGTCACATACCACTTTGCCTTTACTTTTATGTATCATTCCCCCTGACTTCCTTACTGCAGGTGTGGGCAAGAAAACTTTTCCTTTAAAAATTTTCAACAGCGGGCATAAAATTCTGCAGCTGAGTTCTTGAAGAATGCAGATGGGTACAGTATGTGTTGGAGTTCACAGTGTGTATTGACTAACCTGATTCCTTTTTTGCTTTCTTTGGTATTGTCTTGTTAAAAGTGACTCCCAGGTGCCAACCTTGCCTTTTAAGGGAGGGGATGAAAGGGGAATAAGAAGAAAAGGTCTAGAGATATTTAACAGTCAGTGATAGAGCTTGAAAGCTTTCTTCCTCTTGTAATTTTTGGTAAAACACTGCCTATTAATTTGACTACAACAAAAAGATTAATAAATAGCTTTGGTTGGTGGAAATTAACAGCTCAAAGTCCTATGTGGTAGATTCTCTGATTACATGGGTTTTAGTGTCATTGACCACGTGTGTATTTGGGCTGGTGCCTTTTGGTACTCTTCTGACTCCTTGACATAATGATGGAGTTAGATGTGATTAACTGTGCGTCTTTGTAAAATAATTTGCTTAAAAAAGATCTATATTCCATTCATTTGTAAATATCTTTAGATCAGTTTCTTAGTGTATATGGTGGGGAGAATACAGGGATGCTAGTCTGCCAATCATCCAGGTGTATTGTTGTGCCAGATAGCCTTGTGTGGTTAATGAGATAATACTTTATTTAAAACCATAAATGAATTTCAGGAGATGAAACCAGACAGAGGGTCAAGTTTACAGATGACCGGGTCTGCAAGAGTCACCTTCTGGATTGCTGCCCCCATGACATCCTTGCTGGGACGGTAGGTGCATTCCACAGCCTTATGTGTCACATAGAACTCATATGGGTGGATGGTGGATGTGATATCTTTCTTTAATTAAGAGTAATATTTTATTTTTAAAAATTACGTAAGAGCATTAGTGGCTCTTGTGAAGACCAGTGTTTAGTCCCAATACCAACATCATCTGTTAATTCTAGTTCCAGGAGATTTGACACTTCTGAACTCTAGGCAGCTATATCATTTGCACATACCCATATAAGGCACATATATATATATATATATATATATATGTATGTATATATATATATATGCATGTATGTATGTATAATTTAAAAATATTAAAAATTAATGTTTAAAAACAACCTTTAGGATTAGAATTTCTGAAACACCCACTTTATCCTGTGTATAAAGAATTACAGGGCTGAAGAGATGGCTCAGTGGTTAAGAGCAGTCACTGGTTGTCCTTCTAGAGGACCCAGGTTCAACTGCTAGGACCCATACAGCAGTTCACAACTGTCTTTAGTCTCAGGGGATCTGACACCCTCTTATATGGTCTCTTTGGGCACCAAGCATGTACATGGTACACAGACATACATGCAGGCAAAATATCCATACATGTAAAAATAAAATGAAAATAGGAACAAATTATAGGAGAATTGGTGCCCATCTTTGATCTAAAAAAACACACACACATACACACACACAAAAACCAAAAAAAAAAAAAAAAACCCTGAGTATTTTATATGTACATACAATGTACAAATACACCCCGCCTTTTTTTTTTTTTTTTTTTTTCTTTTTTTTTTTTTTTTTTTTTTTTCTTTTTCTCCTCCTCGAGGCAATGTTTCTCTGTATTGCTTTGGAGCCTGTCCTGTAGCTAGCTGTCCTTGAGCTCACAGAGAGCCGCCTGCCTCTGCCTCCTGAGTGCTGGGACTAAAGATGTGTGCCACCAATCCCCGGCTTATCCCTCCTCTCTTTGGGGGTGGGGGAGTCTTGCTTTGTGTGATTTATTTATTTAGTTTTGGTTTTTCAATACAGTTTCTCTCTGTTTTGTTTGTTTTGGTTTTTTGAGACAGGTTTGTCTGTGTAAAAGCCCTAGCTATCTTGAAACTCTCTGTAGACCAGGCTGGCCTTGAACCCACAGAGATCCACCTGACTCTGGCTCCTAAGTGCTAGGACTAAAGGCATGCGCCCTTACTTGGCTCATCCCTCTAGTCTTAGTAGATGAGTTTTTATGGGTCTTGTGGATACTTGGAGTGGGAGCTGTGGGGGAAATGTTTTTCAGAATTCTATTTTCCTTTAAAATCTTCAAATTATAAATCGCTCTTGAGTTATGAAACATTTCACTAATCTACATAGCTGTTAGGGTTTTTTTTTTAATTATTTTTAATTTTTTTATTTTATGTGCATTGGTGTTCTGCCTGCATGTATGTCTGTGTGAGGATGTTAGGTACCCTGGAACTGGAGTTACAGACAGTTTTGAGCTACCATGTGGGTGCTGGGAATTGAACCCAGGTCCTCTGGAAGAGCAGCCAGTGCTCTTAACCACTGAGCCATCTCACCAGCCCCATGGTGTTTTTTTTAATTAATTTGGTTGATTTTGTTTAAATTTCAAGTTGGATGTATGTTAGACTTTTATTCTCGCATGATATTTTCATTCATATAGGTACATACACGTACTTAAATTTTATTTATGTGTAGGCCTGAGTACATGTCCACAGAGAACAGAAGAATGCATTGGATTCTCTGGAATTGAAATTAGAGGTGGTTATGAATCTTCCTGATATTGGTGCTAGGAACTGAACCCAAGTCCTCTGAAAGAACAGCAAAGGTTCTTAATTACAGAGCCATGTTTAGCTATGTTTCCTTTTTTTTTCTTTTCACATCTTTGTGTATGAGTGCTCTATCTGCACATATGCCTAATGCCAGAAGAGGGCATCAGATCCCACTGTAGATGGTTGTGAGCTACCATGTGGTTGCTGGGAATTGAATTAAGGACCTCTGGAAAAGCAGCTGGTGCTCTTAACCATTGAGCCATCTCTAGCCCCCAGAGCCATGTTTCAGTCCCTTTTTGTTTACCTTTTAAAGTGTGTGTGTCTCAGGCTGTCTGTGTTTTTATGTAGGTGCTAAAGTGTTCATATAGAAGTCAGGACAGTTTGGAGTAGTGATTCTTTCCATCTTATTGGATCTGGGGATCAAATTCAGATTGTCAAGTGGCTTTTCCTGATGTCTTTTCGGCCCCTAACATAAAATAAAAATCAAGTGGAGATGACATTGATTGCATATTTTTGTAGCTCTTTCAAGAAATCTATACTGTCCAATAACTGTAGTCTCTGAGCAATATGGATAAACACTATAGTTTGTTGACTGTGTTTTCATTTGAAATTAAGTTAAATGTAAGACTAAACAGTGGAGAAAATCATCTGCTATATTTCAGCTACGTGAGTGAAAAAGTGTTTTTACAAAGGACCAGTTTAAGACTTCACAGCTGTTATGAGGAATGTAAAACCAATCATTGATTGTATGAATATATGTGTGCCAAAGAAAACATGTGAATCATGGACTAAAAAAATCTGTGTGGCTGTGTCACAGGTTACCTTGAGACAGGCTTTTTGTTTATTTTTTTTGAGACAGGATTTTTCTGTGCTGCCCTGGATGTCCTGGTACTTGCCTCCAACTCAAAGAGACATTCCTACTTCTACCTCCTATGTGCTGGGATTAAAAGTGCTTCACTACCACCTGTTGAGACAGTTTCACTGAGTACATTGTGCCTAGAGCTTATGGAGTTTTGGCTAGGTTAGCAGCCAGTAAAATTGCATCAAGTCCTTCTCTTCTTTCCTCCAATGCTGTGGTTACAGATATATGTTGCCTAGATTATTAACTAGGTGCTAGGTTCTGGACATTCATATTTGAGCAGCAAGTGAGTATTTTCAACCCATTGAGCCATCTCCTCAGGGAACCCTGCCCACTTTTTGTTTCTGAGTCAAGGTCATAGGCTGACCTCAAAAATCTCTATGCAATTGAATCCGGGCCTAAACTCCTGATCTTCTGTTTGTGATTACGTTGACATGACTTTTGACTTGATGCCATGAGTTTTAAGATAAAAATTTTTTATTGTGCTGGGCATTGGTGGCGTATGCCTTTAGTCCCAGCACTCAGGAGGCAGAGGCAGGTGGATCTCTGTGAGTTGGAGGCCAGCCTGGCCTACAGATCTAGTTCCAGGACAGGCTCCAAAGCAATACAGAGAAACCCTGTCCAAAAAAAAAAAAAATTCTGTTGCTATTCAGGCGTCAGAGCAGGAGATATCTGCACAGTCCTGTACTCAGGACTTAGATAAGCACCACAAACTCTAGTATAATTGTTAATACATGTGATTAGAATACATAATAATATATTGTGGCTACTCTTATTGTCAACATAACACTTAGTGATAAAACCTCTTATTTCTTAAACTGGGCACCTGAGTTATAAATCTGGGCTGTTTAACAGATTAGGAGAATGTTTATTTTATTTATATCTATTGTATATGTAGGAACATTGCCTGTGTGTGTGTGCTTATGCATGCCAGTGAGAAACACATGTGTCTGGTGTCCTTAACTAGGGTTATGAATGGTTGTGAGCTAATCAAAGGCATAATTAGAGGATGTATACCTTGGGCTCTGAATAATGAAAAATAATATTTCTAGGTTAGATCTTGTTTCTTTTTTTGTTTATATGATATGATCTCATGTTTCCATGCTGACCTTGAACTTACTGTATAACTGAAGATGACTTTGCATTCTTGACCCTCCTAGCTTTTCCTACAAAGGGATCCAATTACAGAAATTCGCCAATGTAACTGGCTTTGTTTCTTTTTGTTGGAGACAGGGTCTTATGTAGCCCAATTGAAATTGGCCTTGAATTTACTATTATTGTTGCCACTCAAGCCTCTAAACTGTTGAGATTATCAGTATATGCTATTATATTGGTCCATTTTTTAATTTTTTTTTAAAGATGTATTTATTATGTATACAGTATTCTACCTGCATGTAATCCTGCAGACCACAAGAGGGTACCAAATCTCATAACAGATGGTTGTGAGCTGGGAATTGAGCTAGGACCTCTGGAAGACAAATAAGCATATATACTAATTTTATAGATTTATTATTTATATAGTATTCTGCCTGAATGTTTCCTGCAGGCCAGGAGATAGCACTAGATCTCATTAAAGGTAGTTGTGAGCCACCATGTGATTGCTGGGAATTGAACTCAGTTTCTCTGGAAGAGCAGTCAGAGCAGCCAATGCTCTTAACTGCTGAGCTCTCTCCAGCCCCCTTTATCCATTTCTTAATTTATTATCTATAAAACTATATTGTTAAGCAAGTATTGGTGGTTCGTGCCTTTAATTCCAGCACTTGGGAGACAGAGGCAGGCAGATCTCTGTAGGCCAGCCTGGTCTATAGAGCAAGTTCCAGGACAACCTCCAAAGCAATACAGAGAAACCCTATCTCCCAAAACCAAATCAAACAAAAAGCTATTGCTTATTTCAGTGAAAGTTGAGATGCTAAATTATATTAATTACATGCTTTCTAGAATGAGTAAGTATTAATGTTTTAATTTTTTTTTAATTTCCCACAGCGCATGGATTTAGGAGAATGTACCAAAATCCACGACTTGGCCCTCCGAGCAGATTATGAAATTGCAAGTAAAGAAAGAGACCTGTTTTTTGAATTAGATGTAAGATATTTTTGTTTTGTTTTGGATGTTTATCTGTGTTGCAAAGTTTCAATGACTATTGAAAGTAGTGTAATGTTTGTACATTACAAAGCAAAATAATTAAATATGCACTTGTTAAAAATCTTAAGTTCTAAAACACAGCAGAATCACCTTATATTTATATGACTTTCAACTTATTACTATATTGAATTTTGTTTTATTGTTTGCTTTTTTAAATGTGTCTCATAGCCCATGCTGGTAGCACATAACTATGTAGCCAAGGATGATCTTGAACTCCTGAGTCTCTTCTCTCTTGAATGCTGGGATTACAGAGCCATGTGCCATCATCATAGATTTATGTGGTGTTGACAATTGAACTCAGAGCTTCATACATGTTAGGCAAGCATTCTACCAATTATACTATATCCCCAGACTCTGAATATTTTTAGCAAAGAGGTTGTTACCTTAGGATACAGATGTTCACAGATGGTAGTGGCACACTCCTTTAATCGCAGCACTCAAGAGGGAGAGACTGGCTGCTCTCTGTGAGTTTGATGCCAGCCTGGCCTATAGATACAGAGCTAGTTCCGGAACAGCCCAGGCTATACAAAGAAATTCTGTCTTAAAAAAACACAAAAAGATACCAAGTTTCAAAAAGTGATAGGATAGATTAAAGTCTCACTTTAAGGAATGTATATTAGAGGCCAAGAATAGGCTTAGGATTCCCTGGAACAGTTAGGGATGGTTATGAGCTAGCCTGTAGGTGCTAGGGATAAAACCTGGGTCCTTCGGTGTTCTTAACCTTGAGTGGTCTCTCCAGCCTCTTAGTTTTTATTTATTAGGCTTATTTATTTTTATGTGTATGGATGTTTTGTCTGTATATATGTTGTGCAATATATGTGTAAATGAAGTCTGTGGAGGCTAGAAAAGGGCATTGAATTCCCAGGAACTAGAGTTAAATAGCTCTTAACCATTGATTCATTTCTTCAGCCCCTAAATTATATTCTTTTTTTTTTTTTTTTTTTTTTTTAAGAGAGACTTATTGTCAGCTCAGGTGGCTGGAACTCACTGTTTTCCAGCTTGATCTTTAATGATCCTCTTGCTTCAGCCTCCTGATTCTAGGATCACATGTATGAGCCATTATGCTGGCTTCGGGGCCTTTTGGGGGTAGGTGGCAGGTTGGTTTTTCAATATAGGATTTTCTCTCTGTAGCCCTGGTGGTTCTGAACTAGCTCAGTAGACCAGGTTGACCCCAAACTCAGGTCCGCCTGCCTTTGCCTCCTGAGTACTGGGACTAAAGGCATGCACTACTACCCAGGTCAATGCCTTTTTAAAATGACCTCATTAATGATGCAGAAGTTGAGATATTAGCAAGAAATTGAAGCATACATAATGTGTGATTAATATATATGAAGAGCGAATTCAACCATTGTGGAATTCATGGTTTGTTGACAGGAAGAAAAATTAAAAAGTTGTATCTTCCAAAAATACTTAGTCTTAGTTTTTGGTTCATTTTATTTTTAGCCAGGGTTTTACTCTGGAACTCATAGAGATTTCGATTGGTCTTGAGTACACAGAGTTAACCTAACCTGCATTTGCCTCCTGAGTGCTGGGTTTAAAGGTGTGGACTATCACACATCCAGCTATATCTCTTATAAGAGAAAAATGGATACATTGGTTGTGTTCCTGGCACTTACCATGTAGAACTCAGCCCTTGGATACTTAAGCGTAGAGAGATTGCTCACAGGTTAAGAGCTCCATTCCCAGTTCAATTCCCCTAAACCACATGGCGATTCACAACCGTCCGTAATGAGAGATGCCCTCTTCTGGCCTGCAGACAGAACACTGTATATGCAATAAATAAGTGATGTGTAAAATAATCCTGTAAATTTAGACAGATTATTTGAAATACATACAGGGGTGGTCTAATTTCCTTTATATATAAAATTTCTTCTCTTTTAAGATAGTATTTCATGTAGCTCAGGCTTGCCTCAAACTTGTATGGCTGAGTTCTCCTCTCCCTCTGCTTCCCAACAAGTTGGATTTATGTCATGGTTGGTATCAAACCCAAGGCTTTATCTCTATTAGGCAAATATTCTACCTACCAGACTATATCCCCAGTTGGTACTGAACAGTTTTTAAATATTTAATGTATTTATTTTTTAGACAGAACCTCACTGTAGCCTTATCTGACCTCAAATTCAGATCCTCCTGTCTTCTGCTAGGATTAAAGTTTTTTCGATTTTGAAATTTACTTATTTTGGGTGCTAGAGAGGTGGCTTAGCAGTTGAGAATACTGTTTGTTCTAGAGTATCTGGCTTTGTTTTCCAGCATTGAAGGCTGGCTCACAACTGTATAACTCCAACCCAGGGGATCTGATGTCCCCTTTTGGCCTTCAGTAGCACTGTACACATGGGGTATGTAGATGGACATGGCAGGCAGAATATTCATAAAAAATATAATTTTGAGATAGGAATTATAGGTGTGTGCTGTTATATCAACCTCCACCCTCACACCCTGGTATGCGCTTTTTTGAGAGAGACAGGGTTCCTTTATATAACATAGTAATACTGCTGGCTCTCCTGGAATTTACTATGTAGACTAGGTTGTCGTCAAAATCACAAGAGATCCACTTGCCTCCACCACTCTTGACCATACTAACCTTTTTAAAGTGAATGCTGGGGGTTGCTTGGATGGCAAACACTTAACTAAGCCATCTCCCCAACCTCTTTTTATTTTTTTTTTTTTTCAAGACAGAGTTTGTCTATCACTTTGCCTGTCCTGGAATCAGCACTGTAGACCAGCCTGGCATCAAACCCACAGAGATCCGCATGCCTTTGCCTCCCAAGTGCTGAGTGCCGGGTTTAAAGGCATGCACCATCAACGCCCAGTCCTCCCCAACCTCTTGAGTTGGTATTTTAATGAATTTTACTATGTAATTTAGTTTTGCATCAAACTCAAGATCTTCTTGCCTCAGTAATAGGATTATAGGCATGTACCACTGAGCAGTCTCCTTGAGTAGATATTTTATATGATTTTGGGAACTCCTATGTTTTATAAATTTAAAATGTTGATATCCTTTGGGTCACTTCTAAAGAATTGTTAAAAATTGTTCAGCCTGTTCTAGAGGTAGAGCATGCTTAGTAGTAGCCATTTGCATAGCTTGTGGGAGGTTCTGGGTTTGCTCTCCAGCACCTTCAAAAGAAAAGAGATGGGAAGGAGGGATTAGAGGGAAGAAAGGAAATTGCTGAAAAGAAATACTTGTATGTATGTGTGAAGAAGTAGCAAAACAAAACATTTGTTTATTAGGTTTACATAATGAATTCCAGGACAGCCATGGAATGAGAAACTCTATGAGAAACTCTATGTTGAAAATCCCCAATAATTAGTAATATGAGTTTTGGACTCATCTTTTTCTATCATTTAAATTTGTCCTTGTTTAACTAACTTACACTTGAACAACTTTTAAAGGAGAGAAAGGGACAGTAAAACAGACTTTTTTTTTTGGTTAAAGATTTAATTATTATGTATGCAGTGTCCTGTCTGCATGTGTCCCTCCAGTCCAGAAGAGAGCACCAGATCTCTTTACAGATGGTTGTGAGCCATGTGGTTGCTGGGAATTGAACTCAGGAAGACTTTCTTAGAAGACTCCATGACCTGGGTTGCTTGTTTTGTTGTGTTACCATTAAGTTTTTAGACTTTTTTTTTAGACTTTGAGTCCATTATCTCCACTTTCCCAGTGCTTGGATTATAAAGGCTCACTGTCATGTATAGACTTTTGAGGGATTAAACTCTGGTCTTTATGTTTGCATGACTTAACACTTAACTAAGCAATTCCCTCAGTCCACATCCTTGGTAACATTACAGAGAGTTGGAGATCCTTCTACAAATTTTGGAAATAAATAAATCAAATAGTCATTTGGTTTAAGATGATTATAATTAACTATCGTAATAAATTTGTAAGCATAGTATCAGCTCTTGCTGTCACTATAAATGTCAATAGCAGAGATAGGAATTGCAATCTAAAAAATATTTGGGGTGAGTTGAGACAGGTTTTCCCTGTGTAACAGCCCTGACTACCTTGGAACTTACCTCATAGACCAGCCTGGCCTCGAACTCACCTGCCTCAGCCTCTCTAGTATTGGAATTAAAGACATGTCCTTCCAACACCCAGGTAAAAAAAAAAATTTTTTTTTTTTTTTTTTTTTTTTTTTTGAGACCAGGTTTTGTATGTAACCCTAGATAGCCTGGAACTCACAGACATTTGCCCATCTCTTCCTCTTAAGTGGTGGGATTAAACACATGTGTCTGCCTAATAGACAGAGGGAGTATTTTAGGCCTGTAAGGGCTATATAGTATGACCCTTTCTCAAAACAGAACACCAAAACAAAGAAATTGACCTAGGATTATGTTCCTACTACATACATATGTGCCACGACTCTAAAGTGTTGGCAGAATGTGGTGTGCATACCTGTCATTCAGCACTTTATACACTAAGGCATGAAGATTGTGTGTTCAAGGCCAGTCCAGAGTACATAGCAAGTTTTGGGCCAGCCTGGGGAAATTGGTCTTCAGATGTAATTCAGTAGAATGCCTTCCTAGCATATTTGTGGTGTTGGGTTTAATATCTAGCAATCCTCTTCCCAAATAAAAATTACCAAAAAAAAAAAAAAACCACTAACTATACAGTGTTGATCATAGCTCTGTTTTTTCCTGAACTAGGCGATGGATCACTTAGAGTCCTTCATTGCAGAGTGTGATCGGAGAACTGAACTTGCCAAGAAGCGGCTGGCAGAAACACAGGAGGAGATCAGTGCAGAAGTTTCTGCAAAGGTATATTAAGTGACTGGTGTAATTCCCTTTTGTCTCACTTTCACACTAGTTGGGGATTCTGGGCAAATGGTGCTTTGTATCCAGTGGAGATGGTCTGTGTCACAGGAGCCTGCCTTCCTTCCTTTCTCTTTCAGACAGAGTCTTAATAAGTAGACTAGGACACCTTTGAACTCATAAGATTTGTCTGCCTCTTGAATGCTGGGGTTAAAGGCATGAACCACCATGTCCAGCACAGAAGCATTTCTTAGGCTATCTGCAGTTATTAATTAAAAAAAGATGCTATCGTGCTGGGGAGTAATTGGTTATTTTGCTTGTAGCCTAAGTTTGTATGCTAAACCTTACTGTTTTACTACCCCTGCCTAAGAAGACATAAAGAGATACAGAAAATTAGCCAGGCGTTGGTGGTGCACGCCCTTAATCCCAACACTCAGCATGCAGGGGCAAGCGGATCTCTGTGAGTTTGAGGCCAGCCTGGTCTACAGAGCTAGTTACAGGACAGGTTTTAAAACAATACAGAGAAGATACAGTGAGTGACATCTGCTCCGTTGCATGCTGTTTTTATTTTTCGATGGAGTACATGTAGATGTGCTCCTCACACCCCCACCCCTAATAATCCAAAAATTGGATTATTGCTATTTAAGTGTATTTTGATTTTTCAAGATAGGGTTTCTTTGGAGTCTGTCCTGGAACTCTTTTTATAGACCAGGCTGGCTTTGAACTCACAGAGATCCGCCTGTCTCTGCCTCCCAAGTGCTGGGATTAAAGGCGTGCGCCACCACTGCTCATTGAGTTTTTGGTTACTAAGTCTGGATCTTAAATGTTCTTTTATTTTCAGAGGAATAGGAATTCAGCAAGAAGAAGAGAAATACTTGTTTCATTTGTAACTCCAAGTATTGATATTTGAAGTTTTTATCTGATTCTCTTTTCTTAGGCAGAAAAGGTACATGAGTTGAATGAAGAAATAGGAAAACTTCTTGCTAAAGCAGAACAGCTAGGAGCTGAAGGAAATGTGGATGAATCCCAGAAGATACTTATGGAAGTGGAGAAAGTTCGTGCAAAGAAAAAAGAAGCAGAGGTTGGTTGTTGGTTGTTTTTGAGACATGATTTCTTTATGTAACACTGTTGTCCTAGATTTTGGTATGCAGACAAGGCTGTCTTTAAACTCACAAAGGTTTCCTTGATGTGTATTGGTGTTTTGCTTAACATGTATGTGCACTTGTACCTGCATTTGTGTCTGGTGCCCCAGGAGACAAAAGAGGAGATTGATTTCTCTGGAGCTGGAATTACCTATGTTTGTAAGCTGCCATTTGAGGGCTGAGAACTCAGGTTCTCTGGAATAGCAGCAATTATTCTTTTTTTTTTTCTTCTACTTCCCCCAAACATAGTTTCTTTGTGTAATAGCCCTTGCTGTCCTGGAACTCATTCTGTAGTTCAGGCTGACCTTGAACTCAGAGATCCTCCTTTTGCTCCTAAGTGCTGGGATTAAGGGTGTGTGCCACCATTGTCCAACTTGTTTTGTTTTTAAACATGGCCTCACTTTATAGTCCTGGTCGACCTAGAACTCACTGTGTAACCAAAGCTGCCCTGAAAATTGAAATAATCCCTCTACCCAAGCCTCCTAGTTATAGGTTTGAGCTAAGTTTGAGGTCAGTTTGGGCTACAAAAAAAAGTGGTGATGGGGAAATGATACTAATTCAATAATGTTGACCATTTGGACTAAGGTTAAGCTATGTCTATGTACTTTTTTTCCAAAGAATGATCTTTTGTGACTGACTATGGTCATAAGTTCACAGGTAGGGACAGATTTCCAAATTGTCCTCTACAGCTTTCCCATTATCAGCATCCACCCACCAGAGTGGTATGTATGTTACCATTAGTATGCCTAAATTTAAATGTCATTGCTTACAGTTTACATTACTTTTAGTATTATATGTTCTGTGGGTTTGAGAAAGTTAAAAAGACATGTATCCATCTTTTATATAACTCGCATAGATATTTGTTCCTGAAACTCGTTTTTTGATGTACCTGTTAGGGTGTGTGTGTGTGCATGCACGCATAGACATAACAGAACTTGTGAAAACTGTTAACACTTTTTACTTGTGAACATTGTCCATGGAGGTTAGAAGAAGGTCTCAGATGCCCTAGAACTGGAATTGCAGACAGTTGTGAGGTGTCAGGTAGGTGCTGGGAATCAAATTTGGCTCTTTTGCAAAAGCAGCAAGTGTTTTAATTGCTGAACCATCTCTCTGAGCCCTTCTCTTTCCATTGATTTTGGTAAAGATGGATTCATAAGAGATGAAGTTTGAGAGAGATGACTTTGGGATGGTCTGTAGATAGGTTGGGGACATCCTGGAAAGCCATAGCTTAGACCACTGACAAAGTGAGGTAAGCAAGAAATGCAGGGTTAGTGAAGAGATGAGAAAATAATGTGTATGTGCATGGCTGGTGCCTGCTTGACTTTTAGATATTATTGTGCTTCTGGTTTCACACCTGGCACATGGTTCTTATTTATAGCTAACCTGCATAGTACCAGGGTTTTGTTGGGTGCTAGAGAAATGCTCTCTGAACCCAGCATCAGGAGAGGAAGCTTAGGACCATTAGGATTGTGCTTTTCTGTGGTTCTCCAAATGTGACTGAAATTTAGCAAAGATCAGATAGATAAGCAGAACAGGATAGTTTGATCTCATGCCTCATACCCTCAGGGGACACTTCCCCCACTTCTACTTGGTGCTATCACTGCGTCATCTATCATTTAATTGCTTTTGGGCTTCTTAATGATTCAGGGATTCAGAGGTAACTGTATATTGCTGTTTTTATTGCACTCATACACACATGCTCACAAATACAACTCCCAATTAAAAGAAAATATGTAATAAGTAATACAGAAATCCTGTTGTCCTTTTGTAGCCACAACCCTTTCTGATTAGATGATTAGTTGTGGTGTTCACATTGGCTTTTCATTTCTATAACTGATTTTAAGAAAAGGATAAACCGGGCATGTTTTTCCATACCAGATATTTCAGGGCTTGAGAGCCTGAGGCAGGAGGATCTTGCATTTGGCCTGAACAATGAGAATACTATTTTTTAATATGTATAGGTATTTTGCTTACATGTCTGTTTGGATACCATGTGCCTGCAGAGGCATGAAGAGGACTCCCTGGGACTGGATGGTTGTGGGTGCTAAGAATCCAGCCTGGGTTCTTTGGTAGTACAGCCAGTGCTCTTAACCAGTGAGCCATATCTCCAGCTCTAAAGGGATCTACAGTCTATACTACATGTGTCTGTAGTCCCTCAGGACAGGTTAAAGGATCACATGAGTTTCTTCTGTAAGACTACAATACAAAAGTGTAAGCCAAATTACAATTAACTCTTTCCTCCCTGGTTTTGGTGTTTCATATGGCAATAATTACCCTAATTAAGTAGTAGTAGTAACCAAGACAAGATCTTACTCAGTTTATTGTTATAGGCTTCCATTTTATCTACCTAGGACATTTTTGTTAGTTTCTCAGTTCTTGGTGGGTTTTCACATTAAATCCTATAAGTGGTGACCCTGTTTTTTAGTTTGTTTGTTTTTTCATTTTCAAGACAGGGTTTTTCTATAATAGCCCAGACTATCCTGGAACTTGCTTTTAGATCAGGTTGTCTTTTTTTTTTTTTTTTTTTTTTAAGGCTTTATTATGTATTCAGTATTCTGTCTGCATGTCTGCCTGTAAGCCAGAGGAGAGCACCAAATCTCATTACAAATTATTATAAGCCACCATATGGCTGCTGGGAATTGAACTTAGGACCTCTGGAAGAGCAGCCAGTGCTCTTAACCGCTGAGCCATTTCTCTAGCCCCCAGGCTGTCTTCTAACTCACCAAGATCCACCTGCCTCTCTGCCTCTGTTTGGAGTGCTGGGATTAAAGATGTGTACTACCACTGCCTGGCTGCTTATCTTGTTCTTAATACATGGTGGCATGGGGACACATTTACCTGGAAGAATTCCTGTGTAATGGTGCATGCATACATGAGCTTTCTCTTTGGTTGGGTTTTTGTTGTGGTTTGTTTGATTTTTTTCTGTTTTTATACAGGGTCTCACTTTGTAGCTCTTGGTGGCCTGGAACTCACAATGTAGACCAGGTTGACTTTGTTCTAACAGAGATCTGCCTACCTCTGCCTCTACATCCTAAGTGCTGTGATTAAAGGCGTAGGTCACCACACTCAGCTAAATGCCATATTTTATCAAATTATGTTATGGTTATCATAACCAGAAGTGTATAAGAGTATTTAACTTGCATTTCTTAGGGAATGTTTTAAATGTGTGAATTAATGGAAGCAGTTACATTTACATTCAAGTCTTCCCTTTCAAAGTGATCAAAGGGAGTCAGTGACACACACCTTTAAGCCCAGCACTCAGGAGGTTGAAACAATCACATCTCCACAAGTTCCAGGTAAGGGCTGTCCAAGTGTGATTGGTCTTGAAAAGAGGTAGGACAAAGGAATGATTTTCTTCACTATGGATTTTGCAGCAGTGTTCTAATTGGAGTGCAAGTACCAGTAGCAGTGTGCCTAGTCTCTTTTCTTTCCTTTTATTTGATATATATTTTGCTTTGAGCAGAATGAGAGAATATTTTTTGGGGGGGGGATAAACATTTTAGTGTTTCTGGAGGATGCATATTGTGTGTTGGCTACTTTTTTCTTCATGGAAAGTGTCAATGATTTGGCCTTTCAAAGTATCTTTTTAATCTGCATTAGATATTTCCTGGATATCAGGATACAATTGTTGTGACTGTGTTAGCTTTGGTTTACTTTTTAAAAATATGTATTTTAAATTATGTGTGTGGAGGTTTAAATACATCTGAATTTTAAATGTCTGGGGTAGACTAGAGGCACTGGGTCTCCCGATAGTTAGAATTACTGGAGGTTGTGAGCTGCCTGACGTGGTGCTGGGAATGTATACTACTAGTGCAGTGTTTTTATTTTGGTTTTCCAAAACAGGGTTTCTCTGTATAGTCCTGGCTGTCCTGGAACTCATTCTGTAGACTAGGCTGCCCTTGAATTCATAGAGATCCATCTGCCTCTCGCTCTGGAGTGCTAGGGTTAAAGGCCTGTGCCACCACAACCAAATTATACACTCTTAAGAGGTATCTCTCCTGCCCTACTTTTTTTTTTTTTTTTTTAATTAAAAAAATTGTTTTATGTATGTAGATGGGTGTTTTGCCTATATGGGTGCAGTGCATGTGTTTAGTGCTCACAGAAGCCAGAAGAGATCCTCTAACTGGAATCATAGATGATTGTTATTTCCAATGTGGATTCTGAGAACCAAATCCAGGTCCTCTGAAAGAGCAACAAGTGCTCTTAACTGCTGAACCATCTCTCTCCAGCCCGTTTTTGTTTACTTTTGAAGTCTTACTTTTCCTGTTGGTCTCAGAAAAATCTCCAAACCTACAAAGAAACCCTGTCTCAAAAAACCTGAAAAAATAAACAATGAAATTGAAGCTGAACAATTAAGTTTTCAATGTGCAGTGATACATTACCTATATATCAAGTTTTTCCATTTTGGGGGTCTATATTGTGACAATTTTGAAATGCTTCAGCTTTATCTCTCCCCTTCACCCCCCCCCCCATAGGAGGAATATAGAAATTCCATGCCTGCATCCAGTTTTCAGCAGCAAAAGCTCCGAGTCTGTGAGGTTTGTTCAGCTTACCTTGGTCTCCATGACAATGATCGTCGTCTTGCAGATCACTTCGGGGGCAAGTTACACTTGGGGTTCATTCAGATCCGAGAGAAGCTTGATCAGTTGAGGGTATGTTAATATACTTTTTTCTGGAGAAGCCTCTTGGGTTTTGCGTCTTGAGGTCACTGTTAGCCGTTTTTATTCTTTTCTTTTGGTATTTTAAGACAGGGTTTCTCTGTGTTAACAGCTAACAGCTCTGGCTTCCTGGAACTCACTTTGTAGACCAGGCTGGCTTTGTCCTTACAGAGATCCACTTGCCTCTGCTTTCCTGAGGACAGGGATTAAAGGCACAAACCACCACTACCAGGCATCCTCTGTACTTTTTTTGTTCTGCCTGCGTGTATACCTGTAGACTAGAAGAGGGCACCATATCTCATTATGGAAGAGCAGCCAGTGCTCTTAACTGCTGAGTCATCTTTACAGCCATCATCTGTACTCTTTGAGTTAGAATTAAACATGTTTCTGGGTGGGTCACACTCTCTCTCTCTCTCCCTCCTCCCTCCCTCCCTCCCTCCTCCCTCCCTCCCTCCCTCCCTCCCTCCCTCCCTCCCTCCCTCCCTCGCTTGAGATCAATTCCAGCTACCTGGCCAGTTAAGCTCCATCTGTTGAATCCTTATCTCAATAAAAACATTTGCTTCTGTCTTCCCAATAGCATTTTAATGTATTATGTTGTATCTTTGTGGGTATGAGTTTTGATTTGTTGTTCATGTGATGTGAGTGGTAGAAGTAGGGAAGGAAATGATGTCCCCACCTAAGAGTCTATTCTCAGCCAAACCTGCTGTAGGGAGATGGGAAAAGGAACTTAGGAGCTGACTCTCTAGCTCAGATGAAGGATGACCCTAGTTGGAGATGTAGGGTTTGAGGTCCTGAATGGGACAGCTTACCTGGGTCTTGCTGTGTTCTCTCATGTAGATGGTCATGGAGACTTTCCATGCTATCCCTGTTTAGAGCAGGGAAGACTGGAGAGTTTTGTATTAAGGGGTGTGGCTTATTCCCCCATTCAGGATTTTATTTCAGTCACTCTGCCCAGATGGTGTATTACAGGGTTTTTGTTAATATTAGTGTTGGGTTATAAAAGTACTTAATACTTTTCAGCTAGCTCAAGTTGATGCTGATTTGATGGTAAAGTGTAAAGAACCTTATGCCTTCTGTTGCATTTAGGATTGAGCCTGATGAATTGAATGTGCAATTGTGCTAATGTTACCATAGCACTTACCACATCAAAAGTGAGTTGCTTCTGGCTACCTAGAGTTCCACTCCCAGCACCAGGGTGTATGTGCTCATCTTTCTTTCTTTCTTTCTTTCTTTCTTTCTTTCTTTCTTTCTTTCTTTCTTTTTTAACTGCAGTGCTTATAGAGAGGCTATAGGATGAACAACTAACTTTATGGCTTGGTTTGAAGCATTGGGATCATTCCCTATGACTTAGAAGTTCAGCCCCTCCTGTTAAATTTGTCACCTAATGTGTAAAGTGATTGTAAAAATTTTCATTTGTTGTTTTTAAAATGAATAGAATATTGTATTGTTTTCTGGAAGTTGTTAATTTTATGTTTTCCATTTATTTAGAAAACTGTAGCTGAAAAGCAGGAGAAGAGAAATCAGGATCGCTTGAGGAGAAGAGAGGAGAGAGAGCGAGAGGAACGGCTGAGCAGGAGGTAAATGTGGACCAGCCTCAGGAAACTGCTATTTGCTATGCCGTGACCTGGAGTAATTGTGTTTCCACACACTGAACTAGCGTGCGTGCGTGCATGCGTTTGTTTGTTTTGAGGCAGATTGTCTTGGTGTGTGTGTTGCTGTGTAGAAACACCATGGCCAAGGCAACTCATATAAAGGAAAACATTTGTGGTAGCAGCTTACAGTTCAGAGGTTTAGTCTGTATTGTCATGGTGGGATGTAAGGCAGCATGCAGGCAGACATTGTGCTGGAGAAGGAGCTGAGGGTTGACAGATCTTGACTTGCAGGGAATAAGTAGTAGTGGTACCTTGAACATAGGAAACCTCAAAGCCCACCCCAACAGTGACATACTTCCTTGTAGTACCACTCCTTTTGGGGATACCACATAGGGTCTCACTATGTAATCTGGCTGACCTCGAATTTGCAGAGGTGCATGTGCCTCTGTCTCCCAATAGCTGAGATTAGGACATTTGCCATCACACAGGGCTCTGGAGTGGCGTTTAAAAAGAATGATAATTAAATCTGTAACATAGGCCGTCTGGTAACATACAACATAGATTTAAACAAGGGAAGGACAAACTGGAGAGGTTTTATCTTTTTTTTTTTTCCTCAAGGTTTTTCAAGGCAGGGTTTCTTTGTGGTTAGCCTCAAACACAGAGATCTACCTGTCTCTGCGTTCTGGGTACTGGGATTAAAGTCAAATGCTGTTGCCCAGCTATCCTTGAACCCCACAGAGACAGCTCCTCTGACAGCAAATAGGGAAGGCAAAAGTGTGTCTGCTGCTGGTAGCTAAGCTGCAGTCTCATGGCAGTGTATTGCTGTAGGGGGTCATTAGCTTTGGACTGAAGAGGTGGAGATTTTGTATAGGCTCTATCCTTTTTTTTTAATTGGTCACATGGGGCCACTGGACAGACTTTCCCATAAGACTTGTAGTTGGAATATGTTCCTATCCATTGAGAAGCAGAGTGTAAGGTGTTGAGCAAAAAGCCCCCACACGTGAGATGCTAATGGGAGTTTGGATACAGGAAGAGTGAGAGTTGTGTTAAGCTGTCTGGGGTAGAACTGGCTTGGACTTGGGGCTGTGTGATGAAAAGGAATGAAGCTGGCTTCGTGTTTCTTTTTTTGTTTTTTGAGACAGGTGTGTTTTGTTTTGTTTTTCCTATATATCCCTGGCTGGCTGTCATGAAACTCATTCTGTAGACTCATTCAGGGATCTGTCTCTACCTTTGTGCTGAGATTAAAGGTGTGCATTACCATGCCCAGCTGGTCTCTTGGTTTCTAAGCTGGAATTGTCTCTTAACTAGGACAGGTAGGATGGAACCAGATATAGGGGGTAAAAATTGGCTATAATCAGTTTGAGATGCCTGAGAAGTGCTCAGGTAGATGTATTGGGACTGATTTGAATTCAGAGAAGAGATGAGAGCCAGAAGTAACCATGCTCTCTTGAAGGACAGTTTTTTGTTTTGATAGGCTTTCATTATGTTTCTTTGGCTGGGCTAGAACTTTGTAGACCAGGTTGGCTTCAGACTTATAGGGATCCATCTGCCTCCGCCTCCTGGGTGGTGGGATTAAAGGTGTTTTTTATTTTCCTGTTTAGGTCTGGATCAAGAACCCGAGATCGAAGGAGGTAGGTTTCCAGATCCATCACAGGGTTCTCAGGGTGAATGCTTTTTTTTAATGCAGAAACATTTCATAATTATGTTTATAGCTTCACAAACTTTGGTAGGCAATGCTGGCTTGTGAAGAGCACGGGAATTGGTTAGGGCTTAGCACAGCAGAACCACCCCACAAGTCCTATACATGCAGACACATTCTGCTATTGGGGAGAGGGGAAGACCTTCTAGAGCTTCTGCTGAGGCCTGCAGGCCCACTAGGACTGTTCAAGCCCTGTGTTTTGTTTTGTATGTTTTGTATTTTTCTTTTCTTTTTTTTTTTTTTTTTTTTTTTTGAGATGGGTTTTCTTTGTGTAGCCCTAGCTATCCTGGGACTGACTTTGTAGACCAGGCTGGCCTAATCTTTAAGCATCAGTTGACCTGCCTCTGCCTCCTGAGTGCTGGGATTAAGGCATGTGCCACCAGACACACTAGCCAAGTCCTATGCTTTCACAGAAGAGCATAGGGAAAAGTTTGGCCATCAGATTAATTCAGGGGAGTCTTTAGTACCAAATTGTACATTAGTGGGAGGAAAGAGAGAACTCTCCCAGGAGTGCTGAAGGCCAAAAGATGCTAAGAGGAGAGGAATGGCAGCAAACCTTTGAAATAATGACTCCAGTGATGTCTTCCTCTCAAAATCATCTGGGTTTTACAGGTCACGATCCCGGGATCGGCGACGGAGGCGATCTAGATCTACCTCCCGAGAGCGGCGAAAGTTTTCCCGTTCCAGGTCCCGAGATAGACACCGGCGACATCGCAGTCGTTCCCGGAGCCACAGCCGGGGTCACCGCCGGGCTTCCAGGGACCGCAGTACAAAATACAAGTAACTACTCTGACTTCCTCAATAGCTGTAGCCAGGAGCCAACCCTTTCTCTTGTGTTCCCAAGTCTGCTGGGGTGTGTCATGCTGGCTTTTTAGCCACTACATCCAGTAGGGACAAGGTTGGGCTTGTGGGTAGGCAGGCTCTGGGTGACTAGAACCCTGTGTTGGTGCACTGGTAATAGAGTGGTACCCAGTGCTTGGAATAGTATAAGGCTGTTGAGCTCTCACGTGGCCCTCTGGGTAGCACTGCACTTGACTGGGCTTTATGTACTTTAACTTGGTAAAGAGCAGCTTAGATTTTTGTCTTGAACAGGTCCTGCTTACTTACCTCTCTTGTAACTTTGGTTTTGTTTTGAGACAGGCCCTCACTTTGTAACCTAGGTTGGCTTGAACTCAAGATCCTCCTGCTTCAGCCTCCCGAGTGCTGAAAAGAAGTGTATACCACCATGCTTGACTTACATGGTTTTCCATTCTGCTCTTTTCCATTGTCTTTACCTGCTGGGTCATATTCCACATGCATAACTTTGTTGTATTCCCATTTGCTTGGTTTCTGTTACATTGAAAACTTCTTATTAAAAATCTTTTCTTTTTGTTTATTTTTAAAGATTAATTTTTATTATGTTAGTGTATTGTGTCACAAATATTAGAGTGTGTATGTATGTATGTATGTATGTATGTATGTATGTATGTATGTATGTATACTGTTGGAGGACAAAAAGGGTCTTGGATGGATCCTCTGGAGCTGGAGTTGTTGGTGATTCTTATGCCTGACATGGGTTCTGGGAAATGAGCTAGATCCTCCACAAGAGCCAGACCTATCTCTCCAGCCCCTTAAACCTTTCAAATATTACTTTTTATCATTTACTTTTGAGACCAAATCTCTGTAGCCTAGGCTGGCCTCAAACTTAATCACTCCTGTCTCACCCTTCTGAGTGTGAGGATTACAGGGGTGTGTGTGTGTATGTGTGTATATTTTTTTTTTCTTTTAAATTATACCTGTGTGATCGTTAGACACTAGATGCAGTCAGGCTTGGCTGTCTTCTGATATATTAAAAGGAACCTGAGGCCAGGCAGTAGTGATGGTGCACACCTTTAGTCCAGTACTTGGGAAGCAGGGGCAGGTGGATCTCTTGACTTTAAAGCCTGTTCCAGGACAGCCAAGGCTACACAGAGAAACCCTGTCTTGAACATCCTCTCCTCCCCCAATTTCATGGCCTTCCTTGGTCCAGGGTTGAGGGTCTACCTTACCGGTTCCTTGCAGCAGCCAAAAGGAGATAGCAGCCTCTGCTGAGCCTCTGGTTCCACTTCCCCAGGTTCTCCAGGGAGCGCTCATTGAGAGAGGAATCCTGGGAGTACGGGCGGAGTGAGCGAGGGCCCACTGACTGGAGGCTGGAGAGCTCCAATGGCAAGACTGCATCGAGAAGGTCGGAGGAGAAGGAGGCTGGCGAGATCTGAACCTGGCCCTGGCACTGTAAATAATCTGACAAAAGTTCAGTTCAGCACAGCCTAAATTACCCTTTATATTTGCTGGATACAACTCATCTTTTGTAGTTAAAATTTATATTGTTTGGCCCTAGCTGTGAGTTTCTAGAGTTGTTCAGAGCTGCTCCTGTGTTTGGGGTTATGTTGTATAGGAACAAATAAATTTGGCGGCTGCCTCCTGACCCCTGTGTTAGGGTGTCTACTGTCCTCTAGAGGCACTTCACTAGGACCCTGCATCTGTGGAGATAAAGGCTGGTGTTGCCATTACCTTAGGAAACTGACCCAATGTCTGACCACTTTAACTATTGGCATCATGTGCTAGGACACTCCCAATACACTTAACTGAGCCAGATGTGTGTGGTTTCCCTGCCTGAATCACACTCTGCATTTCAATGCAGACCATAGAGCAGGTGGTCTGGGTGGGAGGGGCATCCATTAGGAAGAGCTGTAGCTATTGAAACCTTAGCTCAGGTGAACTACATTGCAATTCCACTTTGTTATTTAGGCGGAATAAAGACATAGATGGCCCCTACCTGCCAATCAGAAGGTCTTTGGGAGAGGGTTATAGCTTAGGTCAGATATCTTTACACTTGGGGCAGGCTTATTGCTAAGCCCCCCCCCCAAGCTCATGGAGGACCAATGCCTTAAGACCAAAATGAAGCCCAAATAGAAAGGATAATAGAATAGGCTCCTTCCCTTGCCTGAGGGGTTTAGACTTTGTTTTCTGAAGGAACTTTAGTTGGTTGTATTAAATATAAAAGCCCCCCTCTCCATGCCATGCTTATAAAAGTTTAGGTGATGTCTTGGGCTGTTGGTTTGATGGTCACACATAGGATCTTCAAGTCTTGTAGTGTGGCTCTTGGTGCTGCCCTACTCCCTTTTACAAAGGATGTGTGTGGGTACCTCCTGTGCTGATGTGTGAAACAGGCTTTCCCTGGCCAGCTGTCTCCATATGGAAGACAGTAGGGTGGAATATCCCTGAAAGACCCACTGGGACTCAGTACTTAAGCACGGGTGCCATGTATATGTTTCATCTCTAGCCCCTTGGCTTCCAGTTGGGACACAGTTTAGTTCTGCTGTCTTCCTGGAATAAAGTTTACCTGGTTCCAGGAAAACATTTTGACTAGCTGTGTACTCATACTAGGAACATTTTGCTTCCTGGACTCTTTGGGGGCTTAACTGGACAGCCCTCCTTAGAGCCAGCATCTTTGGGTTTGGTTTGGATCCTTTTCTGTCTAGATAATTTGTATGTGAAGAAACATGTTTTGTTTTATCAGGGTGTAAATTTACTGGAAAAATTTTTGTGCTGTGGCCTGTAGTGCTCACAGAGAATAATTCTTGGCATACTACAGCTACTAGGCTACAGTAGCAGACCCCTCTGCTTAGGTAGTAGCATCCTTTGGGTGGTCAGGGTCCTTAGAGTTGCAGTAAGGCCGCTTTCTGGTCTTTTGTGGAGGATGTTCTTACCAAGGACATTGTAGCAAGTTTTTTGTTGTTGTTTGTAGTAAGATATCCACCCTGCCCACACCTGTTGCACTGACCATGCTTATTGGGGTATGGGGACTGGTGCAGACATGACCTGTGGGGTCTGGGTCTAGGTCTGGGGTCCTGGACCCCAGCTCATTCTCTTCCTGGTTGGAGACAGAGCATCCTTGAAGCAGGAACCCGAGGTGGTCCTCTGTTTCTGGTGTAAGTGATTTCTCCCTGAATAAACGTGTCAGCCTATATTGTGTCCCAGAGTTGTACTTTCCATGCAGTAGTTTTTGTTTTGTTTTGTTTTTGAGGGACAATTTTGTTACCCAGACTATTGAACTTGAGGGCTCAAGATATTCCTATCTCTGTCCCCAAGTAGCTGGCAGTAATGATTGTGCCAATACATCTAGATGCTTTGTTTTTTTTTGTTTTTTGGTTTTTTGTTGTTGTTGTTGTTTTGTTTTGGTTTTTCTAGACAGGGTTTTTCTATATATATATCCCTGGATGTCCTGGAACCCACTCTATAGAACCAGTGGCCTCAAACTCAGAGATCTGGCTACCTCTGTTTTCTTAATTGGAATTTTTGTGGAGAAAGGGTACTAGAAGAACAGATAGAGGTTTGTGGGGAGTGGCTCAGGCTATTATGTAAGAAGTTAAGTGATCTACCTGAGGCCCCAGTACAGGTACTGAGTAGGTTCCAGGACCAAGAACTAGGATAGCCATTAGTTTTCATCCTGGGCCTTGTGAGGCCCAATACCCAGTACCACCCACAGGCCAGGGCACAGGAGGAGGTGGATGTCCAGCTCAGGTAGAGCAGATAGGCCCTCTTAGACCCTGTTCTTTCCAGGCCTTTGGTGCATAGGTGATACCAGTATATTGGGCAGGGCAGTCCTAACTGTGGCTGATTCTACTGCTTCCCAAATCCATGTCATCTGTGTGTCATGATATAGGCTCTTCTGCTTGCTCATATAGGACAAGTTTGCCTTATGTTGAATAAGAACTGAAGGACTGTGGATGTGCAGGATATATTCCTGTGTCTGAGACATAGCAGTTGGGGCAGCTGGTTAAAATCAGGTTTCTGTAATGACCATGATTGATTCTTAGGCAGGAAAAAGTCATTACCTTCTCTCTGAAATCAGATGAAAACAGGGTTTGGTAGCCCCTGTTCCCCTTGTCTACATGATCAGCACTAGGCCTGGAGATCTAATTCCTGTCTTAGGTTTAGAGTCTGGTAACATTGGGCTTTTATCACAAGCCTTACTGATTGATAATGGAAGTTATTTTTGTCTTGTCTCTTGTAGGTCAGGCTTGTGCCAGTAGGTGGCACTGTATTAGTTTTGGAGACTTTCAGGTGTTCTGGGCCCCTAAACTATCTAACACCCACAGTCCTGTACCCCATCTTGCTACAGGGAGGGGTGTCCTATCAGTGAATTAGACTCAGCTCATATGCATCTGAAAATGAGGAGGATGAACATGAAACAACCCTAGCAAGTGTTTGACCATGGTTCCTCTTGCAGTTAGAAGACTCGTGATGCTGTTGTTTTCTGCGGGATAAAAGCTGCAGCTATTTGCCCAAGTGGGCCAAGTCTGGCCTCAATATTTGTGACAAATAATCCTAAGTATTGTGGCTCGGGAATGTCACTGTCAAGGCCTCTATGGTGGGTCAGAAGTAGGCAGAGTAGGGCCAGGCCAAAGTCAGCAGTCTGACAATGGCCCAGGGAGCTTTGGGAGGAGTTGCCTACTATAATGGGGCCCCTCTGCAACAGTAGGGTCAGTCTGTCAGCCACCTGGCTGTGGGCTTTAATCTGCAGTCTGGTCCTGGGATGTATGAGCTCTGTTTTCCAGAGTTAGCTGTGACCTGGGAGCCTTAAGTTTCCCTGGGGTCCCAAACCTCAGAGTTTTCCTGCCTGGCATGCATTATTATAGAATACACTGGTTTTTAGTGTGTGTTTTATCCTTGTCAGTATCTTCTGCCTCCTTAGTCATTAATATATTTCCATGGGTCTGCTTAATGCTAAAATGAAAGTAGTTACTGCTCAAATAATTAAATGGACAGCTGTTAGGTGTCTGACTCCTTGCACACGTTCCTTTCAGAGCAGTGATATTTATGGGATGCCTATGATGTATTCCAGTGATGATAGCAAATGGAGCAAAGCTTCGTATAACAAACTACCATTGTAGCCATTTCTGATGTGTATAAGTCAGTGATGTTTGTGTAGCCACAGTGTTGTGCAGTCATCACTGTTAGCAAGTTGCAGGATGTCTTCATCCAGACAGAAACTCCGGTCCACTAGCCAAAACTATCCATCTTCTTCATGAAGCCCCTGCCAACCAGGAACCTGTTCCTGTCTCTCTAGTTTGCTTATTTGACTATTTCAGAAACACAGACTTATGCACTCATGGCCTTTGGTGTGTGGGTTTTTACTCAAGGTATCTGCAAAACTCAGCGGTATGATGTATCTCATTACTTTGATGGGTCAACAATGTTCCATTCTGAGTATGAGCTACATAATTTTGCTCACTCTGATGGTAAAATCTGATCAACTGAATGGGTTTTAGAATCGCCATGAAACACACCACAGTCTGTCTATGAAGCTGTTTCCAGAGGTTTCAGTGAGGAGATCCACCCAGATGTAGGCTGCACCTATACTCTGGGGTCCTTGACTGGAAAAAATGGAGGAAAAGAGCTGAGAACCAGCCATCATCTCTGCTTCCTGACTACAGATGCAGTGTGACCAGCTGCCTTAAGTTCCTGCAACTTCCCCCACCGCAAGGACTGTACCCATATACTGTGAACCAAAATAAAACTGCTTCCCTCGGTTGCTCTTGTCTGGTATTTTGTCACAGCAATGAGAAGTGGATCTTGCATCCTACTAATGCTTACAGTGTACTGTTGCTGGCTCTAGAATTATCACTTTTCCAAAGATGTCTCTTGAACCCAGGGAAAGAATTTCTAACTCCTGATTTTGTGGTTCTTGCCTGGATTCATTTCTACCCAGGTTGTTTTTGTCTTTTTTCATTTGAGGAAGTCTCACATTACAGCCCTTGAAAATACAGAACTCTCAACTAGGGTTTCATATCAGGGCTGGGGATGTATGGATGCCAAGCCTGATACATCAAACTGAGCTGGGCCAGTTTCTTGTGTCTATGTGTCTGTGTGGAATGAAAGATAGCAAAGAAATTGTATTCCAGCAAATTCATGTTGGATCTAGTGGGAAACCCAAGGTAGGAGTGAACCCAGGACTGCAGGACAAGGCATTGTCCACAACCTATGGGCAGAGGACTCTGCCTGGCCCCTCTTCTCTAGCCTGTACTTGCCTTCCTCTTTCTTTCCTCCCTGCTCTTGTCTGGCCTTCTGCCTCAGCACAAAAACCTAACTCCCAGGGTAAGGATGTGTCCCCCTAGACTCCAGGCCCTAGAGGTGCTGTGGGTGTTTTACTCCATTGCAGATCATAGATAATTATGTAATAATTCACGACACTAGCAAAATTACAGTTAGGAAGTAGCAACAAAAATAATTTTTTGTCATTACAACATGAACCACTGCTTCCTGTAGAATTCCTCACACCAGTCCGGACACCTTTGCAGGTGCAAACAACCCAGGCACACAGGCTTCTTCCTACTTAGGCTTTATTCAAAGACCAAGAGGTACAGGTGCGGGGGAGGGAGGAGGGCCTGGCCAGAAGGCAAGCCCGGCAGGAGGCAGCCCCGAGGCTCCAGTTTAACGGTACTTGGAGGTCAGCACGGTGCTCACAGAGGCAAGGAATTTGTCCAGAGAGGCGTGCACCGCAGGGGTGAAGTCGGCCGGGAGGTGGTTGGCCAGGGTCACCAGCAGGCAGTGGCTCAGGAGCTGCGGAGACAGGAAGGGTCAGTCCTTGGCCGTGGACTCCTAGTCAGTCGCCTGGGCCCCACTTTGTGGCATCACTGTGCTCCCTGCCCTGGGCACGAGGGGCACCACGTCCTCCCTGCGGGTCCCAGATCCTGCTCCACACCCTCCGCCCACGATGCCATCAGACCCGAGAACATACCTTGAAGTTGACAGGGTCCACACGCAGCTTGTGGGCGTGCAGGTCGCTCAGAGCGGACAGGGCACCGGGCAGGTCATCGAGGTGGCCGGCAGCGCTGGCCAGGGCGTCTGCGACCTTCTTGCCGTGGGCCTTGACCTGGGCAGAGCCGTGGCTTGTATCAAAGTGAGGGAAGTAGGTCTTGGTGGTGGGGTAGACAGCGAACATCCTGTGGGAAGAAGGTGGGAGGAGGAGTTGAGGTGACAGGAAAGCGCAGTTAGGGGCTGCCCGCTGAGCACCAGAGCCGCTTTGGATCCCGCGGTCCTTCCAGAGCAGAGAGAGGCCCGGCCTCACCTCTCTAGGGCCTCCGCGCCATATTCAGGACCGTGGCCGCCGATCTTGCCCCAGGCATTCTTGATGTGATTCTTGTCGTCCCCGGAGAGCACCATGGTGATTCCTTCCTGAGTCTGTCAGAGTCAGAAGTGTGTTGAACCCTCAGCAAGTTGTGCTTATATGCCTGCGGCGCCTGGGACACGCCCTCGGGACGGCCCTCATTGGCTGGCCAGGGCGGTGCGCTGCAGACCAAGGTTGGCAGGGGGCGCTTGGGGTTGGCGAGGGGGCCATCGGCCTCCTCCGGGTGCAGGGAATCCTGATCACCTGCTGGGGTGCTTCTTGCCCCTTCGTTTGTCTCCAGTGATGGGTGTTTGGGAAAAAGTAAGGGTTCCAGTGCCTTTCGCAAAGAAAGAGGTTGCTCAGACTAGCCAGAGCAGTGCCCGTCCCCCTCCTGCTTGCTCTGGGTCCCAGCTTCTCGTTCTCCTTCCCAACCCACACATTCCCTGCTCTAGCTGCACACTCTCCTTCTGGGAACAAGAAGAGTGAGACGCTTGGGACCCACAGGAACATTTTCCTTGTCTTTCCCCTGCTCCGTGTTTTCTCCCTCCTTCCTCTCTCTTCTCTTTGTCTACTCTCTCCTCTCCTGGCTCCTCCTTTCTTTTCTTTCCCGTCTCCCCTTTCCTCCTTTTGTGTGAACAGGTCTTGCTCTGTTGTCCAGGCTGGCCTGGAATCCTTTGGCTTAAGTGAACCTCCTGACTCAGCCTTCTAAGTGCGGAGAACTGCAGGAGCAGTCACCAGATTCTCTGACTTGCATCCAGCTGCCCAGGGCTCCCATGGATGAAAAGGAAAGAGCTGACAGCTGGTTTTGGTGTCACACATGGGGACCCTCAGGTCCTGGGAGGCTGAGGCAGGAGGATTGCTTGAACCCAGGACTTCAAGGTCAGCCTCTGCCAGGAGAGACCCCATGTTTATGATAGCAAGCAGTAGCAAAGAAGCTGGGGGGTGTAGCTGGATGTCAGGATGTTTACTCAGCACGAGGAAGGTTCTGGATTCAGTTCCACCACTGCAAAAATAAATCTATGATGAGACAGAGTGTGAGGCAGTGGCCAGTGGAAACTCCTGGGTTCAGTTCCAACTTCTTTGACTTGGGGTGAGGGTGGCAGAGTAGAGGGACTAACTTCTTAGCTGAAATAATACAAAATGTATCTGTAACATCTAAATGGCTGTCCATTTCTTCTTTTTCTCTTCTTTTTTTCCTCTCATCTTTTTTTCTGATTTCCTCTCTTCCCCCATTCCATTCCATTCTTTTTTTCTGTGTGTGTGTGTGTGTGTGTGTGTGTGTGTGTGTGTGTGTGTGTGCGCGCGCACGCGCGCGTACAATTGTTCTGCTGTGATATTTGTTTTGTGTGTACCTGGTATGGGTCAAATGATGTTTCCAAAGAGGTGGCATATATTGTTAGGTCCTTCTTTCATGTCTCCTGAGAGGACTTCTCAAAGGCTGGTCCTCCCCAGGACTAAGGTATTGAGTTTTAATAAGTATCAGGAGAAACAAATAGGCTGAATAGATGTTTAATCAGGGAGAAATAACTCACAACATAGACAGATAAATATCAGCAGGTTCCTGGTCCCAAGGATGCCTCCTGATGCTCTCCTGTCCCTGTGCTGCAAGCAAGAGAACTCCCAGGGTTCCCTCCTCAGACTTCCTTCCCAATGGGCGTGGTCTGTGCCACAGGTGCCAACAGTGAATATCTCACACAAAGGCAGTGATCAGAGACGTTTCTGGAGTTTTTCTCTTGCTGTCCTTCCCCACTACAACTGCAGAAAGATCAAGACAGCAGGACCATGGTCTCTTTTGACATGTTAGGGACACAGGCAACTCAGGTGCACACACATTTTATTCAGACCCAGAGGTGGGTGGCAGGACAGGAAGGAGAACCTGGTCATGGGTCAAGAGGAGGACGGCTGTGCTGCATGTCTGCAGATACAATATTTGGAGGTCAGCACTGTACTCACAGTAGCTTGTCTGTGGAGCTGTACAGACCCCAGTCTTAGATTCAGATGCTTCCTCCTCTTTCCTGCTCCCCTTCCCCCACATGGTCCCATTGCCTGGGGCACAGAAGTTCAACCTTTGGCAGAAAGGCCCTGAAGCCACCCTCCTACACTTTCCTACACTTGCACCCTTTGCTTCTGCCCTGGCCCCAACCGCAGCTTCATCCTGGCTCTGAGGACAAGAAAGATAAGATTCTGTGGACTTAGAGGCATAAGGGACACTTGCCCCTGGGTGGGGCCCATCTCTCCCCACATACTGTTTCAGTCTGTCCTCCCTTAGATCTTTAAAAGGTTAGTGTTAGTCTTAGGAAGCATAAAAGCAGCCAAACTCCTCTCCCTCTTCCTCTCCTGTCCCTCCTCCTCTCCTTCCCTCCCTTCTCTCCTTTTCCCTTTCTTCATCCCTCCTTCCCTCCAGATATGTCTTTGTGTAGACCTAATGAAGACACTGGCCTCAGTCCTAAAGTTTACTTTAGCCTTTCTCTGGGTAGAGAGATAGGACAGAGACTCTCTCCCACTGATAACACAAGAGTCTGTGAAAGCTTGGGTGGGTGGACTTTAGCTTATTTCTTAGGTGTTTTCCTAAATATAAATAAAAATGAGGTGGTTGAAGAGACAGCTCAGCAGAGAAGAGGGCTTGCTGCCCTCCCAAAGGACCAGAGTTTGGTTGCCAGCACTCATGTGAGGTGGATCACAACCTCCTGTAACTCCAGTTACAACTTCTGGGGATTCATCACCCTCTTCTGACTTTTGTAGGTATCTGCACACATAGCATATTTGCAAACATGCAGACACACAATTTAAAATCAAAATGAGGCCTGGGGAGATGGCTCAGCGGTTAAGAGCACTGACTACTGTCCCAGAGGACCCAGGTTCAATTTTCAGCACCCACAAGGCAGCTCACAACTGTCTGTAATTTCAATTCCAGGAGATTTGACACTCTCATGCAGACATACATGTAAGCAAAATGCCAATGCACATAAAATAAAAATAAATAATTTCTAAAGATTTATTTATTATGTATGCCTGCACACCAGAAGAGAGCACCAGATCTCATTATAGATGGTTGTGAGCTATCATGTGGTTGCTGGAATTGAACTTATGACCTCTGGAAGAGCAGCCAGTACTCTTGACCTCTGAAACATCTCTCCAGCCCCAAATAAATTATTTTAAAAAATAAGATAAAAATGAGTTTGCTGTGAGGGAAAGCAGACCACAGGAGAGGAAGAAAGTACTGCCCAGGTATTCAGAGCAGTCCTTGCCCAGAAACTGTGGAATGCGGTACTTGTTACCCTTCTGAAAGCTGTACCCAGTGCAACATATACTGGCTCTTTCAGGGTAAGGCCTAGAAACCTTGATCAAGTACCAGTAGCCAGGTAAGCTTGTCCAAAATGGCAGCCTGGAGCCAATGGCCACAGACCAAGGGCAGGAGAGTTTCTGGCTATTGCTAACAACCAGGGAAAGCAGAGGGAATCCCTCAAGGGAGGGATTCTGTAGTGAGATCAGTTCTCATACTCCCTTTAGAGCAACTGCATCTGCCTGCTTAACTGTTCTTCCTGAAGTGCAGGCTGCAGCTATACAAGCCACCCTTCCTCCAGTCTGTGTTTGCACAGGCAGTAAGGATGAAATGCACATACTCAGTGTTCATGTTTGTTTTTATAAGACAGGGTTTCACTGGCCTGGACTTGCTCTGTAGACCAGGCTGGTCTTGAACTGACAGAGATCCCTCTGCTTTTGCCTCTGAGGTGCTCTGATTAAAAACATGTGACACCACACCCATCCCTACATATTCACTTTTGATAAGGTTTTTGTGTTACGTGTTCTTTGTAGTACCCTTTACTATTTTTTAGAGATTTATTTTTATTTAATTAAAAGAATATATCTGGGTGTAGTAATTTGAATGTAATTGGCCCCCATAATCTCATAGGGAATGGCACTATTAGGAGGTGTGGCTTTGTTGGTCTGGACATGGCCATACTGAAGGGAATGTGTCACTGTGGGGACGGGCTTTGAGGTTTCCTATGCTCAGGATACTGCCCAATGTCTCAGTCCACTTCCTGTTGCTGCCTGATCAAGATACAGCCAGCACCACATCTACCTGCATGCCGCCTGCTCCCTGCCATGATGATAATGGGTTGAACTCTGAACTGTACACAAACCACTCCAAATAATTGTTTTCTTTTCTTCCTTTTTTCCCCCTCTTTTTTGTTTTTCCAAGATGGTTTCTCTGTGTAGCTTTGGAGGCTGTCCTGGAATTCTCTCTCTGTAGACCAGGCTGGCCTCAAACTCATGGAGAACCACCTGCCTCTGCCTCCAAAGTGCTGAGGCTAAAGGCATGTGCCACCACTGCCAGGTAATAAATGTTTTCTTTATAAGAGTTGATGTGCAATAGAGACCCTAAAAAATACCACGTATTGTGGTGCAAGTTTTAATTCCCAGCACATGGAATGCAGAGGCAAGCAGACTTCAGTGATTTCAAGGCCAGCCCAGTCTACAAATTGAGTAGGACAGAGACAGAGAGAAATCCTATCCATATTTATGTAGCTAGATATATGGCTCAGCTGTTTAGAGCAATTGTTACTCTTGGGAAAGACTCTAGGTTCAATTTCTAGCACCTACATGGTGGCTCAGAATCATCTGTGACTCCAGTTCCAGGGGACCTGACACCCTCTTCTCTCCTCCATGATCACCAGGAACACACATGGTGCACAGATACATGCAGGCAAAACATTCATACACATAAAAAATGTTTTTTTAAAATATTTTTAAAGTATTTTTTCTTTTCTTTCTTTCATTTTTTTTTTCAAGACAGGGTTTCTCTGTGTAGCCCTGGATGTCCTAGAACTTATTCTGTAGACCAGGCTGGCCTCAAACTCAGAGATCCTTCTGCCTCTGCCTCAGTGCTGGGATTAAAGGTGTGCTATACCATCACCCTGCATTTAAAGTATTTTTTAAAATTTCTGTATATATTTCTATGTGCCTGTGTGATGTGTCCATGGAAGCCAGAGACATCTGACCTCACTACAACTGGACTTTGGGGCTCTTGAGAGCTGCCTGATATAGATGCCGTGAATCTCCGTGGGGCCTGGGTAGGAGCAGAACATGCTCAAAGTTTCTAACCCATCACTCCAATCTTATTTGTGTATTCCTTTATTTTAAATTTTGAGGCAAGGCCTTGCCTTGAGCCTTCACTGGCCTGGTTTTCACTATGTAGAATATGCTGATCCTGAACTTGGAGAGTTCCACCAGCTTCTATTTCCAGAGCATTGAAGTTAAAAGACTTATTCCACCATACATCACTCTGTGGGTTTGTTGTTGTTTTAAACTTTATGATAGTCAGAGCTGCAGAGATGGCTCAGCATTTAGGAGCATTGGCTATTTTTCCACAGGACATGGATTTGATTTCCAGAATTCTTGTGGCAACTCACAACATCTGTATCCCCAGTGCTAGGAGATCTGACACCCTGTTCTGGCCTCTGAGGACACTGTGTGTACATGATATACAGTAGATAGACAAACTGTACATGATATACAGTAGATAGACAAACTGTACATGATATACAGTAGATAGACAAACTGTGTACATGATATACAGTAGATAGACAAACTGTGTGTACATGATATATAGTAGGTAGACAAGACATCCATACAAGTAAAAATAAAATACCTGTCTGCTGTCTTCCTGTCTCTATGTCTATCTATAGCTGTACATGTTTTTCATGATAGATAGGTAGATAGACAGATAGACAGACAGATGTAGCTGGGGATAGAGGCACACACCTCTAATTCTAGCACTGGTGAGCAGAGACAGGTGGGTCTCTATGGGTTTGAAGCCAGCCTGGTCTGTATGATGAGTTCCAGGTCAGCCAGAGCTAATTATAAGAAATATGTATCAGTCTAAGTGTTCATCTGTGTGTGTGTGTGTGTGTGTGTGTGTGTGTGTGTGTGTGTGTGTGAATGCAGGTGTCTATGAAGAACCGAAGAGAGCATGGGATCAATCCCTTTGAAGATGGAGTTTTAGGTGGTTATGGGCCAGCTGATGCTCAGTTCTGGGAACTGAACCCAGGTTCTCTGCAGCAGCTGTACATGCTCTTCTCTGCTAAACCATCTCTCTAGCCCCTTCTTTCTGCTATTTTGACTCTACATGATTATCTAAGTCCAAGTTTGTGCTACAGACATAGGACTGTATTTATCTGTAGATGAGTTCAGACATTTGCTGATTTTGGATGAATATGGTTCCTTAGTAATCCCCCACTTCTTAGTAGGAATCTCAGTTGTGTTTTATTCAGTAAACTAGATGTGTGTCAATCATTTGGGGAGTCTCTTGGTACCACCCCAGTCCTAAGGACACCTTCATTTAGCAGCATCTCTAGCTGTGAACTACATGTATGGATCCAGGCAGGTGATTGCTTTGCAATAGGACCAGGCTCATCCCACCTGGATCTGAGCAGAGTGTAGAGAAAGGCCAGAATCCCAGGGAAGGGTGATGGCTGGGGATCAGGGGTGTTTTGTGCATTGTTACTTATGCTGGCCTGTGACCATTGTATCTGTACCCCCTCTGAGAGACAAAAGCTAGCTTTCTGCATTGTGGCCAAGGCTAAAGGCATGAATTTGTAACTCAGTGCCAGGGATGGTCTACAGTGGAAATGGCCTGAGGTGCCTCTGATGCCTGAGGACCTGGGGACATGTGGGGGTACCAGAACAGGTCCTCCAGCTACAGGTGGTACTCTTGTCACCACCAGCCCTTTGCCCTGTGCAAGTGTATTCTATGGAACCTTTCTTCCTACTCTAAAGATTGAATTCATTCACTACCTGCTCATACTTTCCCTGCAACTAACTTTCTATAGCTTAGAGCACTTTGGCATGCAGGAGGCCCCCTTCCCATCTCCAACATAGAAAACAAAAGGTTAAATTAAAATAAGAGTCTCCATGGAGCCAGGTATGGTGGGGCTTGCATACCTTGTAATCGGGGTATTGGTGGGAGGGTGTGAAGGATGGGAGGTGGGTTGGAGATGGGGATGGAAACAGAAGGATCAAGACCAACCTAGTCTATATTAAGGATTTGAGAGGCCAGGCTGGGTTACATGAGACCATGAATCCTATCTCAAACAAAAAATGAAACCAAAACAAAATACAAGGAACAGCCCATATTCATGGGAGGTCTGTGACTTCATCTTAGCTATAACCCCAGCCTCTTGGAACCTTGCTTTGGGATACTAGGATACTAGAATACATCCTCAGCGGTACTTGGAGACCAGTGCCGAAGTCACAAGGCCCAGAAACTTGTCCAGGGAGGCGTGCATCTTTGGGCTGAAGTCTCCAGGATAGTGCCGGGCAAGAGTCACCAGCAGACAGTGGCTGAAGAACTGAAGAAAGAGAAAACGACCCGCCTTGCATTTATCTCTCCCCCACACCCAGACACCCAGACCTACAAGTGCAGCTTAACCCCAGGACTCACCTGGAAGTTAGCGGGGTCCACGCGGAGCTTGTGAGCATGTAGATCGCTGAGAGCAGACAGAGAACCAGGCAGGTCGTCCAGGTGGTGGGCAGCAAGAGTTAGTGCATCTGCCACCTTTTGGCCATGGGCTTTAACCTGGCCAGAGCCGGGGCTCAGGTCCAAGTGTGGGAAGTAAGTTTTGGTGGCGGGAAAAGCCAAGAAGGTCCTGTGGGAAGATTGAGTTGGGTGTAGAGAGCCTGCCTTTGCTCTGCCGTCCATTGGAAGGTGAGCCTAAGGACGCCCTGCTGGGTCCGTACCTCTCCAAGGCCTCGGTCGTGTAGATTCCGACGTTGGTGCTCATCTTCTTCCATAGCGCAAGAACCAAGTCACGGTCGGTCTGGGTCAAAGCCATCTTCACTGAACCGTGGCTTCGCGCTGGGCTCCTCGGCTGTGTGCAAAGATGCCCGGAAACCTAGGGTGCCGCCAGGGGGCGCTTCAGCGTTCCAGGTCGCCTAGGTGGTCAGACTCTGGTTCAACATGGACTTGCAGCTCTTTGTCCCTCTGAGCCCCCAAGCCTCACCTTTTAAAGTATTTACAGTATGTACAGGTATCCAATATGTACTAACGTATTACAATGAATTTTAGTGTGTATTTTGGCACTGCCGATTTATCCTGCCTCTTGAGTCCTTAGGATATCCATAGGCATTCCTTTCTCACTCATTGTAAAGAATTGCTTGGTATAACTCTCCCTCGAGGAGCCCATAACTATACTTAGGTCTGTCTCAATTTTTCCTGGAGTATGTCTCTTTTCATTAAATCCCACATAGTTCAATCTACATTTAAAGTGGCCGAAAAGATGGTTCAGCAGTGAAGAGCACTGCCTGTTCTTCCAGAGGACCGGGGGGGGGGGGGGGGGGGGGTGGGGGGGTGGGAGTGGGGGGATGGGGGGTGGGGGGTGGGGGTGGGGGGTGATTCCCGGCACCACATGGCAGTCACAATTGTGGGAAACTCCAGATCCAGTGTATCCGAAGCCTTTTTCTGTCCTCCAGACATTCAAGCCATCAAAAGTCCCTATGTAGAAGTTAAATTAAAGAAATTTAAATCTACTTAAAAATCTCTTCAAACTGGGCATGGTGGCACAGGCACAGGTTAATCCCAGCACCCAGGAGTCAAAGGGATCTCTGTGAGTTCAAGGCCATCCCATTCTAAATAGGAAATTCCAGGCCTTCCAGAGCTACATAATAAGACACTGACTCCACACACACACACACACACACACACACACACACACACACACACACACACACAAAATCCCTCTTAATTAATTCCAACTCTGCTTCAAAAATATATTCTTAATGTTGTGATAATTAAGTGGATGAGAAATATCGTATGCCGGGATCCTAGGACAAGTTCCTTTGGGGAGGATAGCTTTTATGGATCCCAATAATGTATCTCAGTGATGATACCAAGAAGCAGTGATGCACTCACTTGGTGCTGTGTGGCACAGTACACTAAAGTATTTATTTTTATTCTTCTCTCTGTGGTGTGTGTGCGCTCCACCTCCCAAGATCTGGGATATGGGCATGTGCCACAAAGCCCTGTGTAGTTTAGCTGTCTTTGATGTGTGTAAGTCAGTGACCTTATGTTCTTTCACAGTTATGCAGATCATTACTGCTACTCATTCCCAGACCTCTTTTCTCGCCTAATGAGAACCTCCAGAGCACTAGCCATAACTATTCTTCCCTCTACTAAAGCCCCTGCCAACCAGGGCTTGGGATGGACTGCTGCCGTGTCTTCCACTGCTGCAGACCAAGAGCCTGCTCTACAGAGAGAAGGCATGTATGTGTGTGGAGGCATCTGGTTATGCCTCTTTGGCTCTGAGCCCCATCTTTACTGTGGAGAGGGACATCAGTACAGGGCAGATAAATGAGTGCCAAGTTTGCCCCAAAGGCTGGGTCTTCATCTTTGGATGGCCCTCAGATATTAGTGTCCACCTGCATAGTGTGGCACCTGCATAGATTGGTTTGGTGTTGGAGCTGCACCCTGCACCCCCAGTTTCATTCATATTGTGCTTTTGGGATTCTAAGGGTGTCTAGGGGAGGGTGAAGGAGGGTTCAGAATCACTCTGGAAAAGGAGGTGTGTGTGTGTGTGTGTGTGTGTGTGTGTGTGTGTGTGTGTCAAGAAAGGTAACAGTAGGGAACGAAATTATTGCAACAAACTTATGTTCAGCCTGGTGGGAAACCCAGGTTCACTGAGGACAAGGTATAAGAACCCTGGGCAGAGGACTCTGCTTGGCCCCTCTTCTCTTCCCTGTATTTTCCCTTCTTTATCCACTCTGCTCTTGTCTGACTTTCTGCTTCAGCACAGGAGACCTAAGACCTGGTCTAAGGTCCCCCCTAGGTTTCCCCACACCAGTCAGGACACCTTTGCAGATGCAAACAACCCAGGCACACAGGCTTCTTCCTACTTAGGCTTTATTCAAAGACCAAGAGGTACAGGTGCGGGGGAGGGAGGAGGGCCTGGCCAGAAGGCAAGCCCGGCAGGAGGCAGCCCCGAGGCTCCAGTTTAACGGTACTTGGAGGTCAGCACGGTGCTCACAGAGGCAAGGAATTTGTCCAGAGAGGCGTGCACCGCAGGGGTGAAGTCGGCCGGGAGGTGGTTGGCCAGGGTCACCAGCAGGCAGTGGCTCAGGAGCTGCGGAGACAGGAAGGGTCAGTCCTTGGCCGTGGACTCCTAGTCAGTCGCCTGGGCCCCACTTTGTGGCATCACTGTGCTCCCTGCCCTGGGCACGAGGGGCACCACGTCCTCCCTGCGGGTCCCAGATCCTGCTCCACACCCTCCGCCCACGATGCCATCAGACCCGAGAACATACCTTGAAGTTGACAGGGTCCACACGCAGCTTGTGGGCGTGCAGGTCGCTCAGAGCGGACAGGGCACCGGGCAGGTCATCGAGGTGGCCGGCAGCGCTGGCCAGGGCGTCTGCGACCTTCTTGCCGTGGGCCTTGACCTGGGCAGAGCCGTGGCTTGTATCAAAGTGAGGGAAGTAGGTCTTGGTGGTGGGGTAGACAGCGAACATCCTGTGGGAAGAAGGTGGGAGGAGGAGTTGAGGTGACAGGAAAGCGCAGTTAGGGGCTGCCCGCTGAGCACCAGAGCCGCTTTGGATCCCGCGGTCCTTCCAGAGCAGAGAGAGGCCCGGCCTCACCTCTCTAGGGCCTCCGCGCCATATTCAGGACCGTGGCCGCCGATCTTGCCCCAGGCATTCTTGATGTGATTCTTGTCGTCCCCGGAGAGCACCATGGTGATTCCTTCCTGAGTCTGTCAGAGTCAGAAGTGTGTTGAACCCTCAGCAAGTTGTGCTTATATGCCTGCGGCGCCTGGGACACGCCCTCGGGACGGCCCTCATTGGCTGGCCAGGGCGGTGCGCTGCAGACCAAGGTTGGCAGGGGGCGCTTGGGGTTGGCGAGGGGGCCATCGGCCTCCTCCGGGTGCAGGGAATCCTGATCACCTGCTGGGGTGCATCTTGCCCCTTCGTTTGTCTCCAGTGATGGGTGTTTGGGAAAAAGTAAGGGTTCCAGTGCCTTTCGCAAAGAAAGAGGTTGCTCAGACTAGCCAGAGCAGTGCCCGTCCCCCTCCTGCTTGCTCTGGGTCCCAGCTTCTCGTTCTCCTTCCCAACCCACACATTCCCTGCTCTAGCTGCACACTCTCCTTCTGGGAACAAGAAGAGTGAGACGCTTGGGACCCACAGGAACATTTTCCTTGTCTTTCCCCTGCTCCGTGTTTTCTCCCTCCTTCCTCTCTCTTCTCTTTGTCTACTCTCTCCTCTCCTGGCTCCTCCTTTCTTTTCTTTCCCGTCTCCCCTTTCCTCCTTTTGTGTGAACAGGTCTTGCTCTGTTGTCCAGGCTGGCCTGGAATCCTTTGGCTTAAGTGAACCTCCTGACTCAGCCTTCTAAGTGCGGAGAACTGCAGGAGCAGTCACCAGATTCTCTGACTTGCATCCAGCTGCCCAGGGCTCCCATGGATGAAAAGGAAAGAGCTGACAGCTGGTTTTGGTGTCACACATGGGGACCCTCAGGTCCTGGGAGGCTGAGGCAGGAGGATTGCTTGAACCCAGGACTTCAAGGTCAGCCTCTGCCAGGAGAGACCCCATGTTTATGATAGCAAGCAGTAGCAAAGAAGCTGGGGGGTGTAGCTGGATGTCAGGATGTTTACTCAGCACGAGGAAGGTTCTGGATTCAGTTCCACCACTGCAAAAATAAATCTATGATGAGACAGAGTGTGAGGCAGTGGCCAGTGGAAACTCCTGGGTTCAGTTTTAACTTGGGGTGAGGGTGGACAAGCCCCCCCCCTTTTGTGCTTTCTGTGCTTACACTGATCTTGAATTTATGACCTTCCTCTCAAGTTTTGGGGTTATAGTTTGCACTAAAATATCTAGCTTAGCTGGGCAATGATGGCGCACACCTTTAGTCTCAGTTCTCGGGAGTCAGAAGCAGGCGGGTCTCTATGAGTTTGAGCTTAGCCTGGACTACAGATGGAATTCCAAGACAGCTAGGGACATTACACAGAGAAACCCTGTCTTGAAAAACCAAAATAAATAACAAACAAATAAACAAACAAACCACCTGCTTAGTTTTTTTTATTTTTCAAGCTAAGCCTGGTTTTGAATTAGTTATACCCCTGACCCTGTCTCCATAGTAGCTGGGACCACTACCCTGAAGATATGTTCTGCTGTGATCTGTGTTGTATGTTTAGCTGCTATGGATAAATCACATTTCCAAGGGTGCAGCACATCTCAGAACTTTCCTCCTCAGTCCCCTGACATGATCCTTCTGGGAAGGCTGGTTTTTCCCAGGCTATGGGGATGGTTCAGAGCCCTTCTTTTCAGATGTTCACACTGGCTCTCAATCCCCATTGCAGCTGCAAAAATGTCCTTGGGCCAAAACAGAAGACTGGTCACTGCTGACATATCAGTGACACAGACACATAGGTTTCCACCCAGACAGATTTTATTTAAACCAGGGCATGAAGGTGTGGAATGGAAGGAGGGCTAAGTGGACTGGGGTTGTCCCCAAGGATCTGGTTTAACAGTGTTTCCAAAATTGTCCAGAGTGAAAAGCCATCTCTAGGGTGATTTTATCTAAGTGGAGGCTGGCATCATCAAATGCCGCGGAAAGAACTATTGTTGATCAATTGTCATAGAGGCAGTGGAGAGCTCCTAGCTTCATTTTCTGGAACCCTTGGGGTTGATTTTGCATTCTGAGACCTCCACCCCTTTATCTTCCTAAGCCCTGCTTGCTTGCTGACTTTGAAATTGGCCTGGGACATACACAGCTCAGTTAACTCAGAGCTGCCAGGAGAATGGGCAAGTGGTTCATTAGGTCCACTGCATGGCTCAGCACATGGGTTGAGTCTTGAGTCTGGACGTGGACAGAGCAGGGTTCTGGTTGTAGTCAGGGAAGTGGGTCCTGAGGAAGCTATTGAACAGCCTGTGATGAGAAGCAGTGTGGTGGTGGGTAAGGGGGACTGGGAAGGGTTGGAAAAACTTCATTTAGGGACTAGACAGGACCAGGGGGTGGCTTTCATCGTTCCACCCAGGAGTTAGAACAGGGGAAAGGCCAGGAGAGTCTTCGTCTCTCCAGGGTCTCCTAACAATAATCAGCCTTTTAGCCTTGCTGCAGATAGCCCCACTGTTGGCCTTATCATCAACAGAGAAAACCAGGGTGGGTTCTTTATTAGTATGTGTCTAAACCAGAACGGCTGGATCTGGAGAACACTGTGCATTTATGTACAGTGTTCGGGAGATGGATGAGGAAGTGACTGTGGTAGGGTGTAGGTGCAACCAGGGTTGGGGAAGAACCCTGGGAAGGCACCATAAGGAAGAAGTGCAGCTGGGGGGGAGGGAGGACTCAGCTCTCATGGCTGCTTAAGTCTCCCAGTACTGTGCAGGCAGAGACCATGCTCTTTATGCTGTAAACTTGTGGTTCCTACAATTTCTAGAAGCTGCTCAATACACAATACATCTTTATGTGGCCCAGACTCAGGCTGACTTGAGCAGAGGAGTACAATATTTAAAAATGTAACATTTATTTGTTTATTGTATGCACGTGTGTGTGCCTGTGTGCACGCATGTGGACATACGTGTGGCACAAGTGTGGAAGTCAGAGAACAACTTATAGGAATCATTTGTTCCTTCCACCATATTGGTCTTGGTGATTTAACTTTGGTCCTTAGGCTTCCTGATCCAATTCACAAGCCCGGCAAGCTTTTTATTTTTATTTATTGATTTATTTATTGATTTAGGTTTTTTCAAGACAGTGTTTCTCTGTATTGCTTTGAAGCCTGTCCTGGAACTAGCTCTGTAGACCAGGATGGCCTCAAACTCACAGAGACCTGCCTGCCTCTGCTTCCTTAATGCTGAGACTAAAGGGGTGCACCACCAACGCTCGGCCAGGCAATCTTATATGTTATTTTCTAGCATATTTTCCCAAGAACTAAGGCTGTTGAGTGTCCATGTAGCAATTGGGGCATAGTTAACTTCCCTTCCTCTCTCTGGTCAGCTAGTGCTCAGGTAATTCAGGGTAACAGGTCCTCAGCACCAGCTACTGGAGTAGTTTAGGGAGTCCTTGATAGGGCATCCCTTTTCAGATCTGGCATTACATCAGACCAGGTCTAGTGCTCCCTACATTATGAGGTGTCATTCTGGAGACCTCACTGTTTACAAAGCTTCAGGATATGCTCTCTCTAGCTTTTGTTCTTTGCCAACAAACTGCAGGAGCCCTGTGATTTTTGCCCCTCCATCAACCTGGGTGTATAGAGACAGGACTTGGATGAGGACATCTGGTGGAAAAGCACCTCCAGGTATCCAGGATGGAGTGGGGAGCTACCGTCCAGTGTCCACCATGCACCGTGATTTCAAAATAATTGGAAAAACTCATGTTTGTCTGCCTGATAGTGCAGACATGCACAGGATCAATTAACTTGTCAATGTGATCTCTCTGCCACATTGTGGCCACCAACAATCCCCATTGTTGAGACCACTCTACCCATGCTATGAGGTTCAGGGAAAGAGGTAACCTGTTCCAGGTCAAGGATTGTTGCGGAGAGAGCATGCTAGGAAGGAACAGGAGTGGGAAGGAGCAAGAGTAAAGCAAGGCCTGCCCAGATTTATCAGGCTTCAGGTTATACACTTGATCCCAAGGGCTTGGTTCCATATTTGTTTGCAAAAGTCCAGAGGATTGGCTTCTGGAAGTCCCAACAAGGGAGATGAAGGGAGAATGAATGCATATATGCTTTGGGAAGGTTTGATACACCTTGGTGCCAGATTTTACTTGGAAAAGAATACACTCCCCTGCTGCCATCCAAGCCCTCTTTCTGCCCCATGGCACTCCAGAGGCATAGGAAGACCAACCTGAATGGACATGTAAGAATTCTAGGGGATTCTCTGAGGGATACTGAACTTCTTTGCCCTGCAACAGAGATGTAACCTGTCTAGTTTTCCAAAATATCACTCATCATTTTGAAGCCTCTGTTAGTGGTTGTGCACTGATTGAGCCCAGAGCCTTAGCAGTACCTTTCAGTCATCACCACACCACTCGTCCATCTCTGAACTCACTCTGCAGATGGGAGGAGGCCAGTAACACTCTGAAACACTGGAGTGTAGCAGTTTTAGGAAGAGAGACCTGTCAGTCGTCATTCAGCCACAGTAAATCCTGTTGAACTCACCCAGCTGTGCTCTGGACCCTTAAGTAGGCTGGATAAGCTCACAGGAAAGTTGTAGAGTCCACCCAAAGCACCAGAGAGTGTCAGATGCTGCACAACATGCGCAGTCTGAGGCTTAGCGCCTCTGGCAGGCATTTATTTAGTTGCAGGAAATCTTGATATTGGGGTTCAGTGTGAATAGCCTGCCTCAGCAGGTTAGGGAGCAGGCAGGGCAGCCATGCGGCTCCCACTAGCCCTAACACTGTTCATTGCCCCGGGAAAACCTCAAGTGAGCCCTGTGCCCCACATCCCTAACATGGTAAGACAGAGGACTAAGATCTGACTGAAGACCTGCGTGGGCTGGTCCTGGGATGCTTCCTAGAGGCCTTGGAGACCCCGTCATTTCCATCCGAGTAAAAGCTGCGCCTCTAAGTGTGCCTGGTGGCAGATGGTCAGGACTCACTCCCGGGTGCTGAGTGGAGTGCTCAGGGGGCCATGCGCCCCGCCTCTTCATCAGAGCCCCTAGACCCATCTCGCCCTGATCCGCTGAGCTCAACAGGAACATAGAGCCCCTCCATGTGTACATAGAAACATGCCCAGAGCGAGAACTGCAGACGGGGTTTCTGGAAAGGGCTCGGCTTGCTCTTGTGTATGTATGTCTTCGTTTCGAACTCGCAGAATTTTAATTACTCATATGAAGGTAGTCTGGGAGGAGGGAGCCAGCAAGAAGCTGGCCAAGAAGTCCTCTGTTCTTTTAAGGACAGGGACACCTGCTCCCCCAGCTGCTAGGGCGACTTTGGGGAATTGCTAAGAGATTTAGGAAAGGGAGGTGAAGCCCAACTGGCCCTGGGATGCTCTGCTTTTTGCTTGCGGTGACTCGGGTTCTCAAGAGCAAGACCCTCGCCCAACTACCCTAAGAGAGTCCTCCAGGCAGTGTGTGATACTAGGATCCACAATGTTCTTGCGAAGCCCCTGTACATCCCATAGCGTCTCCATCCCAGTTTCCCTCCAAGACTGAGAACACAGGACCAGTTATTTCCATCTTCAACCATTTATTGGGGGCTACAGAAAAGACCCAAGGAAGGGTTCAGTGAAGGGGAAGAGAGGGGTCGTAGCCCGTCTTGCAGGTCATGGCGGTGGTGCTTAGCGGTACTTCTCAGTCAGGATGGAAGACAGGATAGACATGAACTTGTCCCAGGCTTCGTGGACTTCAGCCGTAAAGTCAGCGGGGAAGCGTGCTGCCAGGGTGACCAGCAGACAGTGGGACAGGAGCTGCGGAGTCGAGAAGGAAGATTCAGTGCACAGCGTCGTGGAGAACCCACCCGCTTTCCTCCTTTGTGTCCTTCCCTGCTGATCTCCCCTTCCATTCTCAGAAACCCACCTTAAAGTTGACAGGGTCCACACGGAGGATGTAGGCATGCAGCTCGCTCAACTTGGTCAGAGCACTCTCGAGGTTGTCGATGTTCTTAACAGCATCGCCTATAGCAGCCAAGATCTTGGAGCCGTGGGCACGCAATTGCTGGGACCCGTGGTGCAGGTCGAAGTGCGGGAAGTAGGTCTTGGTCTGGGGGTAGCTGCAGAAAAGCCTGGGGGTCGGGAGAAAGCATTAGATTGTGTTGTAGGTGTTTCTTTAGGCGGAGGGCAAGGACCCTAGCTCTTGCCTTGGGCTAAAAATTTAAGGGGTACACAAACAACTACCAGTCAGAAAAACAAAACAGTATTTTATGCAGTGTTTTAAGAAGTAAAATTAGGGGCTGGGGAGATGTTTCAGTGGTTAAGAGCACTGACTGCCCTTGAAGAGAACTTACAACCTCCTGTACCTAAGGTGCAAAAGATCTGATGCCTCTAGCTTCGGCTGGCACCTGTGCTCACAGGCACACACACACACACACACACACACACACACACACACACACACACCTTAAAAAAACAAAACAAAACAAAACAAAACCAAGGTTGATGTTACTATTTCCTATTGTACCAGGCTCCATATGGCAAGGCATCTACTCACTCTCAGTCCTTAGTTCGTCCATTCATTCCTATTCATTCAACAAAGGCTTTGGTGTGGGCTGTGAATGTCCATCCACCTCCTCTAGCTAGCTGCTCATCAGCTCATGTGGACCCTCTCCTTACAAACACTCTTCTCACAGTCCTCTCCTGGACAGCCGCTTTTCATTACCACATTTCCCTCATTGCCTCTGTCTTTACCGTCCTTACCACCCCCTCCTCAGGGCCCCTTCTCAGTGGCTTCTCCCTGCTAACTTCTCCTTGTCACCACCTTCTTACTGATCCCTGGCTTCCAACTCAAGCCACAGTGCCTGGACTTACCTCTCCAGAGTCTCGGTGCCAATGGCCTCAGCCTGGGAAGCCATCTTGTCCCACATGGACATGACGATAGCTCTCTCGTTCTTCATTAGAGACATGATGGTGGTGGTGAGGGTTGGAGGCTGTGCTAGAGCTGAGTGCACTCAGGGTTGGCCTGATGGTGCTTGTCCCCAGTGTCCCCTTATATACACAAACTCAGAGGCCCTGCCAGGCTGTGGCCACTGGTTGGGAGAGGGGAGGGGGCTTGCAGGGTGGGGCTTGTTATCAGACACAGTGACCCACAATGGGAATCAGGGCTTGGTGGGACTTCGAGGTCAAGTGTTATCGCTCCTGCCCACTCCCCTTCATCGAAAGGCGGTGTTGGTCATAGTGCTGCACAGAATCCAGGAAAGATAGGGGCCCAGCCATGTCAGGAGGTCATTCCAGATCTTCACTGTCCTTCATTTAAGTGTCACAAATTTTTGTGCTATCCTGTTCCTTAGTTCCTGTGACTCCTGGGTTTCCTCCAAGGAAGTAGTAGTGCCTCTCAGCACCAAGGGAAGAGTATGGAAGTCTGTCCCCACCAGGAAGTGACAGGTTAACAAAAGAAAATCGTCAATTTGCACCATAGCCCTCCATAGCAACCAGTGTCTGGTGAAACACATGATTCTTTTAGTTTACCTTAACATGTAGTGAAGTTGATTTGTTCATTGTCTTCTAAATTGACACATATGTAGATTTATGTAACCAAGTCACAAACAGGATAAAGAATAGCCCTGCCATCCCAGAAACCCTCACAGCCACCCATTTACTACCTCATCTTCCTCTTGCTCCCAACCTAAGCCATGCTAATCCATGTTTTTTAAAAATGTGTATAACTGAAACCATACAGTAACTGTATCCTTTAAGACTGGCTTCTTTAGTCTTGCCTACTATTCTGTAGATTCATCTGCAGTATCAGCAGTTGGCTACTCTTTATTTTATGGTTTAAATATTGCAGCAGTTTATCCTTTCATTCACTGAAGTACTTTGGGGCTATTTCTAGTGTGAGTTATTACAAATAAAGATGCTTTGAATATTCATAGGGAAGTCGTGCATGAGCATAGGTTTCTATGTCTCTATCTCTGTATCTGTAGATACAGCTATAGCTAGGAGTAAAATTGCTGGCATATTTTAGAACTCATTCTTTTGGGCTGGGTTTAGTGGCACACGCCTTTGATCTCAGCACTCAGGGGGTAGAGGCAAGACAACCTAGTCTAAATAATGAGTTCCAGATCAGCCAGGACTACATAGTGAGACCCTATCTCAAAACTAAATTAAGTGGAAGAAAGAATTTTCATTTTTGAGACAGAGTCGAACTACATAGCCTTGGCTGTTCTGGAACTTGCTATGTAGGCCAGGCTGGCTCATAGAGACCCACCTACCTCTACTTTCCTACTGCTGGGATCAAAGGTGTGGGCCACCATGCCCAGAATTAAAAAATAATTCTTAAGAATTCACTTATGAATGGTGGCATATGCCTTTAATCCCAGCACTCGGGAGGCAGAGGCAGGCAGATCTCTGTGAGTTCAAAGTCAGCCTGGTCTATGGAATGAGTTCCAAAACGATACAGAGAAACCCTGTCTCGAAAAACCAATAAATAAATAAATAAATAAATAAATAAATAAATAAATAAATAAAATAAAAATTGACTGCCTAACCACAAAACACAAAGGGTTTTTTTTTTTTTAAACCTACATTTTGTTCTAAAAGTTTCATAGTTTGTTTTATGTTTGTATACATGTTTCATTTTTAGATAATTTTTGTTAACATAGAGTTAGGTCTACGTTAATCTTTTTCTTTTTGGCTATGGACATTTGTTCCACAGTTAATTGTGGCAAAGACTCTAGGTTTTCTATTAAATTCACTTCTCATACTAATCAGTAAAAACTCTATTGGCTAGTCTAGGAATATGTGCCCACCTAGTTTGTGTGAGACCCTGGATTCAATCCTCAGGCTTACATTCCCCCACACTATGCTAATTAGCTATCACTGCTCTACATCTTGGCCAAAATGAGTGTAAACATTAACTAGCCATTTTTGTTTGTTTGCTTTTTAAGACAGGTTTTCTCTGTGGTTTTGGAGGCTATCCTGGAGCTAGCTCTTGTAGACCAGGCTGGTCTCGAACTCACAGAGATCACAGAGATCCACCTGCCTCTGCTTCCTGAGTGTTGGGACTAAAGGCGTGCGCCACCGACACCCAGCAATTAGCCATATTTTTAATTACATTTGTTGTGTGTGCATGTGCCACAACTTTGAGAGTCAGTTCTTGCCTTTCTACCTTGGGTTTGGCACCAAGTGCCTTTACCCAATGAGCCATCTTGCTGGCCCAAAGTAGCCATACTTTTATAAAACAGTTTCTGGACACTATACTGTCCCATTGACTTACATGTCTATGTTAAGCCACAATGACACCGCCTTGATTACTATAGCTTTATAGTAAGTCTTAAAGCTGAGTAATATCCCACAGATTGAGAAAAGTAATTTTTATTTACTAATTGAGTTTTAGTTTTTAATTTAATTTTTTTTTTTTTTTTTTTTTTTGGTTTTTCAAGACAGGGCTTGTCCTGGTTGTCCTGGAACTCGCTCTATAGACCAGGCTGGCCTAAAACTCAGTGATTTGCCTGCCTCTACCTCCCAAGTTCTGGGATTAAAGTTTTTTTTTTTTTACTACCACTGCCCAGCTATTTTTTGTTTTTTTTGAGGGGGGGTCTTGTTATGTGGTTTAGGCTGGTCTTGACTTTGTGATCCTCCTGCTTCTATTTCCTAAGTTCTGGGATTACAGGTGTGTACCACATGCCTGGTTTTTAAAAAATTGACAATCATATGTCTAATAAAGAACTTATCTAAACTAAGGAACTTGGGGATAGCTCAATAGTAGAGCCCATTCTTAGCATGAACAAGGCCATGTGTTTAGCCCATATACCAAAACTAAACCATAATTTGAAAGGTGTGTGTGTGTGTGTGTGTGTGTGTGTGTGTGTTTTCTTTAGAAACAGAGTTTCTCTGTGTAGCCCTGGCTGTCCTGCTCTGTAGATCAGGCTGGCCTTCAACTTAGAGATCTATCTGCCTCTTTCTGCCTCCTGAGTTCTGGAACTAAAGGCATGGGCTTTTATTTCTGTTTTATTTCTTGATGTGAATGTACAACAGTTTATCTTTTCATCACTAATGGGTTTTTGACTGCTTCTCCAAAGAAGATATACAGAACCATGCATGATGATGATTGCCTATGATCCCAGCATTTGGAGGGCTAAGGCATGTAGATTGTTATACATCTGAGGCTGGAATATATAGTGAGTTCCTTGAGTTAGCATGAACTACAAAACAAACAAACACCGTAGCTATAATGCTTCATAGTTACTAGAATGGCCAGAATTAAAATAACAACATAAAGCCAGGGAGGTGGCATAGGACTTTAGTCCCAGCACCCAGGTGGCAGAAGCAGGCAGATCTCTGTGAGTTCCAGGCCAGCCTGGTCTACATATTGAATCCCAGGACATCCAGAGCTACACAGAGAAACCATGCCTCAAAAAAACATGGACGGATAGATGGATGGATGGATGGATTAAAAAAACTATAGATTGATGGGTGGATGGATATATAGGTAGATATCTTTAAAAAATTTAAGCTAGGCACTTGCCTTTAATCCCAGCAATTGGGATCAGATGCAGAAAGAAAGATCTCTGCTAGTTTGAGGCTAGCCTGGTCTACATAGGAAGTTCCAGGACATCCAGGGCTATGTAGAGAGACCTGGCCTAAAGATAAATAAAGAAATAAAAGTTAAAGGTAGTGTTACCATGTGGTTTTGCTGCTCCATTACTGCATATACACTCAAGAAAAATGAAGCATATGTCAAAAATAACAATGGGGTATTCATAGCAACACCATCACTTTATACTTGTGAACTGTGGGTTGTTTCTTTCAAATGTGATAGGCATTCTCTTTTGATAGGGTATTTTGTTTTTGTTGTTTTGAGACAGAGTTTCACTGTGTAGCCGTACCTGTCCTACAGCTAGCTCTGTGACCAGGCTGGTCCTGAACTCACAGAGACCCTCCTGCCTCTGCCTCTTAAGCTGGGATTCACCCTCTATTGAGTTTAGAATAGCCAATAACCCACAGGAAGACAGTTCTCTCTCTCTCTCTCTCTCTCTCTCTCTCTCTCTCTCTCTCTCTCTCTCTCTCTCTCTCTCTCTCTCTCATTCTCTCTCTTTTTGGTTTTTCAAGACAAGATTTCTCTATGTAACATGTGTAACATCCCAGGCTGTTCTGGATCTAGCTCTATAGACCAGGCTGGCCTCAAACTCAGAGAGGTGTTCTTCTGTCTCCTTAGTGTCCTTAGTGCTGGGTTTGAAGATGTGTGCCACCACCACCTGGCTAGGCCCACTTAAAACCAACAGCTGTAGTCTGTAGTATAACCAACTGCTGGTCTCCAGTCAGGGCCATTATAACAATATTATTGATCATAATCTGAAGTGGAAACAACCCAAATGTCCCTTTTCTCCCTCCCTTATTTCTCTACTACAACTCTGACAGGGTCTTATGTATCTCAGGCTAGCCTCAAACTTCCTAGGTAGCTATGAATGCTCTCTGAATTTTTTGATCCTTCTAGATCTACCTCACAAGTGCTGGGATTATAGGTATATGCCACCACATTCAGTTTATATGGTGCTGGGAATTGAACCCAAGGCTTCATGCATGCTAGGCAAGTTCTCTACAAACTGAGCCACACCCCCAGCCCTGGCACATGTACTTTCAAAGTTAGAAAGAACACTGGACTTTCCCAAACAGCTGGTCAATTTATATTTCCTCTGGTGATGTGAGTTTCCCTCCCAAACATCTGGCACTGTTGGTCTTCTAGCTTACTTTCATTTATCTTTCTGATCAGGAGTACAGTGATTTCTCTTGTGGTTTTCCTGGTGGTGAGGGAGACTGTACCCTTTCCCACAACTTCACTGGCTGCTAGATTTCCTCTTCTGAAGTACCTACCTATGTGATGCTCATTTTTCTGTTGTGCTAGTCTTACTAAAGTGTCAGACATATTCTAGACATAATTCCTTTATCAGTTTTACATGTGTTTTATCACCCCCCCAACTCTGTAGTTTGTAGTGCTTCTCTTAGGGCTGCCAATCAAACCTTAGACTTTGCCCATGCTAGGTAGATGTTCTACAATGAGATACATCCACAACCCTGCCCATTCTGAGTAATGATGGTAAATTTCTAATCTTAAACTATGAGTGGTGACACACAGTTGTAATACCAAGCATTGCAGAGGCTGAAGCAGGAGGATTGTGAGTTTGAGGTTAGACCAAGCTTTATAGTGTGTTCTAGGACAGAGAGCTTGTCTCAAAGAAGAAGAAGGGACAAAAAAAAATTTGTAATTTGTCTTCAACATAGGGTTTCTCTGTGTAGCAACAGCCCTGGGTGTCCTGGAATTTGATTTATAGACCAGGCTGGCCTTGAACTCATAGAGATCCTCCTGTTTCTGCCTCCCAAGTGCTGGGATTAAAGGCATGCACCACCACTACCTGGCAATAGGTTTGTAATTTTAATGCAGTTGTAAATTTGTTGGCCCATTGGAAAATGTCACATCTTTCTATCTGAAATACCCTGTGGTTGGAAACACCTTAGACACCCATCAATGTATGACAGACAAATTACAATTATGATATTTCTGTACATTGAGACACTGTTCAGTCATAAAAATGAAGTGATGATACACACTGTAACATGGATAAACCTTGAAAACACAATATAAAGTGACAAAAACATTGTGATTTCATGTACAGCAACTGTCCAGAACAGCAGATCCATAAAGAGTGGATTACAGTTATCAGGCATGGGGAGAGAGGGAAGAGGGAATGGATGCTTATAGGAAGATTCCTTTTTAGGTTGATGACAATGTTCTAGAACTAGAAAGGGGTGAGAGTTGTATATTATCATGAATGTACAAAATGCTACTGATTGTTTACCTTTAAAATGTTGTTATTATTTTTGTATTTAAAGAATAAATTTTATCTTATGTACTATTTTGGGGGATTGTTGCACATCATAGCACATGGATGGAGATCAGAGTATAACTTCGGGAATCGGCTCCTCCCACTGTGTTGTCCTTGGGATGGAGCTCAGGTTGTCAAACTTGGTGATGATTCCTTGACCCACTAAGTCATCTCACTGGCCTTGTTTCTGTGGTTTAATTTTTTTCCCCTGGCTTTCTGAGTTGAGGTTTTGCTATATAAACCTAACTCCCCAGAAACTTGTTACGCAGTCCACAATGGTGTTAAACTTGCAGCCTTTGCCTCCTGAGTGTTACAGGCATGTACCCCACACCTGACAACTTTTTTTTTTTTTGAGACAGATCCTCACTATGTAGTCCAGTCTAGCTCAGAACGAGCTATGAAGCCAAGGGACTGAAAATCGTTACTTCCTGCTTTGACTTCTGGGATGCTGGGGTTACTGGCAGGTGCCACTATGCCTTGCTATCTGTTATTCTTTTATTTATTCACATTTATTTATTATTTATTCATTTTGTTTTTGTGAGACAGGGTTTCTCTGTGGCTTTGAAGGCTGTCCTGGAACTAGCTCTTGTAGACCAGGCTGGTCTTGAACTCATAGAGATCCACCTGCCTCTGCCTCCTGAGTGCTGGGATTAAAGGTGTGCGCTGCCACCACCTAGCTCACTTTTATTTTTATTTTTGGGCAGACAGGGTTTTGTGTGTTTAGAACTGGCCTCAAACTCACCAAGGATAGTCTTGAACTTCTGATTCTCTGGACTCAGATCAAGTCAGAATATAAGATACATAAAATGAAGTTAAGTAAAGAGTTGCTGGGTGTGGTGGCACACACCTGTAATCCCAGCATTTGGGAGGTACCTATCTGTGAGTCCAAGTGGCTATTGTGATCTACATAGTGAGTTCCAGGACAGCCAGAACTATGTAGACAGACCCTGTTTCAAAACAAGCAAACAAGAATAAAGGCATATTCAAATGTTGGCATTGAGAGAGATTCTAAGCACACTTTTAAAGGCTTTGCATTACCATCATGTCTATTTGGCAACAGATTTGTGCTGGATTGCTTTTGTGTGACATAAGATCAGTGACATTTATCAAGTGCTTTCCAAGTTCCTCAAATGGCAACAAACTCTCTTTGTGTTGAGTCCTCAACCTCATAGTCACTCTTTAAGGGCAGTTCTATCTTCACTGCGGTTTTTAAAGGTAAGGAGCCCAAGCTCAGGGAGGTGGAGGAGGGAAGCAGCTGCATGGTTTGGTGTGCGGTGGAATGCTGACTGGGTAGAGGCCAGCCTTGACTCCTCCACCTGTGGACACAAAGAGCCCAGACCTGTGCAGAGCCTAGGATGCTGAAGCTACTTATCTACCATCACAATGGCAACCTAAAGGCACATTTTGAGCTTGAGTAGCTGGACTGAGATGTCCGTGTGGTCAGTCAAGTAGATGACCAGGCTGGGGATCTGTAGAACACTCAAGAGAGGTGACTGGGGCAGGGCAAATTCACTGTCTGGGTTCAGTTTCGCCATTGAACCCTCTATGATGACTTAACTTCGACTTCAGGGTTGTGAAGGGTCACCTCTAGCCACAGGCATTCAGGACATGGCATTTAAAACTCTCCTTTTGCTGTTCAGGGCAAGTGGCTCTTTTTGGAGATGCAGGAACACCCAGTGGAGAAGGTGGCTCCCAGATAGCGTCTGTGAGCCCCACCCAACCCTCTGGCTGACCAAGTGACAGGATAGATAAGGCCTGACATCATATGGTCTCCTATTCCTGCACAAAGGAGACCCTGGGGGGTGGGGAGCAAGGGTCCAAAGTCCCAGTTTCCAAAAGTCTACTTCTATAAAGGAGGTTATGAAATCACATTATTTAAATTTGAAATGAGGACTCATGGAGGCTGGAGAGATGGCTCACTGGTTGGGAGCTTTTGCTGCTTTTCCAGAGGACCCAAGTTCAATTCCCAGCACCCACATGGCAGCTCACAGCTATTCAAGTTCCGGTGATTCTGACAACCTCACACAGTCATGCAGGCCAGACACCAATACACACACACACACACACACACACACACACACACACACACACACACACAAAAGGACTCAATTCTACGGGACTTTAACACAGCGGAGTCTGAGGATATGCCCTGCATAGTTAGTCTGGCCCTGGTGCTTCCAAATCATACTTCTGGTGAGAAAACCGGTGTCCACAGTGGCATTCATTGGTCCACAGGCCACAGTGTGACCATAAGTTCTGATTTCTTTAATAGCTGATGGTGTTTCTTAGCAATGATGCTGAGATGGGGCTGAGATGAAGTACATGAATGTCCTGGGCTCCAAATCCGTGCTGTCAGTACTAGGTGAGGCAGCCTGGGCGGGAAGTACACCTGACTGCTGTAGAATGGGATCTGATGCTTCCTGTGCACGCAGCATCATTTCCACTGCTATTATAGAGTTAGTGGTGGTAGAAAAGATTGCGCCCAGAGCTTTGTGCATTAAGGCTCTACGTGCTCATCACTAAACATCATCTGCAGCCTTCTCTTTCCTTCTTGAGAAGGTCTCACTGAGTTGCCCAGGCTGGCTTTAACATTCCCGCTTTGGTCTCCCTACTAGATGGAAATACAGGTCTCCACCACCAAGCCTGGCTGCTATCTAATTACATAGAAAAGTAAACCGAATTCTCCTGTGAAGGTTGCTGATGAAAAGTGGGTCCTAAGATCGTAAGGGGGCAAACACCGGGCTTCTGTATTTAGGCCCTTGCTATCCCAGAGATGACCATTGGAGTTCCAAGGCCCTGACTAATGGAGGAAAGCCTGGACTAGTCCTTCCTGGTCCGAGGACCTGGGCACCGTCTCTGTGGGATGGTCCCACGACTTCTTTAGCCATCTCCAGGCACCCAGTCCATATCATATCCCTACTGGCTTCCCTCCCAGCCTCACTTCCCCTTCCTACTCTTGACTCCATACTAGAGACCACTGCTGGGAAACATGGGAGACAGGGATAAAGGCTTGCAAAACCAATAAGGACAACATAAGTACAATTCTCACACACCGGCAAATACTCAAATGATACCTTCTCTTTGAGTAAGAGTTGAAAAATGCAATAGGACTATTTATTTATTTATTTATTTAGGCATGTTCTTTGTGTAGCACTGGCTGTCTTGGAATCGCTCTGTAGACCAGGCTGGACTCAAACTCACAGAGACCCGCCTGCTTCTTCTGCCTCCCGAGTGCTGGGATCCTTCTCATATTTTTAGTTTGCACTCTCTGGTCAAATCAAGTGTATGACTTTAAACTACAGGTAGTACATTCCTTTGGAGAACCATTACAGCTCAGAAAAAATGTCGCGCCTGCGCGTCCGGCCGTCCGCGCCTGCGCAGAGGATCGGAATGGTGGCGCTCCCCGGCTCTTCCCCCGGCACTGGTGAAATCTCGCGCGAGAGAGGATGCGCGCGTTTGTATCCGGGCCGTGGCGCCGGCGTCCTCCGAGTCCCTACGGGCCCGCGCCCGGTCGTGGCTCCTACTCAGTCTCCGCTGTCCCCACGCGAGTTCCCCTCGGGCCCCCGTCCCAGCCCCCGCAGGATGGGGGACAACACCAGCCCCATCAGCGTGATCCTGGTGAGCTCGGGCAGCAGGGGCAATAAGCTGCTCTTCAGGTACCCCTTCCAGAGGAGCCAGGAGCACCCCGCGTCCCAGACAAGTAAGTGGCGCCTGGCGGCCACCCGCCCTGCCGTGCAGGGCACAGTGCCGAGGAGGAGAAGGAAGAGGGCCGCGGCTCGACTCGGAGTCTCCAGCCTATGAAGCAGTTTAAAAATACGTAAGAATTGCAGGCGCTAGCAGTGGTGCACGTGTGTAATCCAGCTCTCCTTAGGCCGAGGCGGGAGTATTGCCATGAGTTCAGGGCCAACCTTTTCCCCAAACATAAAGAAAAAGACGCCAGGTTTTACGCACAGACACGAATTTAATTATTTTAGGAATTATAAATTACTGTAGGGTCTGAAGTTTCCCTTGAACTCTTGCTCCTTGCCCACTGCCATTTTAGTAATCCCTCCAGTACATAAATTCCAAAAGTGTGTCCACCGAAAAATAAAGTACTGTGTTGCCCCCCCAAGTCCCCAACAATATCCCCTAAGGGGCTACCACTTTTACCGTTCTCCAGAACCTTCCATGTAAACACAAACACAAGCATAAGCACACATTTCTGTTCTAAGTAGAAGTGGAAATAAAGTTTGCCCATTGTTGTTTGTACTTTGTGTCTGTATCTTGAATACAGGACCAACCTTTGTAGAGACCTTGTTTGTGCTAAAGGCTGCAGCAAATTCATGAGATGAGCTTACTAAGAATTGTTCATCTAGTCCCCTGTTGGAGTTTTTTGTCTTTTAGGGGCTGGGCAGTTGGTTGAATGGGTAAGAGTACTTGCTCTTAAACACGAGGACCTCACTCACATTTGACCCTCAGCACCTATGTAGAAAGCCTGGCATGATGTCATCACAGAGTGATGGAGATGGGCTGATCCTGAGCTCCCTGTCTAGCCAGCCTAGCCTGAAGGGTAATGAATGTTGTGGTTCAGTAAGGTGTCAGTAACGGAAGATACTTCACCACTTGTGCTTCTAGGCCACATACCAATGTCCCAACACCACCACTGCCACCAACAAAACACCCACAAACTGCACACATCCTCTCTGGATGTTTTTCTTTTGTAGAATATACTGACACATCTGGAGTTGTGTGATTGAGTCTGAGAGCTAATGGTCATGTTCTAAACAGATTAATTTTCAGCCTTTATTAGTCTGATGACAAAAAGCTACATCTAATAAGTGTTTTATTTGATTTTGTTTTTTCTAGACAGGGTACTGTATATAACCTTGGCTACCCTGGAACTCACTCTGTAGACCAGGCTGGCCTCAAACTCACAGACATCTTCCTGCCTCTGCCTCCAGGGTGCTGGACTAAAGGCATGCACCACCACCACCTGGCTGTTTCTGATAGTTTTACTTTGCATTTGTTTTACTGAGAACAAGCATATCTTCCTAGCCATATGAATTTACTTTTCAGAGGATTCTTATCCTGTGCCTGATTTCCTCTTGAATACTTAATTTTTCTGTATAGACTTTAAAGAATTATTTATCTATTTGAGTTAAAAAGTAAGAATTTTGCTGGGCAGTGATATCAGAGGCAGGTGGATTTCTGGGAGATTGAGGCCAGCCTGGTCTATAGAGTGAGTTCCAGAACAGCCCAGGTTACACAGAGAAACTCTATCTTGAAAACAAAATAAAAATACATGAGTAAGAATTTTGGAGCAGGACTGGTTGGTGATGCATGCTTTAATCCCAGACTCCTGAGACAGAGTTGGGCACGTATCTTTGAGTCCCAGGCCAGCCTGGTCTATATAGTGAGGTCCTGATTAAACAGAGCTACATGGTAAGATATTGTCTAAAAAAAAAAAACCAAAAAGAAATTTTTTTTTTCTTTCTTTGTAATCACATTAGGTAGTCAGTTTGCTCTTTCTGTGTAGTTTTTGCCAGAGTTTTGATTTTTATGGAGTCAGGTTTTTAATCTAGTTTCTTGTGGTTTCTAGTTTTGCTATCTCTAAGACCTTCTGCTCTGCTGGACGATGAGGTTGATGTCAGTTTGTTTTGAGGCAGGGTTTAACTCTGTATTTCAGGCTGCCTTGGAATTTACTGTATAGACTGGACTAGTCTTAAACTGGTGACACCCTTCCTCTCTAGTTCTTGAATGCTAGGATTGTAAGTGAGCATTTCAAGATTATTGACAAGAGAAAAATCTGAGTTTTTCTTTAGAACATCTATTGTTTTGTTTGAAAATTAATTTACTTACTTAAGACAGGGTCCTAGTTAGACCATACAGGTCTTGAACTCATAGAGATCCTCCTACTTTTGTCTCCAGAATGCTGGGATTAAAGGTGTGGATCACCACTCTTGGCCTTAAAATTTATTTATCTTGATATAAGGTAGAGGCTCCTAAGAGCTACAGTCTGGGCACTTGCTGAGAGTTAAGTGTGTGCTGCTTGCTTGCTTCTAGAGTCCTGTGGAAGGAAAGCTGTGACAGGATGTGGCCATATGGTTGTTGGATTTCCTTGGATGTTGGCTCTCAAAAGCCAGCATAATTCAATTTTCCATATGGCTGTATGATCTTATTGAGCAATTCACCTCACCTCTACCATATACTAAATTCCAGTGTTTTTTGTTTGTTTGTTTTATTCTTTGATACAAAATCTCATGTAGCTGAGGATGACCTCTAACTCTCCATGCATCCAAGAATGATCTCCAGCTTTCACCTCTAGAGTGCCGGGATTACAGCATGTACTGTAACATGCTTTTATGTGGTCCTGGAGATTGAACCAAGGCTTCATACATGCTAAGCAAGTGCTGTACCAACTGAACTACACTCCCAGCCCCCTTTCTTTTCTTTTTTAATGGTCTCTACACATGGGTCTCACATGTTATATTTACTACAGGTAGGATTCATCACTGCCTTTTCCTGCTTTGTATTATCCTGGGAAATTTTGACTATTTTTCACCAGAAATTTTAGTATCAGTGTGTTAGACTCTACTCTCAAACTGTTGGTGTTTTGTTGGCGATGGAGGTAGAGCTTTCTTTCCCCATAGTTTTTAAAACTAGAGCATTTATTATATGACTGTTGAAATTCTCGGTGTGAACCGGATGCTGCAGCAGCTTCCTTCTTGAGTTCAGGTGTTATTCCTTCAGAAAATTCATTCATAAACATGTAATAGATATATTTTATTCTTTTGAAACAGGGAAGCATTTGTCCCGGAAGCATCTGCGTACATCAGGCTAGCCTCACATTCACAGAGATTCGCCTGCCTCTGCCTTCCAAGTGCTGGGATAAAGGAATATACTACCTTGCCTGGCTGCAAATTGTAATTCTTAGGTGCATCATTTGCCCTGTCTTGGCTATGCTTTGTCTCTCTCTCTCTCTCTCTCTCTCTCTCTCTCTCTCTCTCTCTCTCTCTCTCTCTCTTTTTTCCCCAAGCTCTTTTTATTTTTATTTTTTTTAATTTATTTTTTTTAATTGTTAATTTATTTTTTACATTCCAACCCCAGTTCCCCCTCCTTCCTCTCCTCCCGTTCTCCCCATTTCTCTCCTCCTCCTCCCATCTGCTCCATGGAGAGGGTAAGGCCCTAGGAAGTCTACTGAGTCTGCCTGGTGTATTTTGTCTCTTAGTGTTGGTATTCCAGTTAGACTTTGTCTTGTGCTTGGTGGGGTAGCAGGTGTGTTTATCACAGGCTAACTCCTTGAGGTGGTAGGCCTTTGCAAACAGTGACATCTCTTCATCATCTTGCCTCTGCCACTGAGACCAAAGAGGCCAGAAATAGCTTTTCAAAATGTTCTGATTAATAGGGGAGAAAAAAATTTCTGTTGAATAATCCCATTCAAGAAAATAGTATATTTTGTATTTTTTCACCCTATTTTTCTTTCAGTGGTGAGCATGGAACCCAGGGCCTTGTAAGTGCCCCAACACTGACCTGCATCCTAACTATTCTATTTGTTCTCTTCTCCCTTACTTGTGTTTTGTTTTTTCCTTGATGATCATTTTGTGTTCTCTTTAGAGTCCCTTTCTACTTACTTATTTATTTGTTTGTTTGTTTTGTTTTGAGACAGGGCTTCTCTGTGTGGCCCTGGCTGATCATTCTGTAGACCAGGTTGTCTTTGGGCTCAGAAATCCACCTGCCTCTTGTCTCCTGAGTGCTGGGGTTATAGATGCTTGCTGCCACTGCTTTGCTCTATTTGTTTATTTTTATTTTAAAAATTATTTATTTTTATTTATGTGTCTGGGATTTTTGCTTGTATGTATATTTGTGATGTATGCAGTGCTCGAGACCAGAGGGGTTCATTGGGTCACCTAGAACTGGAGTTACAGACAGTTGTGAGCCATTCTCTAGGCCTGGGAATCTATCCTAAGTCCTTTGCAAGAACAGCCAGTGCTCCTAACAGCTAAGCCATTTCTTTAGCCCCTAGTTTTTTGTTTTTATTATTTTTGTTTTTTGAGACAGTGTCTCATGATATTTTGGTTGGCCTATAACTCACTGTGTAGATCAGATTGGCTTCAAACTCACATAGATCTATCTGCCTCTGCCTCCTAAAAATTGAGATTAAAGAAAGGCACACTCACAAGGCTGCTTTGGTGCACACCTTTAATCTCAGCACTTGGGAGGCAGAGGCAGGTGGAAGGTGGATCTCAGTGAGTTTGAGGTTAGCCTGGTCTACAGAGCAAGCTCCAGGACAGCCAGGACTGTTAAACAGAGAAACCCTGTTAAACAGAAAAAAATAAATAAATAAAAATAAAAAAAGGCACACTCTACCAATCCTATTTTTTAATAATATATGTGTATATTAAGAAAATATATATGTATATGTATATGCATATGCAGGCATATTTAGAGCCCAGAGGTTAACACTGAGATGGCTTTCCCAGTCACTTCTTTGCTTATTTTATTTGAAACAGGCTCACACTGAATGTGGAGGTTAATGTTTTAGTTTGACTGGAACTCATCTGTCTGCATCCACCAGCACTAAGGCTATAGGCACATGCTGCCACACCTGGTATTTTTATGTGGATGCTGGGGATCCAAATTCAGGTTTTCACACTTCCATAGTAGGTACTGCCCACAGAGCCATCTCCTTAGCACCTGGACAGGGTCTTACTGTGTAGTCCTGGCTATCCTGGAATTCACTTTGTAGACCAGGCTTATGTGGTCTGTTTACACATAAGTGTTAATGTGTATGAAGGCTATGGTATATGCATTTAAAAATTTTTTTCTCTTTCCTATCTGATCACCATTTCACATTGAGGGTGTTTATATGTATATCCCACACACATAATTATGTATATGTACATTTTTATGTAAGAAAATTAAGAGCCATAACTGGCCCTGTGGCCTACATCTATAATCCCAACACTGTAATCGCCAACATTTAGGAGATAGATTAAGAGTTCAAGTCCAGTCTCAGCTATATAAAGATTGAGGCTGGCCCTGTCTACATAGTAAGATCCTGTCTCTGTCCCCTCCTTCAAAGAGTACCAAAACCATTTTCCCACATTGTCATAACTCCTTGCTCTAGATAGGACCTGCTGTCACAAGCTGAGTGCTACCACTGAGCTCCATGCATCCTTATTCCCTTATAATTTATTATAACAAGAGACTTTCCATTTTAACTGTCAGCTGCATTCTTTCCATTATGAAAACATCACCATTATGTATTTCCAAAACTTTCATCATCAGAAGTAAAGTTTTGTAATGATAAGTAATAATTCATTTGTTCCCAGCCCTTGCTAATGTCCAGTTGACTTCTATCCCTGTGAATTTGCTTATTATAGAGTTTTCATAGTAGTAATTGACATTGTATATCAGACTTATTTTATTCAGTCTAATATTTTCAGGATGTATGAGTTTGTTTTTCTTTGTAGCTGAATATTAATTGTGTAGACAATGGGAGTCATGGGTTTTAATAGCCCTGCAGTCCTTTATTTGAAGAGGTCCTGCTTTCTTAGCCATTCTTCTTTTGCCCTCACCCAGATAAACCACGCAGCAGATATGCTGTCAACAACACGGGCGAACATGTTGATGATCAGGATGGTGACTCCAGGTAAGGGCTCAGCAGTCATTCTGGGCAGGAGGCCTGGTTCTCTTCCAGGTCTGGCCAGAGCTCTGCCCTCCAGATGTTCGTTCCTCTGAGTAACTTGGTGTCCTTCTCCATTTAGTGGGTGCTTTTAGGTAGTGCAGAGCTGGGGTTGCACTGCCAGTCCCTGACTTGCTCAGATTCAGCCCATGCACCAGCTATGGCTAGTTGGTTCATAAAGGGGTCAGAGGATGGGTGAGGCATGTCCACATGATGCATTTCTCTCCAATGAGGGGCTCAGACCTGATTCCTTAGCACATGCCTAGTCAGGTGCAGGTGCTCAGGTCAGTGCAACCTGGGCACATCCTTTCTCGGGTGATGGTGGCAGCAGGGGCTGCCATGGCTGACACTCCTTAAGGCCTGGGTGAAAGGCAAGTCCTCTTCTCCCTGTGTCTAGGAGGGACTGTCAGGTCTACATTCATAAGCCCTGCCTTTTTATGTGTATCTTAAAGGTTATTGAGAAACAGCATTAAGTCTAGGTAATGGAGAGAGGATTGTGATTTACTTGCCCTGGACCCCCTGAAACATAGACAAGGCCTGTGTGGGCAAAGGATAGCACCTCCACTGTCCCAAGGAAAGAGCTGAGACTCCCACACTGGGTCTTCACTGTGTAGTGAAGTCAGTGATGTTTCCTGTCATTGCTTTGAGGAGGCACCATATCCACCACTGTGACTCACAGAACAAAGGATGTGGGTTTTTTGTTTTGTTTTGTTTTTTCTTTGCTTTTATTTTATTTCCCTTTTAGTTTTTGTGGCAAGATTTCAAGCTGGCCTCTGTGCAACTGAGGATGACCTTGACCTCTGGTCCTCCTGCCTCTACCTCTTGAGTGCTGGGATGACAAGCATATGCCACTATTTCCAGTTTTATGTGGTTCTGGGGATCAAGCCCAGAGCTTCATGCATGCTAGGCACGAACAACACAGTAGATCATGTTATCTGTGAGCTGCATCCTCAGCTCCCAAAGTGTGGCTTGTGTCCTCTCCTGTGAGCATGGTAGGAGTGTGGGGGCGGGGGCGGTTTGGGGTGGCTTGGGGCAGAACATTGTTGGTCCTTTTAGAGGAGGTTCTTGATGTAGAAGGCTGTTGGTTTTTTCTTTGTTTTTTTCCCCTGTAAGGGTCGCGGCTTGAAATAAATGTGTCACAAGCACACAGATAGCTTTTGCCTTAGCTGGCTGTGGTGGTAATTGCCTGTAATAATAGCACTTGGAAGGTGGATGCAGGGAGGACCAAGATTTTAAGGCCAGCTTCAGATCCTTAGCAAGTTGGTTGTTTTGTTTTTTTGAGACAGGGTTTCTCTGTGGCTTTGGAGGCTGTCCTGGAACTAGCTCTTCTAGACCAGGCTGGTCTCAAATTCACAGAGATCTGCCTGACTCTGCCTTTTGAGTGCTGGGACTAAAGGCTTGCGCCATCGCCTGGCTTCCTTAGCAAATTTTGAGGCCAGCCTCAGCTACATGAGACTGTCTCAAAACAACAAAACTGTTTTGCCCCTGCATACTGTGCAGGTGTGTCTTGTTTTCCACATATTCCACAGACCACCGTGGAGCAGGACTGCCCTCACGGTCACCCACACACATACCCAAGTTCACTAGAAAGGTTTTCAACAGCCTTCTTTGTTTTTGTTTTGGTTTGTTTTTTTCTCTCTTTTTTCCAGGCTTTTTCAAGACAGGGTTTCTCTGTGTAGCCTTGGCTGTCTTGGAACTCTGAAGACTAGGCTGGCCTCAAACTCACAGAGATCCATCTGCCTCTGCCTCCAGAATACTGGCATCAAAGGACACCATGTTACTATGCCGCCTGGCTTTGAACAGTCTTTGACAGAGACATTTCCTAGAGATGACAGCAGCATCTAATTCCTGCAGTTGAATTTCAGGGACTTACAAAGATGTTTTCTAGGGACCCATTTCAGTATTTTGCATGATAAAAAGAGAGGACCGTGGAAGGAGAGTGCTTTTGTCTGAGTTCTTCAGTTGAACTTGAGAATTGTTTCATTTGGTAATACTTTATAGCATCTGACCTTTATAGCTGACCCTTGCTCCCCATGATTACAAGATGCAGCTTAATTCCTTTTGGGGCCCCTCCTAGCTCAGAGCTTCTTTCTGAAGCAGTGCTGTTGCAAAGCCCACTCTCTGTCTTCCTCAGCCGCTCCCAAAGCTGCTTTCCTTTCTGGAATCTACAGGGTATCCCTGCTCTTCAGCTGAGTGGGGTTGTCTGCCCTTTGTAATCAAGGACTAGAACTGTGCTGTTTAGTCAAGGTCATAGCCACTGGCCAGATGGCTATTTATACAGAAATACTGGATTCCTAGCACTTCATAAGCTGGGCATGGTGGCAAATTCCTGTAATCCCAGAATTTAAGAGGTGGAGACATGAAGATCAGAAGGTCAAGACCATCATCCTGGGCTTTATAGTGGATTTGAGGTTCACTTGGGATATGAGGTTAACTTGGTCAATAAATAAATGTCTCTGAAATTAAGGAAAAGAAATCTAGCTCCTTAGTGTTGTTACCACCACCACCCACTTCAGATGCTCAGTGGCTACTGAATTATAGATGCGCACTTGGAATGAATCCATCACTGTAAAAAGTTCTGTCGGATAGCCCATTGTGACTTGTCTATTTGTAGGAGTTTGAGCTGGTGAGGCTTGAGCTGCTAGGATGCTGGATGAAGTCTATTAAACATCTCACCCTTCAATGATATCTAATCTGATGAGTTTAAGTTTGGAGCTGCTAGGGAATGGCTATATATATAGTTCTCTTATACTGGTCTTTGGCCATCATGTTTGTTGATGAGAGCAAACTGGACAGGAAGTCACAGTGGGTGGTCCAGCTAGGGCCCTTATGTAGCTTTCCAGGGTTGCTTGGAAAACAGCATGTTCTGGAATAAAATGTTCTTCACAGGAACGTAAAATAATAAATTCCTAAAAATCTAAGTCAGATAGTACAGAAACACCAGTTTTCTGGCAAAAGTGTGCTTGTTGTACCATGACCTCCTTACCATCTGGTAGAAGCTCAAGGAGGTCAGTGTGCAGGTGTAGCACAGTGTTTTAATAACTAGGGCTGGAAGATGCTCATATGACACTACAGTTCAGAATGCCTTCTTGTCTGGGCATCTTATTTGGTCTCTTAGAAAGATCAGATACTTGAACCCAGCTATATAGCTAAGTCTTGAAGCACTAGGGTCTAGCCCTCCAGTGTACTGAATTTTAAGCAGTGACTCCCAGTCTCTCCTGGCCTGTATTTGTGTGAATTTGAGCTTTAATAAGAAAAATCCCTTGTTAAGTGTTCATTTGGGGTATGTGTGTCTTCTTTCTCACCTGGTAAGTTGCTTCATTCAGCTAATACTTCATAATGGTGCTTCTGCTAGACTTTAATACTTTGTTATAAGACAACCTTATAACTTTTCATGGTGTTTAAGAAACAATGTTTTGTTTGGTCTTGATGGTCCTGTTCCATTTCAGCAAGCCATGTCCTCCAACCGATGAGCAATTGGTTGCAGGGTAAGACCAAGATCCCTCCACCCTTTTTGTCTTGATTCCGGCTGCCTTCTCTTCTTGTAATTGTGCTTACTTCCTAATTTCTCTCAATGTTGAAGAATGACTAACGAGGTGCTTAGGCCCTAGCTTGGAACCCTCCCTGCCTCTGAAAAGCCCAGATTTTCCCACAGTTTCTGCCCTTTTCCCATCCAGAATTATTTAGCTATTTCACATCCTCCCAAGAACCTAAAGCATGGTTGGCTGGTACCAGAGAGACTTCTGGACCATGTGTGTTGTGCAAACCTCCTGTGTTACTGCCATAACAGAGGCCTGTGGTCATTGTTCCTTGCCTTTAGTTTTGAGAGGGAGAGGGATAGAGAAAGATAGACAGACATTATTAACAGTGCTTGAGTATTTGAGTGTTTAGTTAGATACTCAGGTTTGGATATAACTGAGTATACCAAGAAATAACAAAAATGTCCCCATGAAGGTGGTATGGAGCTTTTGCAGGCTGCATTGTCTTGTCCCCCTAACAGTGAATCCAGTGTGGGCTGTGGATATATATACATATATAATATGTGAGTTAAGAACCCTATTCTTGAGAATAACAACTATCTGTAACTTTAGTTTCAGTTTCAGGGAATCCAGTGCCCTCTTCTGAATTCCATAGGTCTCAGGTACACACCTGGTGCACATACATACATGCAGGCAAAACATTCATACACATTAAAAAAAAAAAAAAAAAAGGCAATTGAGGATGTAGAGTTGAGTCCTCTCCAATCTCTGTCCCTCTCTGTTTTTGGATAGTCCTACTCCAGAATGATTTATTAAAAATAGAATCCTGGCCTGCTTTTTAACTGGACTGTTAACTTCTTCCTAAATATGCTTCTCTTAGATGTTCAAGTTAGAAATTTTTAGTTTTTGTAGCTACTTTTTTTTTTTTAACCATCAAAAGGGTTTTTTGCAAATTTTGGAAACAATAAATCTTGTGCCTTGTAATTTGCTATGTATAAGTTATATCCCTTTCCTGGTCTCAAGATGACTTTATCTTTGTGCACATTATATCATCAAACACTATGTGAAGTTCATAGCCAAGCAAGTGTTTTTTTATCATGAATGTGTAATGTTAAGAGGTTACATACAGCTCAGACCTCAGATGGACAGAATGGTAAACTACGAAGGGACTTCTGGACAGCCACTTAAGGAATTGTGGTTTAACTTCACCAGGGGAAAGATTTGATTTTGTTCCTTCAAGGGCATATTTGGCTTTTGGTATTTATGAATGGAAGCTGAGATACCACTACTTACCTATGGGAGTCCCATGGCCAGAGATGAGGCATGTCTGTGGCTCTTCATGTCAGGGATGGTTTTTAGTGGAGATTTTTGTCTATCAAGGAAGAATTGTTGTGGAATGGTTAAGGTCATTCTCCCATGTGCTACTTTTGTGTGTTAAGTCATTGGATGGTAGAATGTTGGTTGTTGCTTGTTTAGACATGATGTGAAATTAGAGCCCAAGTGTTTGATAAGGTTTTAATATCCTAATGTGTCCTTCAGTCAGGTGGAATAGGGCAGAGAGAGATATGTAGACTTTGAAGAAAACCTATAACGCCCTGGTCTGAGATGTTGGAGTCTTCCATATCTGTTAATCACTCCAGGCATTAATGTTCCAGGAAAGCGGGAACTAAAGACTTGGCTATGGGTCCTGCAGGTCCCAGAATGTCAGTGATAAGACTGGTGCTAAAAGATTTGACCAGGCCCTCATTGCAAAGAGCAAGGAAGCCCTTTTTGACCAACTCTTTGTGTCTGGTTTATTTGGGGGCCCAGGAGCCCCATGGCAGCTGGAAGATCCTGCTCGTTCTATCGGGAGCCAGTGCAAACCCCTCAGGCTGTAGCAGCCTGGAGTTTTCTTGCTGGGTAGAAGAAGTGGGAGACTTGCACAACTGTTTGTCTTACATGTTGACTATAGCCAGGCTTCTGCTCCCTGCTATCTCCAGGTCACTCGTCTTGGCGCCCTGCTTTGTGTAGGGTGGCCTGGAATGAATGCCCCCTCCAAGATATTTGTTATCTCAGTGTCATTTGGTGCTTTGGAGTTGAGCCACATCAGCTGTTTGAAGCTGATCTTCCTTTTCCATCTTGTAATGGAGGAGTTATGATGTCAGTCTGTCTTCTATCCCTCAATGGAATGTCTGCCCCAAATAGTCTCTGTCAGGACTGTAAGGGTCTTTCTCCCTGCCCAGGGCAGACTATGTTTCTGGTAGTGATGGAGCTGTTGTCTCCAAACCACCCTCCCTAGATATTAGGAAGCTTTCCTTAGTAGATAGGTGAGATAGGTGCTCTCTCCCTTCAAGGCCAGATTAGAAGCAGTGCCTGTGTGTCTATAGTGGAGGCCCTCTGTCCCTGGTCTCTGAGATAAGAGGCAACACCAGGCCCCAGTGCTCTCCTCCCTGCAGGCAACTCACTTATCCAGATCCCTCAGACAGGGAGGACCAGGTTTGCTAGTAGGGGAACAGATGTACAGATGCCTGTTGGGAGGGGTGAGCTCTCACACTCCAGCCATTCCCACTTCCCAGTGACACTTTGTTTCTATGCATCCCATGTTCCTGTAACATAGTGCATCTGCATGCCTTGTACAAAATTCCCTCAAGAACTGAGAAGTTTAAGCGTTTAGGATAAGGGAAAGGCCGGACAGCTATGCCAAGAGGGATGTAGTTAGCATACTGCATGCATCATTGAGCTCTATCCTCTGTCCTTTTTGTGGCCCTGTTGTGGAGGGCCCGGAGTCACGGAGGTTGAGAGGTACAGTTCCACAAACTAAAGTACAGTAAGGAGCCTCAGTGAGTGGCTCCTGAGGGCAGTGCCAGCCCCAGCTGATCTTCCTTTTAAATGCAAACCACAGCTGTTTCTCTTCTAATTTCATACAGCATGCAATAAATGACAGCATGTGCCTTCAGCCTGTGCTTCTCCTGCCTTCTACTGTAATTCTGGTGATTTCACATCCCTGACCTTGGGATTGCTGCTAGAGAGCCACTGATAGAAATGCCACCCACTGGGGACAAATTAGCTCCACAGAACTGTTATTTCCTGAGTCACTCCCCACTTGTGGGACTTGGGCACGGTGCTGTGATTTTCATTAATGTATTTCCATCCTACCTTTTTAAAATTTGAAGGTTCTCGGATGTTATTCTAGCAACAATTTTGGCAACCAAGTCTGAAATGTGCGGCCAAAAATTTGAACTGAAGATTGATAATGTACGGTTTGTTGGGCACCCAACACTGCTGCAGCATGCTCTGGGGCAGGTATGACTCTCCTCAGCAGGTAGGATTTTTCTAGGGTGGTGGGCATGGCCTTTTCTGGCTCTGAGGGTCAGAACTGTGCCAACATTGATGCTGGTGAATGTGCTATAGGGGCAGCAGGCTTGATCAGCACTTACCATGAGTTGTAGACCTTTACAGGTCCTGGGGATCCAGTAGAGGATGACAGGGGGTCCTTGCCTTCAGGTGCTATATAGTACCTGCCACTAACTTGTTTTTTCATTCAGTTTTGGATGGAACCCAAGGCTTTCCATATGATATGCAGTTGTTGGCCCACTGAGCTATATCCCTAGCCGTTGATGACTACATTCTGTGTCTCTACTAACTGTGGCCTTTCCTCTTACATATAAGGTATTTGCTTTCAGAGATGGTAATAGAGCGAGTTAACTAATAACTGTCTAACTCCTGAATTTTCTAAAAAATGGTGCAAGTACTTCCCATTAAATATTTTAATAGCCAGCATATTTTAGCATGCATTATTGTGCTAATATATATATATATTATATAATATATATAACATATATTATATATATATGTATATTTTTTTTTCTGATGAGTATTTGGGTACTAAGGAGTGTTAGCAAGATGGAATGTACTATTACCCAAAGGTGCTTGTTCATTAGAGCCAGTCAACTTTGCATACAGGCAGGACCTATAACAACATCACCTAGATTCAGAAAGGTTTCAGTATGCCGTACATTATAGGACTTGTATAAAGTCACTGTGCTGTGACTTGCAAGCGTCATCCACATGGGGAGCTTCTGAGGTCATTGGAAATATCTTAGCCCTTTGATAATACCCTGCCTCCTTACAACACTCTTTTACAACAGTCTTTAATGACAGGGCTTTGGGGGGAAGAGTTGATAGTCACTTCTTGTAGAATTGCAGTGACAGGTGGGGATGAGTACATTTCCTGGGTGTTATAGAGAGAGTTCTAACTCCCTCTTTAGGCTTGTAATTAGGCTCAAAGAACTGATGGCTCTCAGAGTGGTACCTTTGAATGCTTTGGTGTTTGTGACTGGAGCTGACTGGATGCCAGAACTGGAAAAGATAGCAACTTGGCTCTGTAGCAAGACTGGCTGCCCCTTTTCATTAGTACTGCTAAGCACTGTCCTATCTCTAAATGTCCTGAGCCCTTGCCATGGCAGCAGAGGCATGGTTTCTGGGCTCTCCATCCACTTGCATCTGTTTCTGTCCTGTCACTTTTGGGCAGTGTCAGCTTGATTCCTTCAGTCATGAAACTCAGAGCCCCAGCCATTCTGCTCCTTCTACACATGTAATTCATCTGTTTGTATGGTTGATTCTTATCTGAGCAAAAGCACTAATTGCTCCTCAAAGACTGGGAATGTTTTTCTCTCATTTTACCACACTCTAGAGCTTTTCTCCATGCATGAAGTAGAATGATCTAACAACCTTCTGTAGAAAGTTAGGGTTCTCTGCTGGCTGTGGCATCTCACTCCTGCAATTCCAGTGTTGGGAGCCTGAGGTAGGATCACTGTGAGTTCAAGGCCAGCTTGGTTCCATAATAAGTTCTAGGTCACCCTGCAGTTCATAGTGATAGCCTGTTGCAAACAGATAGGCAGGGCATTCTGTCTTTTGATTTATTAGAATTGTGCTCTTTTACAGGTCTCCAAAACAGATCCATCTCCAAAGCGGGAAGCACCCACCATGATTCTTTTTAACGTGGTGTTTGCACTGAGGGTGAGTGTTTGTGCTGACAGTGAATGAATGCACTGATGGTGAGTGCATGAGTGATGAGTGCTCAGACCAGGAAGTAGGGTCTGAGGGAGAAGAGCCAGTTTCCAGGGAGTTTTTCATTGGCCCAGAGCTCAGTGAGCATGACACTGACCCTTTTGATGTGCAGGTAGAGCATAGCTCATTGTTTTTCCCTTCTCTTCCTCCTTGAACTTTTTTTGTAAAATTCATACATATAACTGTTTACTTTATTAACAGTAATGATGGAACCCAGGGCTTCATACATATTGGGTAAGCACTGTGCTACTAAGCTACATCCCTAGTCCTGAATGTTCCCCATTGAAAATGTACAATTTTAAAGTGTATGGCTCAGCAGTTAAGAGCACTGGTTGCTCTTCCAGAGGACCAGGGTTCATTTCCTAGCACTCACATGGCAGCTTACAACTGTCTATAACTCCTATTCCAAGGGATCCAACACCCTCACACAGACAAAACACCAATGCACACAAAATAAAATTAAGTACATTTAACAAAAAAGTAATAAAGTGTATGGTGGCACATACCTGTAGTCCCAGTGCTTGTAAGGCGGATGCAGGAGAATTGCCACAAATTTGAGGCTAGCCTGTGTTAATAGAATGAGATCCTAGTTCAAAAACAGATAGATGAACACTCAGCTAGACAGGTGATACATTCCTATAGTCCCAGCACTGGGGGAGCTGAGGTGGGATAAGTAGCTCCTGCTACATAGTGAGTTTGAGGCCAGCGTAGGCAAATGAAACCCTGTCTTAGTGCCCTATTTCTCTCTCAAAAAAAAAAAAAAAAAATGTGTGTGTGTGTGTGTATATGTATATATATATATATATGTATATGTATGTATATATATATATATGTATATATATATATATATATATATATATATATATATATATATAAAATTTTAGTCAGGCATGACTGCTTATGTCTTTGGCTATTTAGTAAGCTCATGACTTAAAACACCAAATAATAAACGAGACAAGAAATTTAATTATACCTAATACATTTATAATGTAATGCCATCATGTATCATTCACAGCTATCTAGATTCATACTTTATTCCTCTTAACAGGAAACCATGAGGAGCCCAGTAGCAGTTTTTATGCCTCCATATCTCAAAGCAAGTCCTAGGTCTCATGTCCATTGTTTTGTTTTTGATTTATTTTTATTGATGTACATGAGTACATGGGTGTTTGTTCAAGGCCAGGAGAAGAGTCAGATTTCTTGGAGCTGGAGTTACAAACAGTTGTGAGCCACCTAATATGTGCTAGGAACAGAACTCAAGACCTCTGGAAGAGCAGCAAGTGCTCTTAACTGCTGAGCTATCTTTCTGCCCTGCCCCTAGACCAGGGTTCCTCTGTGTAGTCCTTGCTGTCCTAGAATTCCCTCTGTAGGTCATGCTGGCCTCGAACCCAGAGATCTGCCTGGCTTTTGTTTCTTTTTTAGACATGGTCTAGTATATCCTATCCCAGGCTGGCCATGAATTCTTACGCATCTGAGGATGGCCTAGGACTCCTGATCCTTCTGCCTCCACCTCACAAATGCTAGGATTATAGGCATGTGCCTCACGCCTGTTGTATGTCCACTCATTATTCCATTACTACAAGACTTACCTATAAAGTAAGGGTTATTATTTTATGCCACCTTTTTCAGTCTGACAGGAATTAATCATGATAAGTTGACATTAATCAGTACCTGGTCCATTGAAACTTCCTGATTGAGAATATAGTTTTCCAGTTGGCCTGTGTGAGCCATGATGCAGATCCTACTCAGTGTGTGTGGTATCTCTGTTTCTACTAGTCTTAGCTGTCCTGTCCATTGTCCTGTCACATTTCCCACACTCAGATTTGTCCCATTGGGTAGATGTGATATCTGCGTCCCGACTTTGTGTGTCCTACAGACTTGAAGTTACTTTGGAGGTGTTATATTTGAATACAAGATTTTGGCAGGAAGCCCCATTAGTGATGGCATAGTCACTTTGGTGCTGCTTCCTATTCTGGACTGTGAAAGTTCACTTTGTTTGTTTGTTTATTTGAGATGGTGTCACACAGACTGGACTGGCCTCAAACTTCATATGCAGACTTGAACTTGATCCTTCTACCTCTGCCTCCCAAGTGCTGGCATTATAGGTATAAGCTATCACACCCAGCTTCAAGTATGTTTTTTCTAAGCACTTTCATTAAAGTCTGGCGTGTTCTAGGTTGCAGCTTCCTTGGTGTTAGCCCATGCAAACAAGACATACCAGATATCCCCTCAGTGTATGTCATTGAGCCTTACAGGGATGGGGGAGGGGAGGAGGTAAGAACCACACAAATGGGAAACTCAAACAATTAGCCCCCAACAGCTGATGTAGGGTGCTTTTGTGCCTCTGCTAGGGCACCTCCAGCAGAAGGTAAGATGCAACTGTGACTTCAGTCCTTCCTCAAAGGAATAACCTATGTCCAAGATTATTTTTTCCCTTCTTTTCTAGTGGAAATGTTTTTACTCAGACTCTTTCTAAATGTCTATTTTTATTTTGAGGCATTTGTACATACTCTATAAATCAGCCCATCTAGGACATGGTCAGGGGATGCCTTAGGCCTATAGGGTCAGGGCAGATGGCCTTGTTGCAAGTCTGCCCATGTGCTAGTTCCCTTTGTAAAGATGGGAATATAGAAAATCTCTCTAATTCCAGGTAAACAGAGTGTTGTCTGGGTAAGATTTTAACTTAAAGGTAATAGGCACAGGGTCACCTAGAAAGTACACAGGATGGGAAAACAGCATCAGAGGTCCTAATCAGTACTGCCATTTGTTCCTCTCCCTTCCTAACCCTGTAACCCCAAAGTATTACTCAGCAGTCCTGGTGGCCTCTAGGAACACTGAGTCATGCTTGGTTCAGTTATCTGCTCCTTCAAGCATCTCCATAGATTCACAGTGGCCTGCTCCACCCTAGGTCTGGGTGTGTACACCTGCTGGTTGACTGTGGTCTCTGATAGGTTCCAGAGGGATGAGGGACACTGCTAACCTGAGAACCTTCTGCATGCTGCTTTGACCTAGTCGGTGTGGGTGCACAATGGTCACTAGGGGTTGGGGGCTGGGGTGGGTGTTTACCTGGAGCAAACAGCACAATGCTTCTGTATTACATGTTCTATAACAGTGTGGCCTGTTGTGAATGAATTCCTCTATACTGTAGACCAGACATGTTCATGAATGGTCAGTGCACAGCAATGATTACAGATACCTTCAAGTTTTGCTCAGGGCAGCCTCTGTTCTGAGTACTGTATGTGTTTAACTAGTTTTCTCTGCACAGTCGGTTGTCCTTCCTGAGATGAGGAAGATCACCTGTGACCCAGATCATATAACAGATGGGTGGGAATGTGTGTTCCTCATAGAGGACTCCTATAGAGTCATCTCAGGTACCCTCTAGATGGTTGCTCCCAAGACTAGAAGATGGGATGTCAGCCAGCATTTATGTAGGTAGCAGTAGACATGCACAGGGAATTCAGGAAGGTAATTCTATGAGGAGGAACATAGTGGAAAGGAATGGAGAAGGCCTTTTTCATGGTCTGTGTTTTTGCTGTACACACGTATTGGCTTCTTTTCTTCTTTCCTCCCTTCCTCCCTCCCTCCCTTTCTTTCTTTCTTTTTTTGGGGGGTTTGTTTGGTTTTGTTTTTCCAGACAGGGTTTCTCTGTATTGCTTTGGAGCCTGTCCTAGAACTCGCACTGTAGACCAGGCTAGCCTCAAACTCACAGAGATCCGCCTGCCTCTGCCTCCCGAGTGTTGGGATTAAAGGTGTGCCACCAATGCATGGCTTTATTAGCCTCTTTAAATTGTGTGTCTCTGTGTACATATTTTGAGTGTTTGGCCTCTTTCATGCAGGCTAACGCTGACCCATCAGTTATAAACTGTCTACATAACTTGTCCCGGCGCATTGCCACTGTCCTGCAGCATGAGGAGCGACGCTGCCAGTACCTCACCCGAGAGGCCAAGCTGATCCTAGCACTTCAGGACGAGGTGTCAGCCATGGCTGACGGTAAGTGAGGCAGCCTGGTGAGCATGGTCTGGTCTGGTCTGGCTGATGGCTTCTCTTGGTGTTGTATCTCCAGAGGACCCACTAATCACCATGCTTTGTTTTGAAGCAATTACAGATAATGCTACTAATTGGCCCTCTAGTTTCAGGGACACTATTAAAAAGATCCTCTGCAGGAAAGGCAGGGTTACTGCCTGATTGCATGCCAGTTCTCTTTGTGGACTTGGGTTAAGCTGAGAATACAAAGAATCTCTCTGCCTTCAAGGGCCTCTCCCATACTACAACAGAACAGTCAGAAGTTTTTGGTGAGCTGGACACTGGAGAGGAAGTCCTTATAACAGCTAGTAAGCAGAAACTGGCCAGAGAAGTTATAGGATCTCCACATTGAGCTGGTCATGATCAGGGGCACAGGAAGGCTCTTCTAAGGTTTTATATATGGATGAGTCTGAATTGATATCTATAGGAAATATCCCCCACACTGCTGTATGATCATCTTTCACTTAGGACAGGTAATCTACCTGGCATTGGTTCTGCTAGACAAATTGCCTTGGAGTAGGAAACTCAGGGAGGGGTATTGAGATCATCCAGCTGGTAAAATAGGTGATTTCCATACTTAGCTTTTAAAATGAAGAAGAGTCTAACTATCCCCTAACCAATTATAAGAAATAATCTTTGCTGATAAAAAACTGTAATGTTTGGTGTGCCCAAAGAACTAAACATAGGATAGAAACTGATAATCTCAACCTCATTTCCTTAAGGTTAGCAATTATAGAAGAAAGAATGAAGAACAAGTTAGATCAAATTAACAAAGCCCCACCTGGTTCTAGTATAATTTCAGTAAAAAATATTTACCTTTTTTCTTTGAAAATTAGCTGGGTATGGTGTATACTTTTTTTTTTTTTTTTTGGAGACAGTTCACTATGTAGCCTTGGCTGTCCTGGAACTCACTCTGTAGACTAGGATGGCCTTGAACTCATAGAGATCTGTCTGCCTGTGCCTCCTGAGTGCTGATATTAAAGGTGTATACCATCACTGCCCAGCTAAGATGGTATATACCTTTAATACTGGTCTTTGGCCAGAAGATCACTGAGTTCCAGGTAATTCAGGGCTATATAAAGAAACCCTGTCTCTAAAACAAAACACTTGTATTGTGGACCTGGAAATGGTTATAGAGTGGTTGCCTAGTACATGTGAGGCTCTGGGTTCCAGCCCCAGGACCCAAAACAAAATGACAACTAAAAGAAACAAACACTTTTTATATTATATTATATTATATTATATTATATTATATTATATTTCCTCTTCTTTGATGAACTTGGGAGAAAGAGGCAGGTGGATCTCTGTGAGTTCAAGGTCAGCCTGGTCTGCAGAGCAGAGTTCTAGATCAGCCAAAGCTACAGAGTGAGACCTTTTATCAAAAGAAACAAACCAAAACCACAGCAATCTGTTAAAAAATTAAATATAAAAAAAACTCACCTTCACCTTAATTGTGTATATTTTGTTAGAAATTCATGAAGATTAATAAGAGATAATTCAGTCATAAAAACATCTCATTAGCATACAAGTGAGGGAAGAGGACTGGGATATGGCATGGGACTACCCAGTCCTGCAACAGAGGATGGAGTCTAGTGATCCAAGAGACATTCTTTCTGTGGGAGGCAGAGAAATGGTTTGCTTCTGTTACTATAAGGTTGTATAGGCCTGCGACAAGTTTAAATAAAGGTGTTTCATATAGAAATAATTTCACAAACCAGTGAGTCTACTTTTATTTTACAGTAGTCGGGGATACATTGCTTTATATTGTTACTATTATTATTATAAGGAGTTTCCTGATGCTTTAACATTACTTATTAATGATGAATTTGTTCTAAATATAGTTCCTGTTCTGGCCTGTGCATGTTTCTTGCTTTGGAAGCTGTAAATCCTTTCTATCGTGATTCTTGTAGCAAATGAAGGTCCTCAGTCCCCGTTCCACCACATCCTGCCCAAGTGCAAGCTGGCTAGGGACCTCAAAGAAGCTTATGACAGGTAAGATGACCATGCTTGTTGAATCTCCTCTTTCTGGATCTGAAGCATTCTACAGACAGTGCTGCCATAGGCTAGGTAATGCTTTGGTGTGTGTGCTGGAGCTCTGCTGAGACATGGGCAGGAGGGTTAGGGAAGGGGCAAGTGTGTGCTCACTCTTCAGGAAACCATCTTGGTGTCCATTTTTCAAATGGCAGCCCCTTTGTTGAATGATGTGTACTCAGCAGGGACTCATCATCCAGACTCCTTTTAAAACAAGGGTGGGGGTTGAAGAGATGGTTCAGTGGTTAAGAGCACTGACTGCTCTTCCAGAGAACCTGGGTTAACCCACATGGTGGCTCACAACTATCTGTAACTCCGGGATTCAGCACCCTCACACAGACATATATGTATGGAAAACACCATTGCATACAAAATAAAAATAAAATGATTAAAAAACAACAATAAAACCAGAAGCTTGGCCCAAGATTATACACAAAAGCCTGAAAATATTTTTTTAACCATTAAAAGTAACATTTTTTTAATTGAGCTTAACTTATTGCCAAGTTCATTGCCACCTTTATTGAGGTGGGCCTCATTGACAGCTCCCTCTTCACACATGAGGAAATCAGTGTTCAGTGGGTAGAACTGGAGTTGACTATCAGTTTGTGTTTTGGGAGAGCTGGAGTTTGAGACTATATAGGGTCAGCAAGTATTGGAGACACGATGGAAACCTCATGTTGATTTGATTATATTGGTGGCTAAATAATCTGTTAGTGTGTGTGTGTGTGTGTGTGTGTGTGTGTGCGCGCGCATGAAAGAGAGAGAAAGGGTCTAGGTTGGCTTGAGACTTAAGATTCTCCTGTTGGGACTGCAGGTGTGTGACACTGGCTTGCTTTCTTGTTTTTTAGACAGGGTTCTATTATATAGCCCTGCCTGGCCTGGAACTAACTCACTTATGTAGACAAAGGCTGGGCTACATGGCATCTAAAGAGCAAAGTAAAAAGCAAACCAGGGATTTCAGGTAAAGAAAAAAGTGTGGACTGGGATTGTGGTGGAAAGTTGGAAGTAAAGCTTTAATATAGCTTTGTCATCTGCCAGGCAGAGCTCAGGGCTTGATGCACCACAGCGCCACCTAGTGGACAAATTTGGAGCACAGGAATTTGAGCTTTTGGCAAGAAAGGCTATTCAAGATTCTTCTAGCCAGATATCCTGTTTGTTAGTTAGTACACAGGGCCTTACTCCTCCAGGTGAACTTCTACACCAGCCAGTCCGGGTCCTAGAACTGATCTGGAGAGACTGAGAGCCACACTTCACTAGCAGGATGTGGCAGTTGTGACTTCCTCTGTTCCCACCCCTGTTTGGTATTGACACAGTTCTGTAATTGCCCAGTAGCCCTCTTGGCTGATTTCCCCCCAGCTTCATCCCACAAGGTCTGTGGTTGGCCTTGAGGTCCTGTTCCTTAGCAATACAAAGGTGTGACTGAGTGTACATTGGCTGGGTAACTGTCTTCTGACAGCACGTTCCTGCTAGAGTCCTGAAAAAGGTCTTTTCAGAGAAGACCTAAAAGACAGGAAGTCATGGACTTAATTGGTATAGAGCTTTGAGAACATCTTTTCAACAGACTTGTTCTGGTGTAGTTGAGTAGCTGTTCCCTAAGTGTCTTGAATGTAGACTGGAGGTTAGAATCTCTGAGGAGGTCACCCTGACTATCCCAGTACCTGTGTCTCCTTATGGAACTCCATGATCCCATGTGGCCCCTGGGTTATAGTCCCTCAATAGGCCAAGGATGTCCCTTCACTCTCTATACATAGCTCTTTGCATCGCTCATCCACTGATAGTTAAAGGAATGTGTAATGGTAGGAGAAATGATAGTATAAATTCCATGGGGTGTAAAGAAATGTTTTGTTGAGTGAGTTTCTGAGTTAACAGGGACTGTGGTAGAGTCTGGGAGGCAAATGCTGTCTTAGGCCTGGCCAGGCAGATAATGATGGCAGCACTGCTGACTGCTCAAGAGCAAGAACAAGCCTGTAGATGCCTCTGAATATTCCGAGAGCTACAGTTTTGTTTCAGGTTTCAAGGTAGGACTTTTGAAGCCCACCATGTCTCTTGGTTTGTGCAGCACCCCACCACATGTACCAGGAAGACTGACTGATGCTGTGTGGGGCAGAAGACACAGCACACATGACAGAGTCTCAGTAGGAAGAGGATGAGCTGAACTGAGGTCATAAAGTGACCTTTTGGTTCTTAGCTAAAAGTAGGGTTTGACATTCTTTCTCATGCTGAGGAGTGAGGGAGTGAGATAAGCTTGTGTAGGGCTCATCTTGGGTGTGGCCTATAGCATCCTGGTGTTCTGCACAGTCATAGAGTGCAGATGCAGGGCTTCTGCATTATCTCCTGTTGCAGAAAGGGCTGGGCTCTTCTGCTGTGAAGTCTGGATAAGCTTGGGGACAGTGTTTGTCTGCAGACTTGTTTTCAGACTAAATAATTCATAATTAAAAACCTGCAAATAGAAACACAAGCTTAGCAGGAACCTCACTGGGTGCAGACCCTGGGTTTTGTCTTGAAATGCAGATTATAGAAGTAGGTCCCTTTTCTTCCCTCCTTTTAACAGACATTATTGTTTCCTGGTCTACCATCTTGCTATGAAGGATTCACCTGACTTTCCCCAAAGCTAGAAGCTAAAGTTGGGCAGGCGTGTGTCTAATGCTCCCTGTCCAGAGGTTGGTTCAGAAGTGCATCTGGTCCTCAGGGGACTCCTAATGGAAGCACTTAGTATCTCCACACCATAGAGCTTGGTTAGCTTGTAGAGAGGCTCCAGCTTAGTACAAAGTATTCAGAGGGAAAGCTACAGGCTAGGGATTCAAAATCAGCTGTCATGGGGATGGTGGATGGCATACACTTGAGCCGTGAGGATATTATAAAGGCCTTAATGTGTCCCTGGTTTCCCTCATGCCCACAGCTAGCATTTAAGCCTGGCCTATACTGACACACAAGTCTCTGATGTGCCTTTCCCTATAACTCTGTGGTTTATACAATTTGCTAAAGGTTGTCTTTCTCAGTGCCAGCCAGAGTAAGATTCTCCCAAGTGCAAGGCTATAATTTGTCTCCTTTCTTGCTGTACCCCAGGAACCTGAAACCATACTTAGAGTTGCATCTAACAGATGGTTGTCACAGCATCACTGAAGTCCTTGGTAGAGCAGAATCAGCTGTGTTTGAAATGATAGGAATCTTGGCATTTAATGCTGGTTCCATGTTGTTCTAACAGCTACCCTGTGCTATACCCTAAATAAGAGAGCTCAAAAACAGAACCTATTATTTCTTCCTTTTATGACTAGGGTTAAGCTAATTGGAGGAGCCTGGCTAGTGTCTGCACGGGAATGACTCCATGCAGCACATTGCAGTCCCCTCCCTCTTGCCCTTCTTTTCCCATCTGCATGTGGATGCTGAGTGCTTATCATGATGCAGTACTTCCTTAGGTGGTTTCTCAAGGTTGGTTGTGAGCTTTCCACCCTGAAGACAGGTATAGCTCTGAACACTGCACTCAGACATGCTTAGTTAGGGCCCATTTCTAGAAGAGGCCAAGAATGTTGACCTGGGGAGCCTGGGTCTGTGACCCACATCTTGACACTCATTAAACCTTTTATTTTGTTCCTCCCTGAGGGCCTGTAAATCACTGTTGCCCTCTAGACTCAGCGACAGCATGGTGCCCATCCCTACACCTATCCTCAGTGGTGCTGAGGCCCTGGGAGAAGCAGACATAGATGTTTGGGAGTCATTGTGTGCTTTGCATTGGACAGTCAGTGCTGCAGGGATCCTGGGGGAGTGAGGAAGAACAGATGTGTTCTTCCATGTCTCCTTTCCCCCCTGCCTAGTCCCTGCTTGAAGGAGGAAAAGACTAGTTTTTGCATTTGAAAGTGCTGGCTAGAGTTCCTGGCAACCCTCTGGGGGAAATTCAGAAGCTTAGAGCTCTTGGTTTATTGCTGGAGGCTTCAGGGAAGAGGCTATAATAGTCCTCAACAGCTGTATTATGATACATGCTGAGAATCTCAGCACTTTGGAAGTAGAGGCAGGAGAATCACATGTTTGAGATCAGCTTGGTGCTACACAGCAAAACCCTGACTCAAAAAAAGGAGTGGGCATGGCAGTGCACACGTTTACTTCCAGCTCTCGGAAGACAGGCAGGTGGATCCTGTGAGCTTGAAGCCAGCATAAACATCAAGAGCTAGGACAGCCAGGGCTACATACAGAGACCCTGTCTCAGAAAAAGAAGTGGGGTGGGGAGAAAAGAGAAAAGAAAAGTGTGTTTTTGTCTGGCCTGGAGCAAGGACCTTGTTTCTCCTACAGTGCCCAAACATTTCCACCTTTGGCCTGGGCAGGGAGAACTCTTGCCACACTTCCTTGGGTTGCTGGCCTGTCCCACACTTGTCCATTCTCATACTGGGAGCTGAGAATAGCAGCAGGGTGGGTGGTGATGGGAAAGTATTTCTTGGCTGATCTTCTGGGTAGGAGGCCAAAAAGGAAACAAGATGGGGGAAGGTGCTATACAAATTAAGACGTTAAGTGCACTGACTGTGCTTCCAGGGGTCCTGAGTTCAATTCCCAGCAACCACATGGTGGCTCACAGCCATCTATAATGAGATCTGGTGCCTTCTTCTGGCATGGAGGCAGAATGTTGTATACATGAGAAATCAATAAATCTTTAAAAAAAGAAAGAGAGAAAGGAAGGAATCACGTGATGTGTCCAGTATGCTTGTTTGAGAACTGACATTACCATAAAGCTTTAGGTTGTATTTCCTACATTGGATGAAGGAGGCTACCTGCCTGGTGTGCTCTGAGCTTGAGTTGGGGTGGATGACAAGAAACATGTTTCTCATGCAGAATAAGTGAAGACACGAGCTTTGCCTAAGCAGTTGCTTTTCTTCCTTTGTGTCATTTGTATAATTGCAGAAATGTGCTAACATACTTCTTGCATATAGACCTGAAGACTATTGCCTGCGTCTGGGTTCGCCCCCCTCTACTCAGGAATGCTTTGTATGCCAGTGCAAACCTTGCATGGACATGGTGTGGTTGGTCAGGACAGCATTAGGTAGCAGACAGGTAGTATTCTGTGGGCATGAGGGCATGGGACAGAATGAGGAGAGGAGGGGTCAGAGTGAAGATGGGACCAGGTGTCATGGGTCAGGAATATCTTATTGAGAATGTGACAGTTGAGATTGAAGTAATGAGAGAGCCATGAGGCATTTGGGAAGACAGTCCATGGCAAAATTTAAGTGCTAGGGTCCTGAGAATGGCTAAACTTGAATGATGGGGCAGGAAATGAGAACAGGAAGAGTACAGGACACAGGGTTCTTTGTGTTGGAAGATCTTGGATGGTACTGCCCAGGAAGAAGCTGTGAGGAAGGTGGACCAAGGCACCTTCTCGGGTGCTAGTTGTCTGGGCAGCTCTGACCTGGTGCTGCTGAGGAGATCTGGACTTTGAATGTCCTTGCAGCTAGAGCACGTAGGATTTATTGACAGTTTGAGGTGCTAATAAGTGAGTTGGGGAAAGTGCTGCCATGTTTGACTTGAATGTGTTGAAGCTGTAACTATGTGTCAGTCACTGAGAATGTGGAATAAAAGGTTTGCTGTGGTAGAATGTAGGGGCTGGGCCAGATAGTCACTTGTATGTCCTGTGATTGATAGCTACACATGTACCTGTGGCATTCATACCACCTGCAAGGTATGTGAAGGTAGGTGCTTTGTGCTTCTTACCATTAACGTTCTGTAAGAACAGACAGAGGGAACTTGACAGCTTCCCTCTTCTGTCTCTCTCTTTTCTTTGGAGATAGGTCCTATCCTGCCCAACTGCCCACATGTACCTGGGTCTGCATCAGGTGTTCAAGACAGGCCCTCTCACAGAGGATGTGTCTATCTGCTGGGGTCCAGGCAGGTAGCTGATGGTTCTGCTATATTGAATTTCCAGGAGAGACAGAAGCAGCTTCCTTTAGCCCTGACAGGCTGATTGGATTAAACTTCAGGCAGGCAGGCAGGCAAGCAGGCAAGCAGGCAAGCAGGGAGGGAGGGGTAGAGGGGTGAAGGGAGGGAGGAGAGTGTGTTCTTAGGTATATTGAGAGCTGAAGAGATGCTCTCTTATCCCTGAGATCTCCATCTGCATTTTCCTCTAGCCAGCAGGACAGTATATGAAGCCAACATCTGTGTATAGGCTTTCCTATGGAAATAGGCAGGTGGCTGCTGGACTAACAAGCACACTCTTCACAGCCTCTGCACATCTGGTGTGGTGCGGCTTCACATTAACAGCTGGCTGGAAGTGAGCTTCTGTTTGCCCCACAAGATCCACTATGCAGCTTCAAGTCTGATCCCTCCTGAGGCTATTGAGCGGAGCCTGAAAGCCATCCGGTGAGAGCCAACCCTATCATATCATGCCTTTTCTGTCAACTGCTGCCTGCTACTTTACTGGTTACTTTGTTCCAGAAATTCTCTTCTTCCCACCACAGAAGTTGGCAGGGAGGGCTTTGCTGTTAGCAAAACCACATGACTTTACATCCAATTCTGCCCAGAAATGATCCGTTCCAGGTTTTCTGGGCCCTCCCAGCATAGTCTTTGAGTAGAACCTGACAAGGACTTCACCCAGGCCTGAAGGACAGCCTGAGGCTAAGCTAGGACTCTAGCAGATTGCCTCCAGGGTTCTGTACACTCAGTATCAGCATTTCAGTCAGAAACTATGGGAACCCAAGTTTTTTCTTAGACTAATTGATTTCCTGCAAGGAAGAACTGGACTGGGAATATAACTCAGTGGTATAGTGCTCTGTGGGCCGTGGGGTCCACCCTCAGCCCTACAGAGAAGAAAAGAAGCCTGGGTACATTCTTCAACCCTGGAGATGACAGAAACAGAGCAATTATTGCCTCGTCCCCCACCCTCCCACAGCCCTGCTGCAGTCACATGGCCTTTCATGCATATTTGTATAGTTCTATTCCTATTTTAGCAAGATCTCCCCCTTTCTTTTGCTTTTTTTTTTTTTTTTTTTTTTTGGTGTGGTACTAATGATTGGACAAGTAGGCAAGCACTTTACCACTACATGCGCGCGCGCGCACACACACACACACACACACACACACACACACACACACACACACACACAACACACAGACACACACCCATTTCTTCTACCCTTATGAGACGATCTTTTGCTGTCCTGGAACTTACCATGTAAACCAGGTTGGCCTTGAACTCAAGAGATCTCACCTGCTTCTCCCTCCTAGGTGTTGGGACTAAAGGTATGCACCACCATGCTCAGAAGGTCTTTTTTTACTGTTATGTATCTATATGTGTGTGTGTGTGCATGTGTATGTACACACACATAAGGTGGCAGAGACAGGCAGAAGTTTGGTGGGCCAACCAGTCTAGCCAAATTGGCAAGCTTCAGATCCTATTTCAAAAAATAAGGTAGAGAGAGCTAGGCATGATGGTGCATGTTCTTAATCCCAGCACTTGGGAGGCAGGGCAGGAGGATCACTAAGTCTGAGGTCAGCCTGGTCTACAGATGAGTTCCAGGACAACCAGGGCTAAGTAGAGAGGCCCTGTCTCAAAAATAAATACAATAAAACAAGGTTGAGGATTGATGAGCTGGCTCAGCAGGTGAAGGCACTCGCTTCCAGGCTAGATGTGACCTGAATTCAATCCATGGAACCCACATGGTAGAAGAGGAGAATTGTATGTGTGTGCCTTACACACATAGCAATGTAAGTGTAAAAAAAAAGGTGGAGAGTGATAAAGACTTCTGATACTGACTGCATAAGCTCATACTTAAATGCATAAGCTCATGCACTGTCTTCCCTCGAGTACAGCCTCGCTACACAGATACACACACACACACATACTCACACTCTCGTACATACTGGGAAAATCCCAGAAGGGAGATGGGAAATCAGGTATTCAGACTCTCCCTAGTTTTGTTCTAGTCACTACTTCCTTCCCCTCCCCCAGGGCAACAGTAACCCTTGGAGAGTTTGAAAGCCCTGGACTGTTTTTTCTGATTTCTCCTTCAACTTCTCCTGTCCACAGTGCAGTGCCTATGACCTCTGGCTGTAAGTGCCTTGGTGTTCCAGGCACTTACCTAGTACAGGGCCTATGACTCTTCATGTTCTGCTGACATGTACTTCTGTCCTTCAGCCCCTACCATGCCTTGCTACTACTCAGTGATGAGAAGTCTCTGTTGGGTGAGCTTCCCATTGACTGCTCTCCAGCTCTGGTTCGGGTCATCAAAACCACATCTGCTGTGAAGAACCTCCAGCAGCTAGCCCAGGATGCTGACCTGGCTTTGCTGCAGGTAGGCCAGGGACCTGGAGGAGTGGGAAGAAGAGGGAGGCAGCTGGTGGGGGAAAGTGCTAAATTCTGAGAAAAGCAGACTGCCTGCCAAGCTAAATCTTCAGGGCTCTTGTCTAGCACACAAGTTGATACTACATGGCCTGCCACAGATCAGGGTATTCTGGGTGGGAGGCTTTGGGTTCTGGCATCTGAATGTGCCTTGTGAGCATTGGAATGACTTCACCTCTGATGAGCAGAGGTGACACAAACCATGAGAGAAAGGAGAGAAGTGTTCCCAGCAAAGGCCTGGAGGAGCCACCAGCTCAGGACAGTCAGTGGCACATGAGCCGTTTGTGGGAAGTGAGAGCTTGGACCTGAACTGCTACCTTGCCCTACTGTGTGTGCTTCTGTCCTTTACACATTTCCACTCCTTCCTTCTTTGCCTCCTTCCTTTCCTTCCTTCCCTTCCTTCTTTCCTTCCTTTCTTTAAATAAAATACATGTCTTCAATGATGAGACATGCAGAGATTCAGCCTTATTCTAGAGATCAGTTAAGTCCAATCAAATATTCAGAGAAAGCCTTCCCTGTAGGACCAAGAATGTTTGCCTCAATCTCTGATGCCTGCAGGACTAGTATCTGAGTGAGTTACTGATTTATGTGTCTCCCCCTCCCCATTTTTTCTGTTCCCAACACAGTCCCGGGGTTATCAGAATATCCCCATTCTCAAGGAGGTGTGGCAGAGCTGTAGAGACAGGTCCCAAGGCAGGTGGGGACAGCTGATCAGTTTGTGCTCTACTCTCAGGCTGTCCCAGAGCCACAGGACAGGGGCAGATTCAAGTGCTGGGTTCCACCTTCTTGTAGAACCCTGTTTGTGGCTGTGGTTAATATGTGGTGGAGGAAAAGCACAGAAGAAACTCACCAGGTTATGTATGCCAGGGCTGTAGGTGCCATCCAGGTGACATGTCTAAGGTCAGGCCCAAATGAATGAGTGCCAATATACTGATCTGGTAGTGGTGTGTACCATGTGGCCACCAGGGGGTAGCAAAGGCCCACCCTGGGGACCTCTGCTCAAAGGCTAGACTTCTCAGTGGGATGAAGTGGCCGCAGCTAGCTCTGAGGCTGGCCCTCTTGGATCCCTCCTGGCTCTGTGTGGACAGAGAAGTGAGTTGGCATTGCTGGTAGTTTTTGTTTTGTGGGCCTATTGGGCTGCTTTTCCCAAAACCCTTTCTGTTCTCAGAATGTTTGTCCCTTCTGTCTATCTCTGGCTCTCTGTGGGCTCTGTGAGAGCACTTAGCAGATACTGCCTTTGTATTTCAGCTTCTAAGCTGGAGAAGACCCGGCAAGGACACATTCTGCTTCCCTCTATAGCAGTTAAGACACAGAACTTTGAATGTATTCACTGTCCTGAACATCCACAGAGGGGGGCCAGTGCCACTGTTGTAAAGAGATTGAGCTACATGGATGATGTTATATTTCCACTTCCTACTTACAGTTTGAAAAGACTAAGAGGCTGTTTGATGTTAACACTGTGTCTGACCCCTTACTGTCACAGTCCTCTTGGATAAATCTTTGATGTCTCCTCCATTTCCTTGCCTTGGCCCTGTCTGGGATCAGGGAGGGTGTTGTTTCCTTCCGTACTGACGCTCTGCTGAACCTGATAGAAATAGGAGTTTACTGCTGGTGCCTTGTGAGTTCTAGCCCTGGTGGTTCACCTCACTATTCCCTGGGACTGCTGTTTCCTGTAGATGTCCCTGTGGGGTACAGTGGCCCAAGGGTGGTACTGGACCTTTAGGGGAATGTCTGCCTCAAATGTGAATATCATACATAAGATCAATCACAATGATTGTGTAATTCTAGCCCTCAGGATGCTGAGGTGGACACATCTGAGTTCGAGGCTAGCCTGGGCTACAAGCAAGACCTTGTCTTCAAAAAACAAGACAAAACACATTAGAAAATCCCTCATACCATATCAATCCAGAGAGCATAAAATCTTCGGAGTTTTGTCTTTATATAATGACTAGTAAATAGGCCAGAGAGGTGGTTCATTGTGTTGTTCTTGCAGAGGACCTGAGCTGGATTCCCAGCAGCCAGATCAGGCAGCCTACCCAGAACTACAGTTTGGGGGGATCTGATGTCTTTGGTCTCTGAGGGCATCTGTGCACACCTGTATAGACACACATATACACATAATACATATAAATAAAAAATTATTAACTAAAAGTTCAAATTTAATATAAATTATAGATCAGAAAGTCCCCATAATCCTCTATTCCAGCGATAAACACTGAAGATCCTGTCAGTATTTTAATTGTTTGTTTGAATCAGTGTCTTATTATGTAGCTCTGGCTGGCCTAGAACTTAGAGATCTGCTTGTCTCTGTCTCCTGAGTACTGGATTAAAAACTCCTCCAGACTTCTGTTGTTTTGAGATAAGATGTCTTCTGTGTACACTTTGCTGTTTTGTGTTTTGGTTTTTAGAGACAGGGCTTCTCTGAATAGCCCTGGCTATCCTGGAACTCATTAGAACCAGGCTGACCTTGAACTCAGAGATCTGCCTGTCACTGTCTCCCGAGTGCTGGGATTAAAGGCGTGCAACAACACTGTTCAGCCTGCCTTGGCTGTTTTCGAGCTTGTAATTTTCCTGCCTCAGCCTCCTGACCTCTTGGGTGTGTCATTATACTCAGTTCTCTTCAGGTTTTTAGTGTATGTACACACGTCATTTTTGGCAGTACTAGAGATTGAACTGAGGGTCTCATGACTGCTTAGGCAAGCACTTTACTGATGAGCTTCATATATCTACATATCAGATGTTTACATTATGATTCATAATAGTAGAAAAGTTACAGTTATGAAGTAGCAACAAAATAATTTTATGGTTGGGGATCACCACAACATGAGGCACTGTATTGAAGGGTCACAGCATAAGGAAGGTTGAGAACCACTGCCTCAGAGGTTTAAGAGCACTTTGCTGCTCTTGTTGAGGACTTGAGTTTGGTTCTTAGCACCCAGGTGGGGCAGTTTACAATTTCCTGTAACTCCAACTCCAGAGGATCTGAGAGCCTCTTCTGGCTTCTGCAGTTACATTAGCACAAATGAACATACACACACACACACACACACACACACACACACACACACACACACACACACACCACTCACTCAAGGAGAGTTGACTACAGAAGAGAAGGAGGTGATGTAACAGTAGAGATTGGCTTGATGAGGCTGTAAGCCAAGGAATGCCAGTGGCTGGAATAGACAAGGACAGATTCTTTGTTTGAACCCCCAAGGGAGCACATATTTGCTGGCACCTTGGTTCCAGCCCTATCATGCAGATTTTGGACTTTTAGTCCCTAAAATGGTATTCTGGCTGCCTAGTGGAGAATATTTTAGGGGTAGAAGGAGGATGGGAGTAGAAATCACAGTGTTGGCAGGAAGAGAGAAAATGGACATGTCTTTGCCTGAGATTTCATGTCTCTGGCACTTGGGATAAGAACAAAGGGGGCAATATAGAGATGGCTTTTTCCTCCATGTTTGAGTTGGTTGTTGGCAGATACCTGCCCTCAGCAATGTAACAGGCACTGTGTCTATACAGGAGAACTCACCACCATGGGCCCATCTGCTGAAAGAGGTCTTTGTGATCTAGGTAGAATGTCATGGCTTGGGATTTCTCATGAAGGGCTTCTGTGTTGTATTCTCAGGTCTGACTGCCCCCATGAAGTTAGCATGTATGGAGGCCACCCCTAGAAAGGATTTGTGGTGTCTTTGTGTATTTCCTGGTAGCTGAGAACCTAGGAAGCAGGATGGTCTCTAGATAAAGCAAGGTGCACAGGGATGAGTTGGGACTTTGAATATACAGAGCCTCCATATTTCATTACTTTAGAGAATGGTGCAGGAGTTCTGGTCGACATGGGAACACTATGCTTCTGCTGAACATCCAGCCCAAGTAAGCTGATCAGGTTTCCCAGCACTTCAGTGTCCTGTGTTCATGTACCTACTGCCTAGCAAAACAGTGGTACCAAGCAACACAGGGAATCCTGAGTACAGAAATAGCGCTGTAGCTTGTCTGTCTCTGTCCCACCTGCCAGCTCCCAGATAACCACATGGAGACTTCTTATTAATTATAAAAGCCTGGACTAAAGCTTAGCTTTGTTCCACTAGCTCTTATAACTTACCCTTTCTGTTATCTATGTGTTGCCATGTGACTCATGGCATTTACCTTTTGTCTTGCATGTCTTACTCTCTCTCTGCCAGATGATTCCCTTCTTCCCAGCATCCTCTCTGCCCTGAAATCCTGCCTATCTATTGGCCATTCAGCTTTTTATTAAAACAATCAGAGTGACACATACTCACAGTGTACAAAAAGATTTTTCTACAGTGCTGGTAGTATTCACTGACCCAGAAGCTGGGACGATACAGTGCTGCTTTAGGTTGGAGGAGTTCCAGAGTGTATTTGTCTAGGCAGGAAGGTAATAGCTTCCAAGTTCAGTCCCTCCATCTCCCCTTGGTCTGCAGGTCTTCCAGCTCGCAGCTCACCTGGTATACTGGGGCAAGGCCGTCATCATCTACCCATTGTGTGAGAACAACGTCTATGTCCTGTCTCCCAATGCCAGTGTATGTCTGTGAGTACCATGGCTGCTAAATTCTGCAGTCTAGAGCTAGAAGGTGCCTGGCATAAGCCGGTTGTCGGTGGCTCATGCCTTTAATCCCAGCACTCAGGAGATAGAAGCAGGTGGATCTATGTGAGTTTGAGAGCAGCCTGGTCTATAGAGCTAGTTCCAGGACAACCTCCAAAGCCTCAGAGAAACCCTGTCTTGAAAAACAAAAACAAAACAAACAAACAACAAACAAAAAAAAAAAAAGAAGAAAGAAGAAGAAGAAGAAGAAGAAGAAGAAGAAGAAGAAGAAGAAGAAGAAGAAGAAGAAGAAGAAGAAGAAGAAGAAGAAGAAGAAAAGAAAGGAAAAAGAAGGAAAGAGCCTGGCAGGACCCAGTGGCACTCCCAGTGGCCAGGCACCAGAGGCTTTGAAACCCTGAGGCCAGCTTCTGATGCTGCCAATGTAGATCCCAGTCTGGTTTGGTGCTGCCCATGTTAAGCCTATCTCTTCCTGGCTGAGATCAGAGGGGTTCTGTGGCTCCTGCCACATGTTGAGGGACAATGCCTGCAATTCTGTCCATCTGAAGGCCTGCTGGGTCACCATACTTCATTCTATTGTCATTGTTCACCCACATAGTTGCTGTAAGCCTGTGAGACTGCACTGTGACCGCGGTTATCTGCCCTAGGTACTCCCCGCTGGCTGAGCAGTTCTCCCTCCAGTTCCCATCCCATGACCTGCCATCCATCCTGGCCAAGTTCTCCTTGCCTGTTTCTTTGTCGGAGTTCAGGAGCCCTCTGGCTCCCCCTGCACAGGAGGTAAGTCACTAGAGCCCCTCTGTGGCTTTTGAGGTGGACTGCGTCTAACTGCCTGTCTGGTGGCCCCTGACTTAAAGGTCCTTAGCATTGTTGACATTTTTGCCATGGTTTGGGGGGACTTGCGGTGGAACACTGCAGGCTTCCTGTATGGGTATCCTCGGGTCTAGGACTGGGTTGAATTTGCCAGAAGGGTACTACTGGCTTTTCTTGGGCTGACAGGGTCCCCTTGTGCTACAAGGGCTTCTCACAGATGGAGGCTGCAGATAGCTTTGTTTTCACTATGCCTGGGCCCTGCTATCCAAGACAGCTTAGTTCCTGTGCCCCTTCCTTTGGGGGCTTAGGAACCATGGGATCTTTGTGTGGAATCCTAGGGCCTCTGCACCTAGAGTCCTTTTCCTAAGATCTACAGTATACCAGGCTAAGACTGTGTCTTGCCTGGTGGGCCTGGGTAAGGCAAGAGGATGTTGGGTACTGGTTGTGGTGGGGTGCTTCTGAAAGTGCGGTAGGCTACAGGGGTCGGTCATTTTCACAGCCCGATGCTCAAGAGAGGATGAAATGGTGGCTTGGAGCAGAGAGGATTTGCCCCCTCCACTCTACTAAGTGCTTTGAGCTCCAAGAAAGGACAGGTGTCTGAGACAAGCTGGATGAACTCCATGCTTTATCTTCAAAAGCAAAGTATTTATTAGGTGCCAGGTACACTGGGCAAAATGAGTCCTTAAAGTCAAATACTTTTCCTGTTCAAATTGTGAATGGGAATAAGATCCTGGGTTTTCAACTCATTTATATGCTGAGTGTGCCAGAGTTTAAAGCTGCCTTTCACAGAGCCCTTGGTTTCCAGGAACTGAGCCAGGAGGATGAAAGATATATTTTGCATCTGTACCCTTCCTTCTCTGCCCCAGGCAGTTCTTGGGGGAGGGTCTGGCAGTGCTCCCATCCCAGCAGAAACTTCCCAGTTGTCTGGATAATGGCTGATCTTCCAGGCCATGTCTGAGCAGCTGTTTCAGGCCCTGTAAGGGGTCTGGGGTGGAGCTGTTTGGTTTGCCACATCCCAGGAACATACTGTCTAGTGCTTATGAAGCTTTTGTGTTTTAATTTTTTTACATTTTATGTTTTAATAGCTTGAATTTCCATCAAAATTTATTTGGTTTTAACCATGGTTGAATGTGTATCTTCCTCCCTGGTAACCCAGCCCCCCTTCTATGAGTGACCTGAGCAGCAGCTCTTCTGGGCCTCCAAAGATGAGAGCATTGGTATTATCTACACATACCTTGCTGCTTGGTGTCTTTGCCTGAGAGGTGCTTTTCCAGTGGTGCTGGGTAATGCCTGGTCATTGCTTACAAGGCCTGAATGTGCCTTACGAAGGAAGAGCCATGGGCTCCACATTGAAGCAGTAGGTCCCTTTCCCAGTTTCTTTTGGAATCATCTCTGTTCCTGAAGCAGACTTTCAGGTAGAGCCAAAGACTCATAGAGCAGTTGCTTCTCTGAACATTGTGGGGCTTGTCCAGCGACTGTCTAATGGCAGCAGGTCTCAGTGAGCTGGAGTGAGGGAGGCAAGAACAGAGCTGGTTGTAGGGAAAGTCAGTTCAGAAGGAAGAAGCCCAGATGTGTGATGGGAGCTAGTACAAAGGTGGTCTGGGAATTTTTCTGGCCCCATTGCTTTCTCTGGGGTGAGCAGATTTTGCAGAACTACCCAGCAGTTGAGGGTCATTCTTCCAAAGAGGAGGCCTTCATGCTTAGGTATGAAGCATGTCCTAGCCTGCTAAAGCCCACATGGTCTTACTCTGCTCACCCACAGACCCAGCTCATCCAGATGGTGGTGTGGATGCTGCAGCGTCGGCTCCTCATCCAGCTGCACACCTATGTTTGCCTAATGGCTTCACCCAGTGAAGAGGAGCCCCGACTACGAGAGGATGATGTCCCCTTCACTGCCCGAGTTGGTGGCCGCAGCCTCAGCACACCAAATGCCCTAAGCTTCGGCTCCCCAAGTAGGATCCCCATCCAGGACACCTGTCTGGTAATGGGGGCTGGGAGACTTTGGTGATGGCATCCAGGACGCCTGGGCACTGTTAGGATAAGAGGTGTCTTTACATGTGTGTACACTCACCTGCCTGTTCCTGCCTGTGGAGACCTCTTCCTCCCATCTCTCTTGCAGTGCCATGGGTCTCTGAGGGGGAGGGAGGCTTGCCCCTGAGTGGCTGGTTGTAATTAGAAGCCTTTGCCCACTGCAGCACAGTGGGCTTCCCCAATCCAACCTGCCCTCAGAGCAGAGCCTCATACTGTCATCACAGGGAACACAGCTGTCTGTTGTTGGGGTCCATGTTGGCTAAGATGGGACAAGACACCATGCTTGCCTTAGGGTATAGTGGGCATGCAGCATTTTTCTGTTCTAGGTCCTTGAAGTTATTCTTAATAGGGGCAGCTCCTTGTGTTCCAGGTTAACCACATAAGAGGCACACTACACACTTTGGAGGTGGGGTGGCAGTGAGGTCTTACATGAAGGCTCATGGTACACTTGGGCACCAGAGGGGAGTGTGGCAGTGATCTCAGGATCTGGATGCTGTCCGTGCCTTTGATGTTCCGCATCTTGGTGCACTTAGCATTACTTGGCTTTTCCAACCCACAGCCAGCAGTGATGACATGACCCTCACCAGCCCCAGTATGGACAACTCTAGTGCAGAGCTGCTCCCCAGTGGGGACTCACCCCTGAACAAGAGGATGACAGAGAACCTGCTGGCCAGCCTCTCAGAGCATGAGCGGGCTGCTATCCTCAGTGTACCTGCAGCCCAAAACCCCGAGGACCTCCGCATGTTTGCCAGGTAGGGAAGTGACTGAGTGGGACATGGATGACTGTGCGTGGAAGTGCTGGTATCCTTGCATAGCTACCTACTACCACAGCCCATGGTGGCTCTCCTCCTGGGGTTGGTGTGTGAAGGGCAGGAGCTATTGTCCAGATGTGGCTCTGGCCACGTACCTGGATCTAGTGAGCGTACTAAGCTTACTTAGTACGTCTGAGTGTTGCTTGTCACTGCTTGAGAAGCAGCTGCTCTCAAGTTCTGACCCACTGGTGCTTGGCAGAAGTATGTCCAGATTCTTGGCCCAGATTCTGTGTCATAGCAGTTTCATATCTGTCATTTCCACCCTGACTTAGGTGTTGTACAGGCATGGTACAATGGGAGAGGTCAGGTTATTGTTCAGGGTTTGAAGAATCACACTGCAGACCGCGAGAAAGAAGCCTGTAGCATTGCTCCCTTCATCAGGGTGCATGCTTAGGTGGCTCTAGGTTTGCATAGCTGTGCTGCTGTGCAGACTCACTTCTGGCATACCACTACTCACTGGGGGATTGGTGGACATCAGGTCTGGGATGCTTGGCCCAGCCCACAGCTCTTCACAAGCCTGTAAGCAGCTTACAGATCCACCCACCAATGGTTGTTGGAGTCCTTAGAAGCACTGGCCTTAGGCTAGGCTCATGCTGCCCTCTCTTCTCCAGGCTCCTTCACTACTTCCGTGGCCGCCACCATCTGGAGGAGATCATGTACAATGAGAACACACGGCGCTCCCAGCTGCTCACGCTCTTTGACAAGTTCCGTAGTGTGCTGGTGGTGACCACCCATGAGGACCCCGTCATTGCTGTCTTCCAGGCACTGCTCACATGAGCCCAGGCAGCATGCTCAGTGTGGATAAGAACTAGCCTACCCCTCCCTGCCCGCAGAGCTCCTGACAGACCTTAGGAGGATAGGCAGCCCAGCCTGGCAGAAGCGATTCTTGTTCCAGCGGTCTGCTCAGAAGCAGCTATGGGGCAACCATTGCTGGACTTTTTTTGTTCTGAGACAAAGTTGTATGTAGCCAAGGATGACTCTAAATTCCTGATCTTCCTGCCTCTGTCCCCATGTGCTAGGATTACAGACACATGCCACCAATGTTCCTTAAAAATATACATATATTTATTTTTATTAATGGTTTGCGTGTGTGTGTGCGCCCTCAGAGGTCAGAAGAAAGCATACCCTGGAGCTGGAGTTACGGAGGTTGTGAGCCCCTGGGAAAGGGAACTCAAGAAGAGCGGGAAGCACTTCTAACCATTGCTGTTTCTCCAGCCCTACCGGGCTTACTCTTCAGTTCAGCCCTCACAGCATCCTCACATTGCTGAGAAGGCCTTCCAGGGTGTGTCTCTAAAAGTCTAAGCCCTTTATAACACACAGGTTGTGTCTTTCTGATCCCTTCTCCAGCCCTTTATGCAGCTACTCTGGAGAGTGTCCAAAACATTTGTTCGATTCATTCTTGCTCCTAGGTGTATATACCCACACAGTAATGATTATCCCCTCTCTGGTGCCATACATATTGGGTACACAGGTTTCCTGACCCAGATGAAAAATTAACTGCATACACACAAATCCTGGATGAGACTTGAACAGTTCCCCACAAATTATTTATTCTACTTTTAAACAATAAAAAAGCCTGTCAGGCTGTTTGCTGAGGCTGATACATCTGTTCAGCCGCTCGGTCTACCACACTGACCCATGGGCTGCCCTGGACATAGAAGCGTAGTGGCTTCTGGGTCCACTCCCCTGCATGACCAATGCCTATTCGAGCTGCTGCCACCACAGTTGGCCTACTGAACTCCAGGGGGCCACGCTCTAGCCACACAGCCTCATCTTGGGTCAGGTCTCGCTGGTCAAAGCTCTTATCAATGGCCAGGGCTTGGCACAGCTTGGAGGGACCACTGCAGAGCTCACGGTCCTTGAGGGTACGGCTGACAGTGCTTTTCCGGAGGGTGCTGCGAAGCTGCCGCATGGTGTCCAGGCCCTCCAGGGGCTCTAGTGCTCGTAACAGGACACAAGCCCCAGGCCCTATGGGACAGACAGCCTGGAAGTAAACGTCAGACCCAGTGTTGTGGGTGTGCTGCTGCTGTCTCCCTGCACATGTAAACTGGTATTCACTGCATCCAGATATCCAGACTCCTTTGCCCCCTCTTCCCTGTAGCATCAACTAGACTGCTAAGCCTTCCCAGGCAAGACCGACAGTGAGGTCCCACCAATGCTCTCCAAAGCCAGAACTATGATCAACTAGTGTGACTGAAGTCTTTGGCTCCCTCTTTCTGTAGCTTCCCCTAGTTTTGACTGGTAGTGGCTACGAGGATGGCATAAGAAGCCCCAGAGAGCCAGCACTCTACTAGTCTCAGATCTAATCCAAATATGATACAGGTCAAGGAAGCCTATAAGGTCTAGTCCATTGAATATCTTCTCCCATGCTGTTCCTACCACCTGGGACTTACTCTTCATTTCAGGGAAAAGTGGGGGCACACAGTCCCTGTGAGTGCAGGGCATATGTTCCCTACTCTCAGCTCCCAGGGCCACCTTATCCCATGCCATCCTGGCTTCCTCTCATATTCATGCAAACAGCTTTGACCTCCATGTCCTTGCCTAACTCTGCTGCACATCTGCTTTAACTTGGCATTCTGACCTCTGCTCTGCTTGGCCCTGAAACTCATCCTCTTCCCAAGCCCTCAGCAATCACACCTGGCCGAGTGCCGGTGATACCCATGTCCTTAGCCTCTATTCAACATGGATGATCCTCACCAGGACCATGTGCACCCTTGTGAGAATTTGCCCCCAACCTGGATGTTCTTGGGGGTGTTTCAGTTACATGGTCATACCTGCGTCTGCCTTGTTCACCATGCCTTAGGAACCAGTGTTTTTTTTTTTTTTTTTTTAATTTCCCTTAGAGACTGCAGCACTAACCATCTCTGGTTTTCTTTCTTTAGTTCAGCCATACAAACAGGGTTGGTTCTGTCCAGGAAGGCTTGTCATCTTCCTAGCTTCTCTTTTTAATTACAAAAAAAAACAAACAAACAAACAAAAAAAAAACTGTACTGGTGTTTTGCTTGTATATAAGTCTATATATGTCTGCACCACTTGCACACTTGGTACTGACAGAGGCCAGAAGAGAGCACTGGATCTCCTGGAACTGAGTTATAGTTATGGCTGTGAACTGCCATGTGGGAGCTGCGAAGAAAACTCAGGTCCTCTGCAAGAGCAACCAATGCTCTTAACCACTGAACTAGCACTCCAGCCTCTCGTGATCTTTTGATGTCCAGTCATCCATACTGTCACTCAGTATCAACTTTGTGGTAGACACAGAGCCAGTTTTGGGGTTCATTCACCTCCAACTCCCAAGTTCCCTGCACCCTCAGCTTTCTGCTATGGGCAGCCACAATTCCCTGTATCACAAGTACTTGTCCAACAAACCAAGAACATTTGGTTGGTCACTTTGGGCCCTTGATGGCTTTGGTAGGCCCACTGAGAACACAAGGGCTACCTGCTTGTCAGGACAGAGTTGGACCCCAGAGGTGATTTGGTTTCTTCCAGGAGTACTGCACCAGCATTTACCTGCCTGATGCTAGCCAGTAATGATAACCAGATATGGCACCAAACATTGCCTGATGTTTCCTAAGGGGAAAGAAATGCTCCTGGATGAGAGTAACCGAACCAGATCCCATGATAGGACTTCTGGCAAGGTTCCTGTATGAGCTCAGCTTACCCCAAACCGGTTTCTTGCTTTCCACTTCCCTACCCCCTGGCCCACTCCAAATCTAACCCAGAACCAAAAAACCATCATTCTGAACTCTAGCCATAGAACCTGACTACTCTGCATACAGCTCTGGCCCTGTAGCCTCTGTGCTGTGTAGCCTCAGCTGCTTTAGCCAGGCTTGCCTTGTCAAGAACAGCCAAAGCCCCTGAAATCCCAATTTAGCCCACAATGGCATCTCCCTACTCAAATGCCCGTCTACCTCAGTCTTCCAGGGTGTTGGCCAGCTGCTAGCCTGCCTTTTTTCCCAAGCCCAGCACCACTAACCTTGACTGGAGACATTCAAGCAGAAGTACATGCCATAGATGAAGTACACATACAGGGTCCCAGGTTTCATGAACATGCCTCGGTTGCGGGGAGTCTGCCGGCCACCCCTTGAGTGAGCAGCTTCATCTTCTGGCCCTAAGTATGCCTCAGTCTCCACAATGCGCCCACGGAGTTCTGTTCCATCAGCAAGTCGCCGGACAAGGACCTGTGGGCAGTGAGTCTGCTCAGACTGTAGGGATGGGGGTCAACCCAGCCAGGCAATCCTCACCTAGACCTCATCTCTTAAGCTCAGGATGTACCAGGAACCCAAGCCCAGAGAGACCAGCCACCTAGTTCCTCCATTCTGCCTCTTCTGCTCCTGCCCAGAGCCTGAATGCCAATATTAAGGCCACTAGCTCTTCTTGACCAACTATAGTTGTTCACTAAGTGTTCTGACCACATCTTGAGATTCACTTGGATTCACTGTGTTAGGTTGACCTCAGTCTTCTAGTGGTGTTCTCTGCTTTCCCACATTCTCTTCCCACAGTTCCCTGGAGAGCCTTAAATAATCAGTGGCCCCAAGGGGTCCCTACACATTTCCTGGGTTATCTAAATTCTGTGGTGTGCTTGCTAAGCTAGGCTAGCCACAAAGGATCTACAATCTCAGACTGCCCACTAGTGCTAAGACGGTAATGAGAAACAGGACCAGCAGGGCCAACTCATGCAGTGCCTAGCCTGGTCCATGACCCTAAGAATGGCCAGCAGTCTTAACTAGGGCTCATGGAAGGATTTCAGCATCCAGCTATGTCCTTAGCACCTCACATCCTTAGGTTTGAGGGATTATTTGGTCAGAAGGCACCTTCATCTTAGTCCAGGTAGACCCATGGTGCCTCAGGGTCGATGTAACAGGCAGAGTAGAGGAAAAGAAGGGGCCAGTGCTTGTCTTGAAAGCCTGGAAATCCTTTCAGGAACCCAAAGCACTGAAGATGGGGATGAATGTTTTGGAAGGAGAAAAAGGTCAGAGAGTGTTCCTTCACTAACTATACCCAGCTCCATCATGTGCACTTTGGAAAGTAACAGGCTTTACTATAAGCCACACCAGGTTGGGCCTGGGGTAGTCCCCACTTCCCACTCCAAGCATGCCTAGCACAGCCCAGATCCTGGACCTACACTGAGCCATGCAGTGAGGAAACCAGCTCTTTCAAGTGATCCAGACACCGGTTACCTAATGGTGTCCTTGGCCAAGTGGTCCCTCAGAGATGCTGGGGCCAATACGTAATACCATTATCATGTATTATAATGACTCTGCTACCACAACAAGGAACATCCCTATCAATATTCTTATTCTTTCCAGTGATCCTAGACAATAGCCAAACTGTCCACAGCCACTGTGGACAAGACGGTTACCTATGTGAGCATGAAGAAGGCTGAATCAGTGATGTGAACAAGTAGTGAGTGCTCTTGGAACTTGCATCTGTATTTACATTACCTGTCCCAGAAATGCACGGGCCAGGGTGACCGCTGGCTGGTCAAAAAACTCTGGTCCCAGCCGGGCAGGGAGGTCCTCTGGACTGGAGAAATAGATGCTCTGTTGGAGGTCCAGGGATGAGGGTGGCTTCTCTTTAGGGATCTGCTGCTGCTGTGATTCTTCTAGTAGCTGTTTTTTTTGCCTGATCTTTCGGGAAAGCTGTAATAGGAATAAAACAAGAGCAAGAATTTGCCTGCCTGCCTGTCTGCCTGAGTTTCTTTATCTGCAAAGTGGAGTGCCCATTGTGTGGGTCATTCCAGAGACATAAACAGAAGGCTACAGCTAGTACAGCCTCAGGGAGCCTTGGAACATGGTGTGGGTAATGACAGGTTGTTAGTGGTGTCAATGTGGGTGGGCATTCTCTGCCCATACCTGCTGCACATAGGAGAAACTTGGGTCAGGGTCAAAAGGATAAGGTCGGTGTCTGAGTCTGATACAAAAGAGCCAGCATTTTCTGTTTCCCATACATGACACCATCTCCAAGGAAACTTGTTTCTGAAACCTGGCTCTTTGCTCCTAATTCAGGAATTAAGACAGCCCGAACCTGGGCAGAGCCTAGCAGAGTTTGTCCTGTCATTGCTCAAAAGTAAGGCCCCCTCAGTGTTGACCAGAAGACCTGACACACAAGTGGGTGCACATGGGGATGACCACCTGCCTGGTCCCATTATAAGTGCTTAACGTATAACTCTGCTAGCCCCCAACTGACCTGACTGCTTGGGTATGAGAATAACTAGGAACTGGGACAAAAAGTCTATGGGTCAGCAAGACAAAAGCCGGGTTAACAACGTAGGGAAATCTGACTACAACCTTCACCTATCGTGGTACAACAGAAGGTGGATGAACTGGACAACTGGTCAAGTGAGCCTGGGGCCAGGACAAAGACCTGTTCTCAGCCCAAGCTGGGCTTCAGCTATCAAGACTCCGTGGCTGGTTAATAAGCATTACTTTTTTTAAGGCAAGGTCCCATGTAGACCACGCTGGCCTTAAGCTCCCGATCCTCCTGCTTCCATACACTTCCCAAGTACTGGAAATACAGGCATGCGCCACCACGCCCGGGTAAAGACCCATTATTTTTATCTGTTGTGCTGACGTCCAGGTTGGACTGAGGATGCCAGGCTGCCAGGAATGGATGCTGACGTGACTGTCTCTGCAGTCTGACCCACTGTGCCAGCTCGCCGTGGGCTCAGACTCCGCGACGCAGCGCCCTGTCTCACCGGGGCTGGCATCTGGCTGGCCTCACGACATCCGGTCACTCGGGATCCTGCTCTGGCACTCCCCGGGCGGCGGGCTCGTCCAGGAAATAGAGGCTGGTTGGTGTCGGGAGGCAGGCTCACAGACACCGGTTTTAGAGCTCCTCTGCCGAGGCGCGAACACAGACCGGCCGGTCCACGGGCGCGCATCTAGCCGCCGACAGGATGCGCCGGGCCGCCGGAAGCGCGGGGAAGGCGGGGGCAGGAGCCTGCGACTGCGCAGAAGGCACGCAGCAGGGGGGGGGAGCGGGGGGGGGGGAGGCGAAGAGGCGGAACGAGGAGCCTAGATGGAGAGGCGAGGCTGCTGCTGTAGGAACCTTTTTTACCTTCACCGCTCTGGCCGTAACCCACGTTTCCCAATCCCAATCTATCCCAGTGACCCTATTACCGTCAAGCCCCACCTCCCTGAACCTGAACTGAATTTTTGAGGGTCCCAGGCCGGAAGGTCTTGCTTTGGGACGGACTGGGTCACAGCGGGTGCGGTTGGTGCTGTGGAGAACAAATATAAGGCCTTGGTACCTCAGACTGAACTCTGATCCTGGCACGGTCCTTCTCCAACCTTACGGGGGGGGGGGTGGAACTGAACTGAACTGAACTGCCGCATTTGGAGATGCCTGTCCTGGGTCATCACACATCACAGCTGATAAGAGGAAGGAAAGAGAATCCTGCCTTGACAGTAGATCACACACACACACACACACACACACACACACACACACAGGCCTGGAATGGCAGTAGATAACACACACACACACACACACACACACACACACACACACACACACACAGAGGCCTGGAATGGCAGTAGATCACACACACACACACACACACACACACACACACAGGCCTAGAATGGCAGTAGATCACACACACACACACACACACACACAGGCCTGGAATGGCAGTAGATAACACACACACACACACACACACATACACACACACACACACACAGGCCTGGAATGGCAGTAGATAACACACACACACACACACACACAGAGGCCTGGAATGGCAGTAGATCACACACACACACACACACACACACACACACACACACACACACACACCCAGGCCTGGAATGGCAGTAGATCATACACACACACACACACACACACACACACATACACACACACACACACAGAGGCCTGGAATGGCAGATCACACACACACACACACACACACACACACACACACACACCCAGGCCTGGAATTGCTGGGAATGTCCATCTAACCGGTAACAGTTGCCCGGCACCTCTAATGACTACATCTCTGGGACCTAGGCCTGCTACCCACCCTTGTAGCCTCTCAAATGAGATTGTGCACCGGTGGAGGAGAGTTGAGCCTCAAATGGGAGATGACTGGCTCAGAGGAAGGAATAGTCAAGGGAAGGAAGGTCTTGGGACAGAGTAAGGTGCTCCATGATCTGGTTTACTGCATTGGCTCTGTACCATTCTAGGGGTGATCTGGGTCTGAAGGGTTTCTGGGCAGAAACAATCCTACCTTCCCCATTCACACTCTGTCCCTGCCTTGTCAAAACCTTTGAGGGTTTGTCAGAGCTGTGTTTGAATTCTTTGACCCTGGCATGAAAGAGCAACTGGGTGTGGGACAGGACAGAGGGACAGGTCACATGTTTGTGACCCTTAGATGAACAAGGCACTTAGCTCAAGGCTAGGCTAAGCATCAGGATTCTGGTCCCCAACTGCTTTCCACTGGCCTGCTTAGGCTGGGGCTTAGCCATCCCCTCTCATGGGCCTCAACCAGGACTTCCTGGAGAGGGAGGGGCAGCCTCTTTGCCTGCCTGCTGCCCGTTGGAAGTCATCCAGCTGTTTGTGGCACTCTGTGCCGTTTCCGGGGGGTGGGGTAGGGGCAATATGTTGTAAATTTGAACTAATGAGATTGGCCTGGATGTGGCTCCCACCCCCTTCCTCCTTATCCCCTACATTCAGTCCAAACAATGACTCTCTCTTCCTGTGGGAATAATTCCCCTTCTCAATCTAGGAGGGAAACTGAGACCCTAGTTGGGTTATTGTCTCCTGATAAGGGCAGGAAGAGGGCATTTTGAAGACTCCTAGAGAACTATCTTGTCCCCATCTCAGGGTGATGAGAAGCTCCTCTGTTTGGTGGGTAGCCTGGCTTCTGCCCCAGGAGATGGGGTGGTTGCCAGCATCCTATTCTCCAGATGTTCTGGCCTGACTGTGGGATTGCATTGCACAATGTCTGTCCCCTCCTCCCCACTTCCTGGTTTGTGGTGTGAAGCTCCCACTACAGGCTGGAAGTCTGGGGTTGGGTTTCCCTGCTGTGTTTTGCCAGCAGGCTGGCCAGGAGTAAGGGAATGTCCAAGAGGAAGGCTCCTGGGCCCTCTTCTGTTCCCAGTGTATCTTACTGCTGGTTGGTGGCAAAGATGTCTTTGGGAGATTCTTTGGAAGGGGTCAAGGCTGAGGTTGGCACTGATGTGAGCCGTTCTGATCCCCCACAGATGGTGGGAAGGTTGGAGCTGCTTCTAGCAGGGGTGGTATGGGCTGCCAGTTCTTGCTAGCTCTATAGGCTACAGATGCCAGGCTTCAGTTCTGCTGTCTCAGAGGCCTAACACACTGGCTCAGTCTCCTTTCTAACATGGATAAAGCAGGAGCTGGGTTGGAGCCAGTTGGCTCCTGGTTTTGGAAACTCACACCCTTCCAGCAGCTTCTCTGCAGAGTGGTGGCTGACATCCTAACAGGCCTCAGTGACTCTCTATAATTGGGGTGGGTGTGGGGCAGAGTCTTGAGGGGTTCCTTGGGCAGAGAGGGCAGCTAGTAGGCACACCAAGGGGAAGTATGTTGTCAAGGCTGCTAGGCTGTTGACTCAGGAGCTTATACATAAGATCCCCTACCCCAAGTCAGGACCATGGCGAGGGAGTTGACTCAGAAGTAGCTGGGGACTTGAGGCCTTTGGCTAGCCTGGCCTAGCCGTCTACCCAAATAGCCAGGTCCCGAGTCCATCCCTACATCTTCTCTCTGTGTAGGGCCTGGAAGCTAAGCTGAAGGTTCAAGAAGCAGCTGTTGAGAGTCCTCTTACTGCTCAACGATCCTATCCACACAGGTGCTGGGTAGAGTACTATACAACCCAGGTAGTGTAGATGCCTGTCACCTGATACGTGCTCGCCAGCTCCCAGAGTATTAAGGAATTGCAGCAGACTTCCTGTTCTACCTAGCCCATGAAATTATGAGAGAAAGCAGGAGTGGGATTTTGAGTACTAGACTCTTCCACACTAAGCATAGGTCAATAGGGCAGGCAGGAGGTACTGGGACTGGAGAGACTGGACACATGCCACGCCTTTGCTCACACTGTCCTCATGCCCTCTCAGGAGGTCAGGGTGGGCTGTGTCTGGGGCATCCTGAGATCCTCTATGTGCTGAGATGGGTATTTATGTACGGGGATCATGCTCTTGGGAACAGCACCTGTGCATGTGGATGGAGACGGCATGGTTTACAAGAGGGCCTGTGAGGCTCTCCTGGAGCATGGGAACAGCATGGCCTCTGGAGCAACGAATCCTGCAAAGCTGTTTGTTTTTCTGTCACTGGTACAGGCAGCCTTCTCTGTGGAATGACTGCATTGAAGGTGACTTCAGGACTGGAGCAGTTAAGGGTGCTTGCTGCTTGCTCTTGTGGAGGACTGGAGTTTGGTTCCCAGCACCCACAATGAGCAGCTCACGATTGTATATAACTACTCGGGGATCTGATGTCCCTTCTGGCATCTGTAGCCACCTGCAACCACGTGCACAGAGACATAAATAAATATAGACTAATTTTTTTTTGTAAAAAAGATGGCTGGGCCTGGAGTAGGATAGGTCTTTCTTGTGACTCTCCTGTAGGGTTTCTTAGCATAGATCTGGGCAGACCCCTGAAGCACTCATGGCAGGAGGAGGGACCTACAGACACCAGATGCCCAGCTCTGGCTGGTTTCTTATTTTCCAGATAAGACACCACCCAAGCTAGCCCAGACTGGGCATCCAGACCCTTCTTATTCCTAGCAGGGGTCAAGAATGCTAGGTATGGAGACTGTCCCGGTCTCTGGCCTGGCATGTATGGGCTACAGGTACCTAGAACATCTGCATCAGGACAGCCCCCCTTCTCCCTCAGCCGCAGCCTCAGCTGAGGGTAAAGGGACACCTTGTGTCCAGCTTACAGAGGAACGAATTTCTGCACCAGAGGTGATGGTTGAGGCAGAGGGAAGAGAAGGGTGGATGTGCAAAATGCTGCTGTCACTCTGTACAATGGCTTAAGGGGTGGCAGGTGCAGTCTGGCCTTTGTACCTGCTGGGAAAGTAGGGGAAGGGGTAATTGCTGAGCTAGGGTTCCTGTGACACTGTATCAGTGTATGAGAGTCAGTGTGCACATGTGTAAACGTGTTAGGGTAAGAGTATGAGCCCATGAAAGTGCATTTGGAGTGCATGTGTGCGCACATGTCTGTGTAAACAAGTGTGTGAGGGGCTGAATGCTTGAGTGTTTACTATGAAGGATCAGAAGTGTGTTTATGAGGGAAGTGAGGACTTTCGGAGCCTCAGTGATTTACCAGTGCGCATCTTCCAAAGGGCGTCCAATTTGGCCTTTGGTGCCTCCCACCCCCACACTCTAGAGCTCCCCTCCCTCCCTTCCCAAGCACAGTTAGGGGAAGCACAAGTAGAAGGCTAACAACTTAGTAGTTACAGAAAGAAGAGCCCAGGACCGTCGGTGATCATCGCCATCACCAGCGAGCCCGACTCCAAGCCACAGGTGTCTGTCTATGCAGGACGCCTGGCAGAGCGCAGCCGGCGGTCTTCCCGGAGGAGGCGCCCGGGGCAGGCGGCGGGCGGTGCGCATTCCTCAGCCCTGAGTCAGGCGGCCGCCCCTCTGCCGGGCCCGCCCCCCGGCGCGCACGCCCCTCGGCCCGTGGCATTCCCAGGCGGACGGGCCGGGCCGGCGCGCGGGCGGCGCAGGCAGGGACTAGGCGCGGGCGCCCTCCCGGCCGGCGACGGCAGCCGGTGCAGACCCCTCCGAGGACCCCGTGGCGGTGAGTGGCGGCCGGGTTCTTGGCGTGGGGCTCAGGGCGGGCGGGTGCGGGGCTTGCGTTCTGGCACAAGTGTCCGCCGATCGCTGCCAGACCGGTGCGCGGAGTTTCCCGAGCGTCCGCGGAGGCGGCGCGGCCCGGATTCCAGCCCGGCGCCCCACAGAAATAGTCTGTGGTCGGATCGGCGCGGCCTGGCAGGCGGGACAGACGGGCACTGCCCATCGGGTCTTTGGGACCGGAGGTCCAAGGACCGCAGCCGCTCCGAGGAGCACCTCGGCTGCCAGTCTCTTCCCCCATGCCCTCCTTGCCCCGGCCTCGCAAGAGTGGCATCTCAAACTCAGCGCGGAGCGCGCGACTTCGGGCCACTGGGTCCGCGTCCTCTCCGCTCACGGGAGTCACAGCAGCTGCTGCGGGCTGAAGAGCTCGGCTGGGCCTGCTCGGCCCGTTTCAGCCCGGTTCGCATCAGCAAACCCGAGAACTGCCTCCAAAGCCAGCTCCCGCCCTGGGCAGTGGTCCCGAGGGCGAGCCCGAGGCCACAGTCGGGTTCTTGAAGTAGGCCTGGGCGCGGTGGGGTGATCGTGGACCCTAGGTGCGCAGGGATAGGCGAGAGGGCCTGTCTGTCCTGCTGGGAGCATGCTTGTTGAGCTATGGTCAGGGGACTCCCCCTAGGCTTTCTTTCCACTCAGTTTGTCCCGATCAGAGTTCCTGCTCCGTGTGCCTCTTGGGGTAGTGTGTCTGTCTGCGTGGGCGGGGCCTGGATCTGGAGCCCCCCCCCCCCCGTCCTGGGAAAGCCCCCCCTCCCCACTTCCTGTTGAAGCAAGGAGAAGATTCTAGGATGAAACTGGCTTTTCAGGTTTAGACCAGCTAGAAGCTGGGGCAGTCCCAGGCGAGGTGCTCCCCACCTCCACGGGGTGAGCCTCAGCCCCTTGCCCCCGCCCTTAAGCCTGGAGAATGCTGGGGAACTCAGCAGCTGGCCGGTTCTCAAGAGGTTCCAGAAGCAGAGTCCTCTGCTACCAGGGTCACTCTGGGCAAGAGTCCTCTGCTACCAGGGTCACTCTGGGCAAGCTGGGTCCTTTACTTAGAGATCTGCTAGGAGAGCAAGTGTGTCGAGTAGGCTTACATTGAAGGTATAGATTCTGGGACCCTCCAAGGACCTCCAGGCAGCCTCCAAGGCTGACCAGTTCCTCTGCAGGAGCCCTACTGGGAGGTCTACTTGGGTAAGCCAGCCTTAGCGCCCCTGGGGAGCTGTTGCAGTGAGTGGCGCTGGTTTGGGTCTCCAGTTAAAGGACCGCAGAGCCCTTCCCTCCTATTACCTATTACCGCAGCCCCACCCATTCCTCTGCACTCTGTCCTCAAGGTACCCCTTCCCTTAATGTGAAGAGCTCCCTCGCCTCACTGTCACAGGATCAGATTCTCTGCCTTCTGATCATTTTTTGAGTTTTTGTGTTTAGGGGTGACTCTCCTTTCCCTCACCTGAAGATACGGGGTCATCCAGAGAATCTCAGCCCCAGATGCTCTGCAGCTGCTGGCTCCCTCCCAGTTACCTGGCCGAGGTGCTGAACTCCCTTGAGACCTCATGACCTCAGGCTGTGAAAGACCTGAGTTAATCTGTAAAAGGGATATAAGTGACTCCTTCCCGCCACGGGTTATACTGTAAACAGGGTTAGTTAGGATCTGGTGCCCTAAGCTTTTGATGACCGAAGCCATTTTTGCTGACTCAGATTAACCCCCTTCCTGTGGTTCCTGGGAGGGGTTTCTGGTAGTAGGATGTCAGGATCAGTCAGAGCAATTCTGGGGAACTCTGTACCTTCTCCCTCCATTCAGACACTCAGCTGGACTGCAGATTGGGACCAGAAGTGATGGGCACCAACCCAGAGTCTAATTTACAGCTCAGTTCTTACTCCAAGCCCCCTTATGACTGGCTGGCTTGGACAGGTCTCCTTTCTACTCTGTGCCCCAACTGGATCAAGGATTTTGGCTGGCTATCAGAGACCCCTGGGCTATATGTGCTTTTGAGCCATGGCTGATGCCTCTCCCCAGGGATGGTCCCTTTCCTCCCATGTGCTCCACCACCCCTTGGTGCCTCGAGTTCCAGAGCTTCCTGCACCCACAGACTGCTGCAGAGAACCCCTTGTTCTGCTGCTCTCTCTGTATGCTTCCCTGAGATGATGGCAGGTGATGGGAAGAGGGCAAATTTTAATGTGTCCTAGAAATGAGGGGGGAGGGTCATTGCAAAGGCCTGCCCTGCCCCACGCTGAAAATGGAAAATCCAGAGTGGAGGTTGCAGTTCCCAGAGGGCCCAGCAAACACTCACTGTGATGCCATTTGCAGATGAGGCATAGAGAGGCCCAGGGAGTCGCAGTAGTGGGTCATGATGGTGCACAGAGGCTGTGGAAAGCTGTGAGCCCCTCCCCCAGGGGCAGTTTGAGGCTGGTTAATAGATTAGAGAGAAGACATGTTTCAAGTGTGATGCTGGAGTGTGAGGGGGTTGGAGCCCACCCCGAGGATGCAGTTTCACACCAGCATCCTATGTCACTGTGTCTTGAGTATCTGTGCTTTGTGGCTACAGAGTCCTATACTTTTCCTTTGCAACATGCATCCTCAGGTCCCTCTCACTCCTGTAGCTCCCACCTACAGCTTTACTATCTTGGGTTTTTTTTTTTTTTTTTTTTTTTTTGAGACAGGGTTTTATGATGTAGCCTGGCCTGGCTTCAAACTCGGAGTCTTCCTTCCTGAGCTGGGTGCTGGGATTACAGGCGTGTAACACCATACCTGGCTGCACCTCAGCTTTGGCTGCCTTCTTCCCACTCAGGCAACCACCCCTTCCTTCTGTTGACTCAGCTGAGTACCTACTGTGTGCCAGGCACTTGCCTCACCCCTTTTCAGTTGAGAAGATGGAGGCTTGCCAGGTGTGGTGCACATCTGTAATCTCAGAACTTAGTGGGTGGAGGCAGGAGAATCAGTTCAAGGCATTCCTCTAATTACATAGTGATTCTGAGGCCAGCATGGGCTACATGAGACCCTGTCTCAAAAACCAGGAAGAGAAAAGTCCAGGCATGCTCATGTCTTGTAAGTGTGGGACAGTGATATGGCTATAGATTTTTGGCTCATGTTGCTCTACCTGCCTCCTGGCTTTCTGTCTCTAACTGTACTGATGAATGGGGATAGCCTGAAGGGTCCCCAGTTGTCCCACAGCAAGATAGACCCCTGTCTCCTCCACAACCTCTCTCCTACTTGTCACACTGTATCCACAGGCAATCAGAGTGACTTCTGATATGTGCCATAGCTCTCTGGTCCACCCTGTCCCTCACCCTCAATTGGAATCTCGCTTAAGCTGCTAGGAGCCCTGACAAGGCTCTGCTGCCCTACCTCACTCCATCCCACCTCCAACCACTGAGTGCTTGCTTTCCAACACTTCCCACTTACTGTAGTTCCCCTTTGGGCGGCTCCTTATGCTTCTGGGGTGACTCATGGTGTGTGACCCCAGGCAGTCAGCCTCTCCATGGGCCATGGTTTCCCACTACACTGGGGCCAGCAGAGGAGAGAGAAAGGGCTGTGAGGGAACAAGAGCCCACTGTGTGCCTGGGGGAGAGCTAGACACTGAGCCACTGTGGGGGCAGTGTGCTGCTCCTTGTCCTAGACTCTTTGTCTGGTCTGGTATGCCCCTCCCCCAGGCCTTGTGAATCCCACTAGCTTGAGGCCCTCTTAGTAACAGAGCATAGGGTGGGGCAAGTTGGGAACATAGCACTATGGCTGGGTGGGTGTCCTTTCCCCAAACTGCAGGCCTAGACTTGTGTGTGTGTGTGTGTGGGGGGGTTCTCTTGTGTTTTCCTTCACTGTAGCATGGAAGGTTTGTAGAAGGGGACCCCGGGAGACCCAGGTGCTGGGGCAGAAGCTGGTTGTAGGGTCAGGCTCCAAGTGCTTGCATACTGCCCTCTTAGCTTGTGCTTTTCCCATTCACTCTCGCCCAGGTCAGCTGGTTGACTGTTGTCTCCAGGTCCTGCTGAAGATCGGCTCCTTCCAGAATTTCCACATCCCCACCTAGGAGAACTGGCACTCACCACCCTGTGCTTAGGTAAGGCAGCACTAGTGGACAGAGCCCTGGGGGCCAGCAGAAAGCATGTTGCAGGACTTCGATATGGGAGAAATGGTGGTCAAAGACAGACTTTGGCCAGGGAGGTGGAGCCATGAGTATTAGTAGCTGTTGGAAATGGCAGCTGGTATTCCTGAGAAAGACACCAGTTCAATACCACCTAGAAGTGCTGGGCACAGGTACCCAGCTTGTTGGAAAGGCAGGTCCCCAGCACTTCTCTGTGGTCCTGGGACCACTCTTGACCATGTTCTTTCTGGGGCTCCTGAGTGGCAGCTCAGGATGGACCAGAGGTAGGACACGTAAGACATCCCCCATCTTGTCTGGTACCTGCCCCTTACCCAGTGAGCCTCACAAGGCCCAGTCCAGCCTTGGGGGTTCCCTGCCTTCCAGGCCTCATTCCCCCTGTTTGTATGGCGAGAGTGGAGCTTCTATCTCTTCCAGGCATGGAGGAGAGTCCTAAACTGAAGCATCGGCAGGTGGGTTCCACATCCTGTTCAGGGCTGCAGATTAGAAGGTCTAGGGTTTTGTGTCTTCTGCCCTCTGAGTTCTAGTCAGGGAGCCCTTGCCTGCATCTTCAGCCTGCGTTCATCTTTATTTTCCAGACACATGAGGCCCTCCAGAAGCAGGGTCAGGTGTATATCTGCCATGACTGTCCTTGTAAAGAGGAAAGTAAGAGTCCCACAGAGACCAAGGTTTGCTTAAGCGAGCCTTTCTGCACAGACAAGAACTTGGCTAGCCTCAAATGCACAGATATCTGTATATGTCTGCTTCTGCCTCCTGAGTGCTAAGATTAAGGGTGTGAAGACAGGGTCTCACTATGTAACTCAGGCTGTTCTGGGACTCATTGTGTAGACCAGGCTGTCCTTGAACTTACAGAGGCCTGCCTCTGCCTCCCAAGGGCTGATATTAAAGGCATGTGCCACCATGCCCATATATATTCAGAGGCTGGAGGACAACTCTTTTGTGGATTAATTCTACCCCCACCTCCCACCCCCTTTTTTTTTTGTGGTTTCCGGGATTGAGTTCAGGCTTGCATACAGAGACCTTTCACCTGAGCTATGTGGTGGTCCTGCTTGTGTGATAGGTTTAGGGTCTTAGGTACTCTAGGAGCTTTCCCCAACCTGTCCCTGCCTAGTAACTTCATGGCCTATTTTGGCAATTGGTGCCACCTGGTGGCCATTCATTGTGGTTTCTGCTCCAAGGGATTTTTCTTTTGTTTTTAGACATGGCCTCACTGTGTAGCCTTGGCTGGCCTCAAACTCACAGAGATCTGCTGTCTCTTTAGTACTGAGCACCAAGTCCCAGCACCAAGGGATTTCTCTTTGTGAAGTCCTTTGCACACAGGAGCATGGTGCCCTAGCTGTTGCTGTGAAGTCCCAGGAAGTCGCCTCTTTCTCTAAGTGTGGGGAGTCTTCTGTGTGTGGGAAGTGGAAGTCATGTGTTTAAGATGGCCTGGGACAGATGGGCTAGTGCCCTGTACTCACAGACTACCCTGCTGCACAGCTCCACATGCTGTCTGTGCTGTTTCCACCCACTTCCAGTCAGCATGGAATCCTCACTACCCGCTGCCAAGCACCTGTAATTTGTTTTCTGCTCAGCACACCAAGCATTTATAAGGCTATTGTTATCCAGGCTTTAAGTTCAAGAGGGTGGGAGCCCTCTACCGGTGTGTGTCAAGCATCTGGTCTTGTTCATAGTAGGTGTATGCAGTGTTGTCCCATGGATTTCTATTACTGGGGGACCTGTCAGTGGTGAGATCAGGCACAGAGCATACCAGGAGCTGCGAGCACCTCTGTTGGGCTTGCGTTCCTTCTTCTGGGTTTGGATCCATGGTGTCCTTGGAGATTTGTCAAGGTTGACACTCAATATAACCTCCTGCTTCCAGGCTTGTCTCACTGCCTCTGGAACCATGAGTGAGGCCCGAAGGGACAGTACTAGCAGTCTGCAACGCAAGAAGCCCCCGTGGCTCAAGTTAGACATCCCAGCTGTGGCACCCTCAGCAGCAGAAGAGCCTAGCTTTCTGCAGGTAGGTTCTGGCCAGTGGCCAGTAGGGGTTTTGGGAATTCCCTCGCCAGGCTCCTCACCATGACTCTCCTCACCATGACTCTCTTTCTAGCCTCTGCGGCGGCAAGCTTTCTTGCGGAGCGTGAGTATGCCTGCTGAGACAGCCCGTGTCCCATCACCCCACCATGAGCCTCGGCGGCTGGTGCTGCAGCGGCAGACATCCATCACACAGACCATCCGCAGGTACCACACCATCCTGGCTGCTCCACAGACTGGGGCTAGAGTGGGGGCCTAGAGGTAGGCATACAGAACCCCCTTTAGATACCGGGGATGAGAACAGGGCAAAGGTCCCTTCTTTCTCAGCTTCTCCTCTATCGTAATCCCAGCACCCTTTCATCATCCATCTGTTCTGGGGACCTATGGCTGGCACTCCATCTGCCTTTCTGTTCCCCGGGCATGCACTCTCCCTTCTGCACACCCTAACAGCCTGGCCCCTCACAGCCGACAGGTACGCTTTGGGCGTGTCCACACTCTGCCTCTCCTGGGGCCCCGGGCTGCTTGCAAGGCCCTTCCACAGCGCCAGTCTCTCTCTTGGTCTTTGCTCAGGTACCTCATGCAGGTCTTGAGTGTGTTGGTGTTTTCTGGCATGTGCATGTGCATGTAGCCTCTTGGAGCTGTTGGAGTGCTTGACTTGACATTCCCTGACTGTTCATGACAGGGACTGGCTGTGTTTTTTATTTGCATGTCCAAAGACCATGGTCACCCTCCAGTTCCTGCTGCTGAGTTCTGTAGTGCCTGGGGGGGGGGGTGGCTGCTTGAGGCCAAGGTGGACTCAGGACTGGGTGAGGGCCTGTGGGAACCTTCTGCTGACAGACGTGTACAATGCTAGAGTGGGAATTGGGGTGACCAGGGTTGGAGCACTCTTGTCCTTATAATTAATGTTGTCAACTAGATCCAGTCCTTGGAATGACTGGAGATCTACCCAGGGGGTTAGCTTTTGAGGCTCCCTGACTGGGGTAGGGGGACAGGAGATATGGCTTCCCCTTGCTGAATCCGTCCCATGCCAGGGGGACAGCAGACTGGTTTGGAGTGAGCAAGGACAGTGACAGCACCCAGAAGTGGCAGCGCAAGAGCATTCGTCACTGCAGCCAGCGGTATGGGAAACTAAAGCCTCAGGTCATTCGGGAGCTGGACCTGCCCAGCCAGGACAATGTGTCACTGACCAGCACTGAGACGCCACCTCCGCTCTATGTGGGGCCATGCCAGCTGGGCATGCAGAAGGTGCATTGCTGCCTCCTCATTCTGCTTCTCTAGCCCCTGGGGAAGAGTTGGGAGGGAGAGTATTCCTCTGAGCCCGTAGTTGGGAGAGCAGCCTCAGTCTTAGAAAGGCCCCTGAGATACTCCCTGGAGGAGGGAAAGTCATAAGGTTGTACCAGTTCAGGTTCTGGATAGCCAATGTCAAGAGGGAGAGGGACCCTCTAGGTGTCGTAGATGAGAGTGAGGCTTAGTGGGTAAGGAGCATTTATGCTTTTCGTGGAAAGCTTGCCTGGGTCTGATTACTGATCTAGTATTTTTGACTCCCCCAGATCATAGACCCTCTGGCCCGTGGCCGCGCCTTCCGAATGGCTGATGACACTGCTGATGGCCTGAGTGCTCCCCACACTCCTGTCACACCAGGTGCTGCCTCCCTCTGCTCCTTCTCCAGCTCCCGCTCAGGTTTTAATCGGCTCCCTCGGCGGCGCAAACGTGAATCAGTGGCCAAGATGAGCTTCCGGGCCGCTGCAGCACTGGTGAAGGCAAGTGTAGGGGCCAAGGCTGGAGGTTTGGCCGCTGAGACCGCTTCCACTTCCAGGTCCTAAGATCACCTTCGTGTCCTCAGGGTCGGTCTATCAGGGATGGCACTCTACGAAGGGGACAACGTCGAAGCTTTACTCCTGCCAGCTTCCTGGAGGAAGACATGGTGGACTTCCCTGATGAGTTGGATACATCTTTCTTCACCCGGGTAAGAAGAGCCTGGGGTGTCGCCCCATCCCCTCTGTCTCTGGATCCACCCTGACCTCACATATTTGCTCAGGAAGGTGTCCTCCATGAGGAGCTGTCCACGTACCCAGATGAGGTGTTTGAGTCCCCATCAGAGGCAGCACTCAAGGACTGGGAGAAAGTCCCAGAGCAGGCCGACCTCACAGGTGGTGCCCTGGACCGAAGTGAGCTGGAGCGAAGCCACTTGATGCTGTGAGTACAGGCAGTGGGGGAGGGGTGCAGAGGGAGAGTCCATCATTAGGAGCAGCTGGGTCCTTGGGTGCAATGCTGCAGCAGTCACAGTTGGACTGACTGGGGAACTGGGAATATAGCCTGACCCAGGGGTAGGCACAACCCTAGACTTTGATGCCCAGCTACATAAATTCCAGAGCCCAGGGGCTAGAGTCTATATGGAAGGAAGATCAAGGCCTGGTAAATCTTGTTGAGATGTAAAGCCTTAGTCTTGGCTCCCCATTCTCTCCCTGCCAAACTGCCAGCGGCTTGCTGTAAGAAAGAAGAGGGATGACTTGGGTGTCTCCATCCTTGGGAGGGCAGCAGAGACACAGAGCAGCGTTCTGATTCTGCCCAAGAGGGAGGACTGTCATAGGTTCGAGGCAGGAAGCGAACATGCTGGTCCCTTCCAGACCCCTGGAGCGAGGCTGGCGGAAGCAGAAGGAGGGCAGCACGTTAGCCCCACAGCCCAAGGTGCGGCTTCGCCAGGAGGTGGTCAGTGCGGCTGGACCCAGGAGGGGTCAGCGCATCGCTGTGCCAGTACGCAAGCTCTTCGCTCGGGAAAAGCGGCCTTATGGTTTGGGAATGGTGGGAAGGCTCACCAACCGCACCTACCGGAAACGTATTGACAGCTATGTCAAGCGGCAGATAGAGGACATGGATGACCACAGGTAGGTTGTGTTGGGATAGAGGCTGAGCTGGGGTTAGGAATCCAAGTCAGGGATGCGCCTCATACCTCTGTCTCACAGGCCCTTCTTCACTTACTGGCTCACCTTCGTGCACTCACTGGTCACCATTCTGGCTGTGTGCATCTATGGTATTGCGCCTGTGGGCTTCTCGCAGCATGAGACAGTGGACTCGGTGAGCCCAGCAACTCCTCCTGCACCCAGATACCTGGAGTCCAGACTCTAGACCCAGAGACTGGCTCTGGGAGGATGGAGCCCTCCACACTTGATCTGATCTCACTCCCTACCTTCCAGGTACTTCGGAAGCGTGGTGTCTATGAGAATGTCAAATATGTGCAGCAGGAGAACTTCTGGATTGGCCCGAGCTCGGTGAGGACAGGGCTGGAGATGGAGCTTGGAGGTGTCCCATGAGTCCTAGGCCTGAGGTCACAGCTGCTGTCTCCCTCTTCTCAGGAAGCCCTCATTCACCTGGGTGCCAAGTTTTCACCCTGCATGCGCCAGGACCCACAGGTGCACAGCTTCATCCTTGCTGCCCGGGATCGTGAAAAGCACTCTGCTTGCTGTGTACGCAATGACCGGTCTGGCTGTGTGCAGACGTCGAAGGAGGAGTGCTCGGTGGGTGTCCTACGCTGTCCACTCTTACTTCCAGATTCAGGCCCCACAGCCTTTCCTCTGCTTTTGGCAATGTGTGGAACCTCACTCGGTCCCTCTCATCCTCACACTTCATTCAGTTCCTGTGGAAGATGCTCATTTGACTTTAATTTGGTCTCAGTGGGCTGCTCTTTCAGCACCTGTCTGCATTATATCTTAAGTGGATATTGCTTTATTTGATGGTGCACACCTGCAGGTGCATTAGTTCAGATGCTGAAGTAGGAGGGTGTTTAAGTTCCAGGCCAGCCTGGACTATACTCTATGGACTCAAAGAAAACAAAACAAATGCAAAAGACTCACCCAAACTCTGACACCAGACATAGCTGATGCCGTTTCCTACTTCAGGGCAGAGGCTGTCTCCATGCCACTACTATGCCGCTGGGTTCTGGGGTTTTAACCTAAGAGCTGTGTGGAGGCAGGAGGCACTCACGGGGCCTTGCCTTTGATCCCTGACTGAGCTGGCATATTGCTCTGAACTGAGCAGAGCATGGGATCTGACTAGGGCTGACCCTGTGTCCCCACAGTCTACGCTGGCAGTATGGGTGAAGTGGCCCATTCATCCCAGTGCCCCAGACCTTGCAGGCAACAAGAGGCAGTTTGGTTCGGTCTGCCACCAGGACCCCAGGTGAGCACCATTGATTACCTTCTTCAAATACCCTTGGCTATGTCTGAGGGGTATGGAGGATTCCTGGTTTTGGGCAGGAGGGTGATATTACTATGGGACAAAGGCTCTAACCATGTGGGCTCATGCAGGGTATGTGACGAGCCTTCCTCAGAGGACCCTCATGAATGGCCAGAAGATATCACCAAGTGGCCGGTGAGCTGGTGTCTCATACTCATCAAATGGGGGAGGAGGCCACACCCTACCATTGGTGGTGCTGCAGACTCTCATCTTCTCACTGCCCTAGCCTTTGCCCAGCTTGTCCAACAAGGCTTGCCTTGTGAGCAAGAGAACTGGGTGAAGACTTGAGAAGCCAAATAGTAGTATTCTAGTTTGCAGGTAGCTCAGCTCAGGCTTTGGGTGTTATCTGCTTGAATGAAGGGAGGCCTGGTTTCTATCTGAGTCTTGTCTTCATCTTGGTCTCCAATAAGGGTATTAGGCCAAGAGTTCTGTGTGTGTGATAATGACCCCTACTCACTTGTTTTTCTTTCTTACCTAGATCTGCACCAAAAACAGTGCTGGGAACCACACTAACCACCCTCATATGGACTGTGTCATCACAGGCCGGCCCTGCTGCATCGGCACCAAAGGCAGGTGAGTGTGCACGAGCAGCTGGCTGGGGGAAGCACTTTTCTCCCTCCCCGAAGCCTGCAGTAACCTGTTCCAGCATAGGGAGTAAGACCAGGCCAGTGGAGGTGGGCGGGGCTGAAGGTGCCTGTAGACTTCAGCAGCCTCCATCTACAAGGCTGGGCACCCTCCAAACCCTGGCATGACCCTTTAGGTGTGAGATCACTTCCCGGGAGTACTGTGACTTCATGAGGGGCTACTTCCATGAGGAGGCCACACTCTGCTCTCAGGTAGGCCTTGAGGGCATGCCCCTCTTTGCCCCCGGCCGCTGTGGAGGCTGACTGGCCACTTTGCACAGGTGCACTGCATGGACGACGTCTGTGGCCTCTTGCCTTTCCTCAATCCCGAGGTGCCTGACCAGTTCTACCGCCTGTGGCTGTCCCTCTTCCTGCACGCTGGGCAAGTGGGACTGGGGGCTGGGTGGGTGGCCTCATTCCCCAGGAGTGGCGGGCTGGGGGTGAAAGAGAAGCCACCTTCCTGCTGAGTGCCCCTCACTGCCTACAGGATCCTGCATTGTTTGGTATCCGTCTGCTTCCAGATGACAGTCCTGAGGGACCTGGAGAAGCTGGCAGGCTGGCACCGCATAGCTATCATTTACCTGCTGAGTGGTGTCACGGGCAACCTAGCCAGCGCCATTTTTTTGCCATACCGGGCAGAGGTAAGGTGGCTTACCAGGGTAGGGACCCTCTGTGTGTGCCTGTGGCTGGTATGACTCCATCTGTGTTGAGATCAGTTGTGCTCTAAGAGGTGTGATGGCAAGATGAGGGCCCAAGCTTCTGGGGTGGGGGTGGGGAGACGCTGCAGCCCCACTAGCTCACAGCCTCTGACCCCCAACATCAGGTAGGTCCAGCTGGCTCGCAGTTTGGTATCTTGGCCTGCCTCTTTGTGGAGCTGTTCCAGAGCTGGCAGATCCTGGCTCGACCCTGGCGTGCCTTCTTCAAGCTCTTGGCCGTGGTGCTTTTCCTCTTTGCCTTTGGCCTGCTGCCCTGGATCGACAACTTCGCCCACATCTCAGGCTTCATCAGTGGCCTCTTCCTTTCCTTTGCCTTCTTGCCATACATCAGCTTTGGCAAGTTTGACTTGTACCGCAAGCGTTGCCAAATCATCATCTTCCAGGCAGTCTTCCTGGGCCTGCTGGCTGGCCTGGTGGTACTCTTCTACTTCTACCCAGTCCGCTGTGAGTGGTGCGAATCTCTCACCTGCATCCCTTTCACCGACAAGTTCTGTGAGAAGTATGAACTGGATGCTCAGCTCCACTGAAGCCGCTGTGGGCACCCTAGGACACCCAGCCTCCCGGGCTAAAGAGATGGTGCTGCCAGAAGCCTGACCTCTGTGCCTTGCTTGCTCCTGGGGTTGAGCCCTTCTACTGCTGGACACTTATTACATGAGTTCCCATGATAACCTTCTAACTAGTCCCCCGACGACCACTTCATGTGGCCAATAAATGGACTGGGAGCGTTTTAGCTGCCATTAAGTTGACCAGTGCTGTTTCTTTTCCTGATTTCTGGCTGGGAATGTAGGAGAGGCCACAGAGACCTTCGACATACAATTCCCGACATCAGCGGTTCTCAACTCGTGGGTTGAGACCCCTTTGTCAAACCTCTATCTCCAAAAATATCTGTATTTTTGTATTCATAACAGTAGCAAAGTTACAGTTTTGAAGTAGCAATGAAAATAATTATATGGTTGGGGTCATCACAACTTGAGGAACTGTATTAAAGAGCCATAGCACTAGGAAGGATGAGAACCACTGCCCTATGTCAGAGTTATAACTGGCTGCCACTGCTCTGTTAAGCCTCGCAGTGGGGCTAGTAGACTTGTTGGGACAGGGAGCTAGGGGAGTACAGGCATATCTCCACAGTAGGGAGCACCTTGCACACCTTGTAACTCATTCCTCACTCTTCTGAGTCCAGCAGAAACATGGCTACAGGGAACCTGTTAGATGGAGGTCTGAGGCCTTCAGTTCCACCCTGTCACCTCCCAGCTCCTATCACAAGCCCTGGGATGCAGGCTCCTGATTCCTCACAGCAGAAACAAAGCTAGCTGCTCAGATTGTATCACTCCATGCTATGAGGCCATGGCAAGAAAGGTGAGCAGTGTGGTTCCAGAGCTTAGGTGTGCCCTCATACTCTGGCACTTCCCAATACCAGTGTCTGCCCTCACCCCCCTCCAGTATGGAACAGATCCAGCTCACCCACAGAGTGGCTTTCTGATTTGTTCAGTTATGCTGCAAACAGGTTTATTTTGTAGGCTGGGCACACAGCCACATAGTATCTTCAGGCAGATTTCATAGGAAAGTGAGGGACAGAAGAACTTTCCATGTTAGAGGGTTCCAGGGATCCTGCTGACAGCTCCACCCAGGCAATACAGAGATGCAGCTAGCCCAACACCAAGGGAAGGGTGCCATCTTGTGTGGGAAAGGTTGGCTCACTCTGGCTGGGGTTCACTTCTGCCTAAGCTTCTTGATGAAGGAAACCTCATCTCGATTCCGGATGCCATAACTGAAAACGAGAAAGGCACAGTGTCTGACCCACAGAAGGATCACCGGGGCTTACACAGGATCAAGAACAATCGGGTGAGGATGGCTATAGCCTTCTTCCCCCTCCACACCTGGTTTCTTTCATGTAGCTCCAGGCTGCTGTGAGAACAGCAGGGTTGTTTCCCTGCCCTGCATTAAGTGGGGGCCCCAAGGAAATGCACACAAGACAGTCGGTCCAGCCAGGGGCCTTCCTATCTCAGCCCTTTGGTGGAGCCCAGACTTACTCTCTGAGCTTCTTCTTGTCCTCTGTGAGCTTCTCCCCAGCTGAGGTCAGATGGTATGTCCTCCACACATACGACCTGCAAAGAAGGGACTTAAGTGATGCACATACTAACCCCAGGAGGGTGAACTGAGCAGCTGGGATGACAGAGGCTTGCAGCACCAGGACAGATAGGTTCCTTGTCTGGACATTTCCCTACATGATGTATATGGTAGGCCCAAGGCAGTTGCAGGGGGTACCAAACATATCTTGCTAAGGAAATAGGCGACAATACTGAGAGTCAGGTAACAGGATATTTGATCCAACAACACCTATGTGAGGAGGGAAGGGGCCACTGACAGGTACACCATCTATAACTAGGGATGCGTTAAGGTGTCAGGTGTTTCCAAGTGAAGACATCCAACAGTGTGGGTGACATCAGTGAAAGGGTATTTTAGAAAGGACAACTGGGGCAGGACCCTCAGGCACAGAATTACCCAGCCTGGAAAGCTCTCCTGACATGGGGTCATGGCAGCATCACTACTTGGTAGAGGAGCATTGGTGTTATACACAAGAGGAACTGAAAGCTGCCTCCTTGTAGTACCCCACACAACGCCAGGACTGACACAGAGAAGGCACTGTTGCCTCACTCACCAGCTGATGTGCTGAATGCCTCCTTCCCGCTCCTGCTTCAGCTGCATGTACCTTTGGATAGCCTTCTTCAGGTCCAGGACTGTGGCATTCTGTACGACCACCACAGCTGGAGCCATGGACACATATGGGAAAAGATACAGGAGAAGATCCATAGGAGAATCCACACACCGAGCCCCAGGCAATGGGAGAAACCCAGGGCTCTGCCCTGTTGGGCAGGGTGGCTGTGTGGCTGTCCCAACACACCCAGGCATGGAGTTTCTCACAGACTAGCTCTGCTATTATCTTGTTGCTATGAGAGCTCAGGCTTAAAGAGAAAGATGGTTGTGGCTTGAAAGAGAATGTCCCCATAGGCTCCTATATTTGAATGTTTGATCCTCAGTGAAGCTGCTTGGAAAGGTCTAGGAGGTTCCAGCTCTTTAGAGGAGGTGTGTCACTGGGGGTGAGCTCTGATGTTTCAATAGCCCACACCATTGCAGTTGGCTCTGTCTCACGGCAGTGGACCAGAATGTAAGCTCTCAGCTACTGCTCCAGGACCATGTCTGCCTGCCTGCTGCCCCCATGCTCCCTGCCATGATGGTCATGAAGTCACTCTCAGGAACTGTAAGCCCCATAAATATTTTCTTTTAGAAGCTGTCTTGATTGTAATGTCTCTTTACAGCAAGAGAAAAGTAACTAAGACTGTGGTACTTACGCATTACCTCTCCATCCATCTTGCACACTCGGACTGTCATTGCTTGGCCATATTCCAGTGCAATCTGAGAATTGACCTCTTCTAAAGTCACCTAGGAAAGACCAAAGGGAGGTGGAGATGCTGACTCTTAACACCCCGACAATAACAATGGAAACCAAGCTGACAGTGCCCCAAAGTTGTGTCCTGTATTATGAAGAACATAGATATAGGGTTCTTGCCTGCTATGGTTAGGATTTTCTATTTAAAAAGTCCCCCAAGGGAGCAAAGAACAGGCATGGGAAGAGAGCTGCACAAGGGAAGAGCACTGGGCCTGACAATTCTGAGAGTCCTACATCAAGTAGTGTCATATGACTAGGTTGAGGCAGGGCAGGGGTACAAAATTTACCAGCTACCAAAAACCAGTAGTGACAAAATAGTTTTTGTTTTCAGGCAGGGATTCACTATGTTACCTTGGCGGGTCTGGAGCTCTAAGTGGGTCAGTCTGGTTTTGAAGTCACAGAGATACGCCTGTCTCCGACACTCCCCCCTCCCCCACAAGTGCTGGGATTAAAGGCGTGTGCCACGGTCGCCTGGTGGCGAGAGATGTTTTAATAAAACACCGAGGGAAGTACAAGTTGAGAAAGTGGTGTAACTCCGTGGTAGAGCACTTTCGAATGTTTAGCATTCGAAAGGCTCCAAGTTTGATCCCCAGTTCTGTGCGAACACAGACGTTAAATTAAAACACCCATGATGGACAAGGTCAAAAAATTAAAGAATCACTATGCCCACGCATATTGATGCTTGAGGCAAATGGAAAAGACCAGGCACACTGCTCCTGAATTAAAATCTTAGTTTTTGTTTGATCCTAACTTTTCGCACTTGCGAGGGAGTGTTTTGGGGTCCTCTCATCCCCAAACTTGGCGCTTATGAACAAAAGTGTCTTTCGCTGGTGGGACCCTGTTGCGCACCTGGATCGGAAGGTCGCAAAGCAGCGGGTCTTGCACGACCATGGCGAGACCTTCTTGGAACACGTCTACGGCCTCGGAATGTGGCAGTGCTTCCTCATCATCCTCATCGTCCTCAGGCACTTCCGGCCGATCCGCAGGCTCCGGGTCTTCCAGGGTTGCCAACTACCGGTAGAGTCTTGAGTCTTGTTATTCCGTCGCTCCTCCTGCCGGCCCTGCCTTCCGGCGCATGCGCAGTGACCGCGCCACGCCCCCGGCGAGGCAGTTCGGTCATTGGTGCACTGCGTGACTTCAGTGACCAATGAGATGTGCGAGACCGCTGATTAGGCTGGAAGCACACAGAAAGACGGCTATTGGCCGGGTAGGACGGGTCACGTGCCTAGTGTAGGAAGCCCGGGAGCTACGTGCAGTCACTCGTATCTTTGGTTGTAGAACTCAGTCTGGTCCACTGTGGTCGAGCTGCAGTCAGTCTGGTCTTCTACCTGGGCTGGTCGTCAGGGAGGGTCAGTACTGCCATCGCTTCGTCCAAGACACCTGTTTCTCTCCCACCCCCACCCCAGCACAGCGTCACTCAAAGTGACGCTAGGAAGTGGGTGCCTCCTGCTCCTCCGGGTCAGCCTTTGCTACTGTAAGGGAAAAGGCCCAATCAAAGAAACACCCTGAGCAGAGCCAACGAAACACAATTTGGCCCTGCAACCAGAACCAAAGAAATGCTCCCTGACCCTGAAACCAGTGCCAAAGAAACACACTTTGTTGCTGGAATCAGAGCCAGTGAAAGAAATACACTGTGATCCTAAAATTAGAGCCAAAAGGCTAAAAAGGACCAGTGAAAGAAACACACTTTGGCCCTGAAACCAGAGCCAAATCTGACCCTAAACCTGTGCAGAAAAAACAACCAATCCCTGAGCACCAGATCTAGTCTGAGTCCAGGGATTGAAATCTGACCAATCCCCACCAAATCTCCCTGGAAATCTCCCTGGGAAAACTGCACCCTCTAAGAATCCCTATATAAACCCTGTGTCTAGTCCTCCTGTGTCTGTGTGGCCTCCCTGGCTGTCCTCTGTCATCCTGGCAGAGGCAGCCACTCTCCTGGATTCTTCCCTCCCAATAAATCTCTTGAATGAGGTTTAGGTGAGATCTTCTTTCGTTGCTTTTGCCAGCACAGAGAGGAAGCAACGACCCTGAGTGGAGCGGGCAGAGTGAAGTTGTTAGACTCTACCCTCCCGGGGACTGGAGCCGAACTGTAGCAACTTCGCCAGGGAAACCCTCTCCTGCGGAGCAGAGCTGACACACTGGAGAAGCCTTTCCCTGAAGCAGGGCTAACCTGTGGTATTCCTTGGCTCCCGAGTACCAGAATAGCTTTCCATCTGAGCTGTAACATTCAGGATTCAGGATTCAGGATTCTGCCATCCCATCCGAGCCTCAAAATGCCTACAGCTACCCCTGTGTCTTTGTCCCCTGCCAGGTCTCAGTCACTCAGGGGTTCTGCCTGGGACTCCATTCCAAAAAGTGGCCAGAAAGGTTCACTTTAAATCTAGTGAGATTGAGCCGGGGCATAGTAGTACAAACCTTTAGTCTAATCTGTTGGGAGGCAGAAGCAGGCAGAACTCATCTCTGAGTTCTAGGCCAGCCTGGTCTACAGAGCTAGTTCTAGGACAGCCACACTACAACAGGTAAGTAAACCCTGTCTCTGAAAAGCAAAACAAACCAAAAAATCCAGGCGGGACCTGTAGTACTCCTGTGTAGGGTGGCAGTGCCAGGCTCCCATCTGCTCAGCACTGTCTCTGGTCTGTCTAGTGTTCTTTCTATTGCCTTTTCACACCAGTCCCTGTAACAATTGTAGCACCCAGTTTTTTGTTTTGTATCCTATGTGTATGGTGCTTTGTATGCATTTATTTCTTCTAAGCACTATGTGTGTGCAATGCCCACAGATGTCAGAAGAGGGTGAGAGGGTGTCAGATGTAGTGAGATAGCCACCAACGCCTGGCTTCGTACATTTTTTTAAAATGATGGCTACTGTATTTAAAACTTCAGCTCTTGCTGGGCAGTGGTGGCACACGCCTTTAACCCAGTACTCAGGAGGCAGAGGCAGGAGGATCTCTGAGTTTAAGGCCAGCCCACTCTATAGAGCAAGTTCCAGGATAGCCAGGGCTATGCAGAGAAAAATCTGTCTTCAAAAACAAAGCAGAAACTCCAGCCCTTGTACTAAGCTTATTCTACCCTTTAATCCCAGCAAGGGAGTGGGGGTGGGGGGAATCTGTTCAGAGCCCATCAGGGTTGCAAAGCAAAGGTGAAGAAACTAAACCAACCAACCAATCAAATAAACAAAATCCCTCTATAGTATAGATTAATTTGGCCCTAAAGAAGCATAAGTTTGGCCAGGAGGTGGTGGCGCACACCTTTAATCACAGTACTCGAGAGGCAGAGGCAGGTGGATCTCTGTGAGTTTGAGACCAGCCTGGTCTACAAGAGCGAGTTCCAGGAGAGCCTCAAAAGCCTCAGAGAAACCCTGTCTCAAAAAACAAAACAAAATAAAACAACCCCTCCAAAAAACAAAAAACAATCAAACAGACAAAAAAAAAAAAAACCCCAAAAAACCCCCCAAAAACCAAAAACCAACCAAACAAACAAAACCAAAAGAAGCACAAGTTCTTTTGTGTCTATGACATTTTCATCTGAGATGTCATTTTAAACATACTGTTTCAGGCAATTTTGGCTTTGTTGGTTGTGTCAAATTTTCTGTCTTTATCATCAGAAAAGGCAAACTAGATTTTGAGATGAATGGTCTCTTTTCTTTCCTATGTTTTCCTTTCTGTGCCGTCATAATTTTCATGTCCTATTCTGCCTCATATCTTTACCTGTTCTCCATATGTCCACCGTACACATTTGTGAAGCAGAGTCTGTTACGAGCAGTTTTCCAGCCAGCCTGGTTCCACAGCCACATCAGCCCCAAATAAAACACAGAGGTGCTATATTAGATATAAAGCTGTTGGCTTGTTACTAGTGATTCTTATTGGCTAGCTCTGTCTTAAATATGAACTCAATTCTATCAATCTAAGTATTTCCACATGGTCTTATCTTACCAGAGAGAGGGTCTGGACCTCTGCTCTCTTGGCCCTGCATTTTGACTCTTCTTATTACATCTCCCAGAATCCTCCTTGTCTCCTAGTCCCACCTATCTTGCTTTCCTATTTGCCAACAGTGCTTTATTCATTAACCAATAAGAGAAACATACTTACAGAATGGCATCTCCCACCATCTCCTCTTTTCTGTCTAAAATAAAAGGAAGGGTTTTAGCCTTAACATAGCAAAATAGATAGCAAAACAGTTATCAAATAAAAACCACAGTTAACAATATTTAGTCCATTAACATTTAGCAAGATTTAAAGAAAATATTTAATCATCTATTCTATCTTTGTGAGTCTAAAGTCCTATATGTAACTTATATTTAATCCTAACTAAGGAAAACTATAACCATAACTATCTGTCTTCAACTCCTTCAAAGACCACAGGATAGTATATAACTCTAGAAATGACAGAGACATCTTGTTACCTGATTAGTCATCTGAAGTTTTTTTGTAATGTTTTATCTTTAGCCTATAGGCCATAGTGTGTCTGGCAGACTCCTCAGCAAAGGAGGAAACTTTAAACTGTCCACCTGTATTGGCAGTTTGCAGTCACTTTTCTCTGTGTCCTGTAGACTGTCTGGCAGACTCTTCCATGAAGCAGGAACAGCAATGTCCATCTTGTTTCAGCAGTCACTTTTCTATAGGTCCTGCATGTCCAGTTTATACAGCATAAAGTCAAATAGTCCAGACAAGAGCAGTATCTTGCCCAAATGGCTAGTCTTTCCATATTGAAAGCAAACTTCATAACATGTTTCTTTGATGTCCATTTTCCTTTCTGAAGCAGGTGGTGTTGTCAGGAGCAGTTGTGCCTCTCTGTCAAGAAAGACCTTAAACCATTTTAAATGCCATATTCTGTAGGTCTTTGAAAGGTTTGAGAATATTTATTTATCTCAAATATATCTCTGTATATCTAGAAATCCTAACTAACATAGCTATAAGTTTTGACTATTATAGGTAACTATAATCTGTACTTAAATTATACATTACATTTTAAAATGAGCTATATAAACACAATACCTAAACAAGAGGATAATTTTATATATCACAAAATTGACCTTAAATTGTATCAATAAATAAAATTACATTCCAAAACAAAGTATTCATTTCTATACCACAATCCCCTTTTTACCTTTAAAAAGAGATTGGTTGTGATCATTAACCATTTATAACCAACCCCATTTAAAAGAAAACAAACATTTATAAGCAATATTTGGGAATTTGGGTGTCGTTCTTTCTAAACTATTTCCTTCTGGTAGGGGCACTGTCTTGGGGATCCTAAAAAGGCACAGAAATCTGGCTGTAGTGGTCTGTAAGTCTTCCTTGTCCTAGCTGTTTTGAATGTTGGATCATCTGGGACACTGTTTTAGGGGGTCTTGCTTGATCAAACCATGTTAATCTGGAAGGAATCTACAGCTTTTTATTATCTGTGAAAACAAAATAGAAATTCTTTTCCCCAGTAACCTGTCCTTAGACTTAAATTTGGAAGTCAAAGCATCACACACATTTATTATTATATTTGTCTTTGGGACACTAAAAGACAAGTGTTAAAGGAGCTCTGACCTACTTTGAGGGAAGGATAGTGTGTTTGTGGGTGTGCTGGGATAGTTATCTCACACAGAATTGTGAACTTATCTTCACTTGGAAATTAAGCATGATGTAAGGATATGTGCTTGGGTGTCAAGCTGACAAGAGGTGGACTTGTAATGATTAATATTGGTGGTCAGCTTAGCAGGGCAGAGAATCACCTGCGACACAAGTCTCTGGTTTATCTGTGAGGTATTATTTAGGTCATACCCTTTGGGCATGCCTGTGGTGGATTTTCTTAAATCTGATACCTTAACTACTTGGCCATTCTGATATCTGGGATTTTCTTGGTTTCATTTGTTGAAATGCCAAGACTTACCTGGAATGTGAGCCACACCTTCTGGTGGCAGTTTAGATATTAGTATGAAGTGGTCTGAGGGAAAAGAACTTGCTTTTTGTCTGCTTGCTTTTGTGTTTTGTTCATGAGTTATCTATTCTGCTGCTGTCATTGTCCCCACTGTCCTCCGGTGACACTGGAACTCAGCCTTTTCAGTGTCTAATGCTGATTGGAGCCAAGTGTTTCTCCAAGAATTCTCTTGATCTCCAGTGCCAGAGTAGAGCTGTGGAGGCATCTAGCCTTGAGGACTGAGCCTCTCCAGTGTGCAGGCAGCTGTTGTTGGATACCCAGACTGTATCAGGTAAACCAATCTAATACAACTCCTTTAATATGTATCAATCCTATGGGTTCTGTTCCTCCAGAGCTCCTGGCTGACACAGATGAATGTACCACTTTTTACATAAAAATTCCATTATGTATTAGGCAATGAACAGTAGAAAAGGAAATAAAGATAATGGAGAGATGTTACTGTTCCATCTAGTCAGCCAGCTGAGAGCCCAAATGACTGCTCATTCTTCTAAGTAGTGAGGTTTCAAGGAGGACCAAACCAATAATAGTAATTCATAAAAATAGTAACAAATGTGGTATTCACAGAGGGCTTATAGCAAAGCTCTAGAAGATCTATTTTAGTTAGTGGTTCATGTAATATGATTTATTTCCTTTCCCCCAACCCCTCCCTCCCTTCTCATTTTTGAGACAGGGTCTCATGTAGCCCAAAGATCTAGAACTCACTCTGTAGAGCATCCTGACTAGCTAGCTCCTACGTTCTGGGATTATAGGCATGAGTCACCATGCCCAGCTCACTGTCTTCAGGGTGGCTTTCAGGGTGGCTTTTCTAGCTCTTTTTTTTTTTTTTTTTAATCTAATAATCTTGCGTGAGCTTAAAATACAACAACTGTGCTTGGGGACTGGAGAGATGGCTGAGCAGTTAAGAGCCCTGACTGCTCTTCCAGGTGATTCTGGTTTGATTTCCAGCACCCACATAGTGGCTCACAACCAGGGATCCAACTTCTTTTGATTGACCTCCAAGGACACCAGGCATACGTGTGGTGCAGAGACATATATGCAGGCAAACATCCATACACATAAAACAAAAACAAAAGAAACAAAAAACCCCATTAAAATCGAGTGTGATGGTGTTCACCTTTCATCCCAGCACTCAAGAGGCAGAGGCAGGCAGATCTCTGAGTTTGAGGTCAGCCTGGTCTAGGCTGAGTGCCAGAACTGCTAGGACTGTTACACAGAGAAACCCTGTCTTGAAAAATAAAAAAATAAAAAGAAAGAAAAGAAAAACAGAAACCAAAAACTAAATAAAAATTTACAAAAGTGTCTGTTCACATGGACATCTGTGAGTGAGAGAGGTAATGATCTCCCATTTCAAAATCCCTGTTGTACTGTTTGCTTTTCTTTCTATTTGTGTGAAAAAAATTTATCTATTTGCCTGCCTGCCTATCTATCTACCTACCTATCTATTGTTTTTTGAGACTTTGTTTCTCTGTGTATTTTTGACTGTCCTGGAATTCAACTTTGTAGACTAGGCTGGCCTGGAACTCACAGAGAGCTGCCTTCCTCTGCCTCCTGAGTGCTGGGATTAAAGGCGTGCCCTACCAACCGACCTTCTTGTTTGTTTTCCTTGAGTGAGTTGTTACTTACATTTAACACTGACAGGGCCAATGCTGTGTCTCAGAAAAACCTCCAAGGGGAAAAACCTAGAAGGGGTTCTGCTGAAGCACTGCTCTGTAACACACCCTTGCCGCCTGTGCTGGTCCTGTGGGGGTTCCTGGGAGGACAGTGCACACTCTGTCAGTCAGAAGATAAACATCTACCGTCTCTGAATGGCGATGCTCAGTGTCATAGAGTGAAAACATATCCCCCTTCACTGTTCTCCGGCTTGCAGCAGATGGCAACAGGCACCTCTCAGCTCCAGGGAGGCCAGTAGCTCTGTGATGCATTTGTGGTTTCAGATGTGGGTGGCCCGTGTCCGCCTGCTGAGACTTATCTCCTGGATCAGGTAAGGGGCTTTGCAGTTCACACAGGACAGTTGGCAGTAAGTCACCTCCTAGCTGGGGTTGCCTGCAGCGCTCTATGGCACTGAGAGGATGCACCTCAGAAGGTGAGTCTATGTTTAGAGCTCCCCTCTCCTCAAATCAACATGCGGTAAGGTGTCCCCGGTGATGTGGGAGACCCCCGGTGACGTGGGTGACACCCTCGTTGGACCTCATCTCCTGCCCTGGTCTTGAACATCTCCCAGAGATAGCATCTCTGCAGAAATAATCATGAAATGACAAACTAAAAATGTTCAGGGCTGGAGCGGTGGTGGGGGTGATGTCAGTGTGTCCATGCCCTGAAGTGACAGAGGGAAGGACAGAAGTATGGCTGATTGTGGAAGAAGCTTGGCTTTCTCAAAGCTTCTTTGATTGAACTGACTTTTTTGGGGGACAAAACCTGACAGCCTGGGCCCAGGATTGGTAAAGTCCTTTAAACCCCTAGATATTTTGAAAGCTTCATGGTAGAAGATGATATGGAGGTGGCAAATGTGGGTGAAATTCCAGAAGGGTAGCTTGGTGGGGTTGGGAGCAGGGAGAGGAGGGTGTGTGTGGGTGAGCAGCATTCTCTGTTTCTGGGTTACTGGGCTTCGGGAGGCTGTTTTGCTGGGACTTCCCCTTTCTTCCCTAACTTGGTCTTCCCAGGACACTGATGCCCTGGGCTTACACTTGGCCAGGGCTCAGCCTCCTGCGAGTCAACTACAACCCATGACTCCCACTCTAGTGAAAAGTCCTGGATATCCCCAGGAGCAGGGTGGCTTTGGTAGGGACATGAGAGGGCACTTTTGTTAAGGAGTTGTGCTTTTGCAAGAGACATGTATTACCAGGGCCTCTCTCTGAGTTGCCCATCTGGCTTAGTTAGCTTTGCCTGCAGGTGGCTTCAGGGGAGGCCCCTCTAATGCAGGGCATAGGAGGCACTTCCTCGTAAAGGCAGTGGGAGTAGTAGGGCACCGTTTCCTCCCTCCCACCCACCCTTCTAGAATCAGTACAGCTGCTTGAGCCCTGCCTGTAGCGGGGACCTCTTGCTCGGGTGCTGAGTGACACAGCTGGCTGATCCTGGATGCAGTTGTCCCATCAGGCAATGAAGTGAGGCTGGAAGGTGGGCAAGTGCTTTAGGACGGGTAAAGAAGCCAGTTGGAGGGGCAGAGTAAGAATGCCCAGAGGAGCTCCCTGGCCACCTCCCCACCAGCTTCCCTGTGCTATCCAGAGCCCCACTGTTCTCTTCCCTGGTACACCCGCCACTTTTCTATCCAGTCTCATGTGAGTCCAGCCAAGTGTTGCCTTGGATCCCCCTCAGTTGTCCTTCCTGCAGGAAGTATGTGGGAAGGTGCTTCTGGGGGCTCCCTTCTTTGCCTTCACGTCTCTGCTCCTTCCGGTCTGTCTCCTTGGTACTCACCCAGTTTGTCTGCTGGCCCCGTCCTTCCGGCTCTTAGCATTCCTGCTCCATCAGTGTCATCTGTGTGCTCACACACCCTGAACACAGCAGGCTCTGGGATCCCCCTCCCCCTGCCCTCCATAGAGGAGGTCCTCACATTCTGTGGGGTTTTCCAGAGGGGAAGCTAGATCCTGTGCCCACCGCCAGCCCCATTTCCTGGCACAGCTTCCATATGCCACAGACTCCTGCTGCTGCTGGAGGGTGGGGTGTCTCCCTCCAGAGAGAAGACACCACTGGACAAGGTTTGCTTAAAGAGCAGCAGCTTCCCATCCTCCTCCATTTCTGTGGGCTTTGGGGGTGGGCAAGGGAATAGGGAGTTCCCCCACCCCTGTTAAGACAGAAAGCAGGGCCTGGGGATGTAACTCAATTGGTAGGTGCATGCGTAGCATGCCCAAGGCCCTGGGCTCAATACTCAGTACTGGGAGAAAGGAAAAGAGGAGGTGGATAGATGGCTTAGTAGTTAAGGGCACTTGCTGGGTGGTGGTGGTGCACAGCACTCAGGAGGCAGAGGCAGAGGCAGGCAGATCTCTGTGAGTTCCAGGACAGCCATAACTGTTACACAAAGGACCTGGCAGAGTATTACAGTACTTCATGAGTGCATGTACGCATGTACACACACACACACACACACACACACACACACACACACACACACACACAGAGAGAGACAGACAGACGGACAGACAGACAGACAGGCAGACAGACACAGAGACAGAGACACAGAGCAGGGCTTGGCTGTGGCTCCTTGTAGAGTACTTACCTAGCTCTGTTCTTGACTACAACTATATTGTTGTTATTAGTATTATCAATATTTTTTTTGTTTTTGTTTCTGAGACAGGGTCTTGCTCTGTGGCTCTGCCCAGCTGACCTGGAACTCACTTTGTCTCCCAAGTTGAACCGGGACCTAGGATTCAAGATAATCCTCCTGCCTCAACCTTCAGGCCTATATAACTGTGCCTGGCTACAGCATGGTATGTGCATACCTTTATTTATTAATTAATTTATTTTAAATGTATTTATTCTTAGAGCATTGGTGTTTTGCCTGTATGTATGTCTGTGTGAGGGTATCAGATCCCCTAGAATTGGAGTTACAGACAGCTGTGAGCTGTCATGTGGGTGGTAGGAATTAAATCTGGGTCCTTTGGAAGAGCAATGCTCTTTAACTGCCCAGCCACCTCTCCAGCTCTATATGCTCATATTTTATAGTATATGGTCCTGTGCAGCAATCAGTGAGGGAATAACACATTTGAAGTGAAGCTGACTTGTTGCATGTGCCATCCAGCACCGAGCAGCCCTGTGCCGCTAGGCTAGCTCCCAGGCAGGTAGCCAACTCTGGTCAGGGAGGGTGAGAGGCAGAACCTGTATGGAGATCCTCCTCTGTTTCAAAGTTTTTAGGGCAGTTTTTAGGGCAGTATATCTTTCATTGTAGTCCAGAAAATCAGGGCAGGTAGGCTAACAGCAGGGCAGGACTTAAATCTCAGAACATAGAAGAGGTGGGGTTCTAATCCAGCCTAATGACTCTAGTTCACGTCAAGTTGACATAAAATTAATCAGGATAAACCTTGTCTCAAATAAGAAGTAAAAAAGAGGACTTGGAATGCAGCTCAATGGAATAGTATTAAAGTACTTTGTGCATGAATGTATACACATGTGCATGAATGTATACACACACACACACACACACACACACACAGAGAGACAGAGACAGAGAGAGAGAGAGAGAGAGAGAGAGAGAGAGAGAGAGTAAGGCTTAGCTGTGACTCCTTACAGAGTATTTATCTAGCTCTGTTTTGACCACAGCTCTATTGTTGTTGTTGCTTTGGTTATTAGTCTTATCATTTTTTTTGAGAGGCTAAGGCTATGTCCTCACACTGTGCTGGGCGGTGGGGGAGGGGGTGAGTGGGCTCCAGAGCAGGAATACATGCCCAGGAGGATCCATTCCAATATGGTGGGTGTTGGTTTCTCCAGGTTCTCAAGGTTCTATAGACTGGTGTGTCTGGGGTGTGGTCAGACATTTTTGGTCCCAGCCCAGCTCCTCTTCAATGATCAACAAGTGTTCAGTTGTCTACCTCTGTCCTAAATACCTGGCCCAAGGTCTGTCTGTCAAGGAACGGAGTCCTTGTGTCACTGATATGTACCAACCTGTGCTGGTAGAGTTTTGGGGGAGAGGGGCTTGTGATGCCCAAGACTTTGGCCTCGTTGGTGAAGTCAAGCCCCAGCACTCACACCTTGGTCTCAGAAAGTTCCTGGATGGTGTGACAGTTTATGGGATCACTTCTCAAAACAGAGAGTCACATGCTGGGTTAGTCTCTGGGTTCTCTGGGGTATCTGTTTTCTCATCATTAGCAGGTAGTGACCCCACCCTTCCCAAGTCACCCAGTGCAGATGGAGGGATCCTGTGGAGAGGAAACTCTCTCTGCCCACACAATGGCTACATTGCATCAGGCCATTTCCAAGGGCTCCTGCCTTTGTGTCTGACTAGAAAGGGGGTACACTGGGCTGGGAGTCACTCTACTCCCTACTCTCAAACCATCTGCTCACGGGTCGGGTTGTCCTGAAGTCTGTGTCAGTTCTCTGCTGGAAGTGGTGGCAGTGCTGATCCTCCCTCCAGGTTCTGTCCTAGGATCTGCTGTCTCACACCCTGGGAGTACATGAGAGTCTTATCTCATCCCTGCTCTGCCATAAGAGCAGCCATGCACCTGCCTGGAGAGCTTAGTTTTTGTGTCCTTGGTGACACCTAGAGGTGCTGGCCCCTGGAAGGCCAGTGCTGTGGCCTCTGTGTATGTGTGTTTCCTTCTTCCTTATCACGAATCAGGCTTGTATAACCAGGGTGGCCCTGCTTCCTGCTCAGGGGCTATCAGCCAGCCATCTGTAGATGTAAATGGGTGACAGGGCCTCAGTAGTCACACAGCCAGGCACTTCCTGAGGTGTAGCTTCTGGTCCCCATCCTCTCCTGGCTCGTCAGGGACCCCAGGGCTCAAGGTCTTGCTTTTCTCAGGGGCTTCCCTTTGTGGAACAGCTGAGGACTGTGCATGGCATGCAGTTTGGGAAGAGCTGTCTGTTTTATAGACACCTGCTGCTCTCTTCCCATATTCCCCGGGGCAGAGCTCTGTTACTCTATGTCAGGAGCGACAGGTAAGAGAACGCAGAGGTTTGCCCTGTGACCCTGCGGAGAGGCATGGCCCTCTATGTCACTCTGCTCCTGCATTGTGAATGAAACGCCTTTGGCTGGACAGTTTTCAGAACCTAGGTAGAGCTGGGCATGGTGGCCCACACCTTTAATCCCAGCATCCCAGCACTCAAGATGCAGAGACTGGAGGATCTTTGAGTTCGAGGCCAGCCTGGTCTACAGATTGAGTTCCAGGTCAGCCAGGGATACACAGAGACCCCATCTCAAAACAAACAAGCCAAGACAGAAAGTGCAGGTATTGCAGAGCATATGCAGGTATTGACAGCATATGCCGCTGTCAGAGCCTGGGATCCAGGAGATCTGAGTCTGAGGGGCAGCTCAGTGCTGAAGGCACCAGGCTTTGGTTGGGTCAAGTGTCTTTTCTAAGCTTCAGTTCATCACTGAAGCTGGAGGGCTGTGCCTTGTCCTGCCCACAGGGCAAGGTAAGGACACCTGCTGTGCAGAGTGCTGAGGGAAGCAGGTCTCCCGTGGGGTGCCTAGCACAGGGGGATGCTTCCCACAGGGGACACCTCCCACAGGGGACACCTCCCACAGGGGACACCTCCCACAGGGGCGCCTAGCACAGGCCCCTCAGTTTAGTCTTTTACAGGTTGGACCTTGGAGAGGATGGCAGTGAAACAGGCCCTGGGCCCCTGGTTCCTGATCTACACCTGTGTCTGCTTTTGCATCTGCTGGGGAGTCCCTGTCCCAGAACAGGGAACAGGTGAGGGTTGGGTGCCATGTCTTTCTGAGGTGGCTGGATAAAGTTAGGAGAATCGAGGACAAGTTGTCATCTGTGACAACCAAGGGGAAAACATGGGCCCAAACACTGCTGGAATCTGTTCTCTAGTGTCCCTCCATCTCCCACCCCACAAAGCTCTGAGGTCTGACTGGCCCAGGTACCATGGTCAAAATCCAGCCATTCCCAAGCTCTCACCCTGCCCCTGACACATTCCCTTGGGACTTTCTTTGGAGTTTGTCTGATCAGATCCTCCCCACCAACCTCATCTCTGCCTTAAGGCCCTATGTGTGTTCCCACCATCCCCAGGGCCGAAGGCTGGGACATTCACCTGCTTCAGCAACAGTCTTTTCAGGATTGACTGCCACTGGTCGACTCCAGAACTGGGCCTGGCATCCAGGGCCTGGCTTCTCTTTACCAAGTGAGGATGAAGGCCGGGCCTGCTCAGGGAGGGTACAGGGTCCCCATGGTGGGGGCATCCATGATGCTAACACGACCTTTCCAGTAACCAGGTGACCAACATCAGGCACAGGTGCACTTTTGGGGACAGCGTGTGTACCCTCATGCTACCCCCTGAGGAGGTGTTGGTGCCAACTGACAACTTCACCATCACTTTACACCGCTGTGTCATGGGCCAGGAGCAGGTCAGCTTGGTGGACTCACAGTTCCTGCCATGGAGACATGGTGAGTGGGACAGGCCTGCCAGGAGTTGCCTTGTTGCTTGGCTCTGAGGCTGTGGCCTTGAGCCTTTGACTCTGCCTTGAGAATCCTTGCCAAGCAGGGCTGGAAGCAGATTGCACCCTGGGAAGGGACCACAATGGCTGCTGCAGGGCTGGAGTTTGGGCAAAGAATGAGAAGACATGGCCAGCTGGGGGTAGAGACTACCATCTGAGCTACTAGGAATGCACTTTAATAACAGCAGAAATTACTCTGGGAAGGCAGCAAAAAGAACTTTCAGCAGCCAATTGTGCAGGAAATTATCTTGTGGGGAGTGGGTGCCTTAAGGAGGCCATCAACTGCCTTTCCCCAAAAATGAGGTCCCTGGTCTGAAGAGCCTTGACCATGACTTCTTGGGACTGTCCTTGATCCCGGTTCTAGCTATGCTAAGGACACTGGGCTTCTCTTTGTTTCAGTTAAGCTGGATCCTCCCTCGGATTTGCAGAGCAATGTCAGCTCTGGGCATTGTGTCCTGACCTGGAGTATCCATCTTGAGCTGGAGCCCTGGAAGCCACACCTCAGCTATGAGCTGGCTTTCAAGAAGCAGGAAGAGGCCTGGGAGGTAACATGGTGGTAGCTCCTGAGGCCTCTCCCCTGGGACTGGCTAGAGTCAGTGGTGAGAACAGGCAGAGGCAGAGTTAGATGCACATGTATGTACTAGCTACATGCAAACCTGTGCTTGTGTGTGTCTATGAACATAGTGTGTGAGTGTGCCTATTTGTACATGTGTGTTTATATGTGTGCGAGTGTGTCTTTGCTTTGTGCTTACATGGGTGAATGTATACTGGAGAGAGGTGTAAATGGGGTGAGTGTGTACATGTATCCATAGGTGTGTATAAATATGTGTGTGTGGGCTTGTTGGTACATTCATGTCCATTCTTTAGGACCCTGCACTCAGTCAAATGCTCCCAACCCTGCAGCAGGCCCGGCACAAGGACCAAATAGTTGGGGTGACCTGGCTCAGCCTTGAAGCCGTCGAACTGAATTCTGGTTCCATCTACGAGGCCAGACTGCGTGTCCAGATGACTTTGTCAGAGGAGGAGGATGACATGACAGAGGGGGAGTATTATAAGAGCCATTGGAGTGAGTGGAGCCAGCCTGTGTCTTTTCCTTCTCCTCAGAGATGGAGACAGGGTAGGTGCTGTGTGGTGGCTGCTTTGTCACAGCCTGGGCTGAGTCTTTGTTCCTTGGTTCCTTCTGTCCCTCCCCCATTTCATCACCCTACAGCCTGCCCCTTGTTTCTGAGATGAGTGAGGAGTTCATAGCTAGTGGCCACCATTAGGAACAAGGGTATCTGGGACTGTGTACTGACTGAGGCTGGACAAACCTGGTGTCCTTTGTGAGTGTTGGGCTGAGCCTACATGCAGTGATGACCACTGGGCATATGGCAGGTGGGAAAGGAGGGGTACAGAGATTACCCCAGGAACATCAGAGGTATGACACAGACCCAAGGCTCATCCTGAACTCTCTGCTTTAACTCAGAGAACTAAAGGTGACTTTTTCCCCCCATGTGGACTTAGGGGGACATCCTGGCACTGAGAACTGTTCACAGCTATGGACTCTTTCTGTCCACAGGCCTCCTGTTCCCAGCCTGGCAGTGGCCGGAAAGCATCCTTGTTGCTGTGTCCATCTTTCTTCTGCTGACTGGCCTTATCCACCTTCTGTTCAAGCTGTCACCCAGGTAGATACCCGTGTGGTTGTGAGTGTGTATGCGTGTGTGAGAATGAATTGTGGGTATGCATGTAAGTGTGCTGGGGTACACATGTATTAGTATATATCTGTGTGAGACTGGGGAACCACAGCTGCCTGTTTATGGCACGGATGTGATCTCCAGAGCTATTGGCCTCATCTGAGAGCTAAGCACATAGCTGGTTGCTTCCAGGCCCTGAACCCACTACCAGAGATCAGTCTATGAAGGACACAGGCCATGGTGTAAGTATGGGCATTAGCTAGAGCCGGCACAGTGGTCCACATTGACTCCTGTTCTGGGATTTGTCCAGAAGTTTTATGTGTTTATTTGATTTGATTTTTGATAGGTATTACTGTATTGCCCACTTTGGTCTTCACCACGTGGGCTAAAGTGATCTTCATGCCTTAGCCTCCTGGGTAGATGAAACAATAGGCATGTCCTTTGAGGGCAGGTCTGGATGTAGTGGGCTGGCATCTAGTAAGTAGAAGGGAGCTCCGGTCTTGGCAGTGACCAAGCTTTCTGGCCTGTGGCATTGGGAAGGGCTTCTATCTGGGTCCCTTTGGACTTGACTTTTCTATTTTGGCTTCAGGGTGAAGAGACTTGTGTACCAGAATGTCCCCTCCCCAGCAGCCTTCTTCCATCCTCTCTACAGTGTGTACAATGGGGACTTCCAGGTGTGTGCGGGGGGGGGGACTTCAGGGAGGTGGGGTCAAGTGTGGCACTACAAGGGGCAGAAACGGCCTAGAAGTCTGCTTGTGTGTGCTGAGTCTGGGCTTTCACTGGGGTGTGTGTGTGCACGAGCAAGCATGGGGACCTCGTCTGTGCTCCCAGCCTCTTTTGTATATATATATAGCAGGCTTACATTTGTGCCCATCTCTAATGGGCACATATTTGGCTGTATTTTGGTCAACTTACCATAGTGCAGTATGACGGACTGTGACACTCAGGAGCTTTTTGTGGAGGCTCCTGGACCCTCTGAGAGACAGTATCCTTTGGGAGGCCACCCCTCCTGTTGCTATGCAGAGGCTCCATACTGTGTCTCTAGTATTGTGTGTCACTGCTTTTAGGGGAGTCCCTATCTGTCTCTGCTGGATGGCCCTGGAGAGCATTCTGTCATCGTTTTGTTTTGTCTTTGGCACCTGTCACATCTTTCCCTTTTTCTTTGGCACCTGGTTCATGCTGCTATAAGCCTGTGACCTCCGGCTGGAGGAAATCTGGGCTGTGCGGGGAGGAGGAGGCTGCAGCTCCGAGAGTGAGTCCTGAACGTTCTGCCTGAGTCTTTCTCTTGCCCCCTGCTCTGATGCAGACTTGGACAGGGGTCCACAGAGCCCTACTGCAACCAAGACAGAATGGTGTCAGCACTCGGTCAGGAGGCTCAGAGTCCAGCACCTGGGAGGCCATCACAACTGTCACCTACAGCCCCGCATGCCCTGTGCAGTTTTCCAGCCTGAAGTGGGAAGGCACAGGCCCTGGCTTCCCAGGGCCTCCAAGCTTAGAGTATGTGTTGCCGGCAGGGTGCCCGGAGTTGGAGGGACAGCCGTCCGCCTACCTACCCCAGGAGGGCTGGGCCGCTCTGGGCTCTGTCAGGCCGCCTCCTCTAGACTCAGACAGGGGTAGCAGTGAGTATTGCTTCTTGGACTGCTGTGAGGACTGCCACCCCTTAGCACACCAGGACACACCCAGAGCCTTGAGCTCACACAGGCTGAGCCTGTGAGCCTTCCTGTATCCAGCAGGGCCTGACACCTACCAAGGGATGTGGGCATTTTCCTCTCAGACCCTCAGATGGCACCATACTCAGTCTCAGCATGTCTCAGCCAGATGCACCATGTCTGTTTTGGGGAGGTGAACTGAACTAAAGGCCCCGGAGCTGACCCTTGGTGAGCATGGAACTCCAGAGGGAGGCAGCTGTGCAATGGTCAGAGGCCATGTGGATGGAAGCGGCAGGCTGTTTGCCACCGCTCTGCTCTGCCTGTGGTGGGGAGGCCTCCACACTCAGCATCTCAGCGACTTCCTTCTCTCCTCTTTCTGACTTTGTCCCAGTCCTGAAAAGAGGGTGTGACAGGTAGCCTGGTCTGTCCTCATACCCTTACAAGGTTAATTTAGGCCAGGGGGACACTGCAGAGACATCATGAACAGGTGGAGTGTCCCTTTTCTGTGCCTTCCCACTAAGACTGAAGGTGGTGTTTCTGACTGTTCCAGACATGGATGCCTGGGGTTGGGAAGAACGGTGGGGCTTTGAGCAGGTGGGGTTGGAGACTCACTGAATGATTCGAAGAAATCTTACCCATCTGTATTAATTACTTTTTTGTTGCTGTGATAAAACACCGTGACCAAAAGTACCTTATAGAAGAGTTTATTTTGGTTTAAGGTTCCAGAGGGGTAGGAATACATCATGGTGCAGAGGCTTGGCAGCAAGTGGCAGGCCTGGCAGCAGGAGCAGGAACCTTAACAAAAAGCATGGGGCAGAGTGAACTGGAAGTGATGTTTTATTCCCTAAGCAAGGCTCCACCTCCTAAACCTTCCACAACCTCCCTAAAAAGTGCCACCAGCTTGGGACAGATTGTTCATCCCACAGGGGATGTTCTCATACAAACCACCTCACTACCTTCTGTCCCCAACGTCCCACTGTTCCTAGGAGAGAAACTGAAGCAAGGGCCACTGTAGAGTCGGAAGTGGCTATTCCTCAGCAGCCATGGCCTGGAAGGGGCACCCATTCCCCTACTTCCTGTGGGGTGGTCCAGAGGCTATGATGGGTAGACTAGAATATGAGTGTTCTTTTTCTAGGCCTGCCCTAATAGTGTACGAACTGGGTGCCTAATACTGGAGATTTGTTTTCTCTCTGAATGAAGTTCAGAGATCTGGTATGGAAATGCCAAGGAGGCCATGCGCCCCTGGAGGGAAGGGTTTGTTTCAAGTCTTGTTTTACATCTATTTCCGACTGAGCAACCTCTTCTGTACTGAGACTAGATGCTATCCCAACAGCAGGGCAGAGCCTGCCTCAGACCCTTGTGTGTGAGCTGATTTGTGATCTGTGATTTGTGATCCAGAGAGCAGAAACTTAGGTTGTGCGGGTGGATGCATTTGTACAGATTTGGAGCTGAAAGCACTGATCTGACAGGAGTCTTCTTATACTTTGAGGTTTTTCAAAGGGTAACCATGGAAACAATGGTAGTGTGAAGTTGATTTCTGAAGCTGTAACAATATGCAAGAGATAGCCAAACTACTGCATGGCAGGCATGCTGAATGAGTAGGAATGGGGCAGTGGTATAGAGTCAGAGCTGGTGTTTTGGGAGGGCTCACAATGCTGACCCCATTGGGATACTTATCAATGAAATAAAGTCTATAACAATTTTGACAACAGCTCAAATCCTATTATACTAAAAATCAGTACATTAATTTTTCAAAGAACCTCCACAGAAAAAATCTTTCCTCAACCCTCAAGACCTATTATCCTTCAATGTGCTCACACTCGGGACAACCTTCCAGAGGGCAGGCCGTGACATGGCTTTTGCTTCAAACCTTATTAAACAGAGTTCATATGGGACAGAGACTGGGCAAATACAAGGTATGTAGCCAAGCCTCTGACTGTCGCTCAGCCCTTACAAGACAGCAGAGAGTCCACACAACAGAGGAACCCTGCAGAGGTAAAGAATGTGGCAAAGCAGCCATGGCTCAACCCTTCCTCCATATCAGGGAATGCGTGTGGAGAGAAGCCATACGGATGCAAAGGCTGTGATAACCCTTTACCTACTGAGCAAGCCCTAGACAGCTCAGTTTACTTGGGAGAGAAACCCTATGAATGTAAAGAGTGTGCGAAGCCCTTGCCCACACACACACAACATCATAAACATTACCATAAACAACACCATAAGACCCACAGTGTAGAGACACCCCACAGGTGTGAAGAATGTGGAGACATCCAACATTCAAGCTCGAAGAATGTGACAAGCATTTAAATTTTTTTTTTATTTTACTGTGGGTGTGCATGTGTATATGTGTGTTCTGAGCACATGCCACATTAGACTGGATGATGGCTGAGGCCAGAAGAGGGAGTCAGGTGTCCTTGGAGCTTGAGTTACAGAAGTTGTAAGCTACCTGAAGCATGTGCCAGGAATTGAACTCAGATCCTCTGGAAGAATAGCAAGTGATCTTCCACTGAGCCATCTCTCCAGCCTTCGGTAAAGGTTTTTAAATATTGTTCATGCTTTATTAAACACCAAAGAGTCCACACAAGAGAGAGACCCTACAGATGTAAAATATGTGAAAAACCAGCCAAATGGTGGTGGCACACATCTTTAATCCCAGCACTTGGGAGACAGAGGCAGATGGATCTCTATGTTCAAGGCAGGCCTTGTCTACTGAATGAGTTCCAGGACAGCCAGGGCTACAAAGAGAAACCTGGATCAGATGGTTGTGGGTGATGGGAATAGAACCCCGGGTCTTCTGCAAGAGCAATAAATGCTCCCAACTACTGATCCAACTCAACAGCACCATTGTTTTGGTTATTTTTAAAAGGATTATTTTACTTTTATGTGTATGAGTGTTGGCATATATGTGCCCCGAACAGCAGAGCAGTCAATGACGAACTCGTGAACACCTAGGAGGGAATGGAGAACAAGGGGTACAAAGGATGGACAGAAAGGCAGTATTCTGATCAAGCTGACGAATTTTATTTCCTTGGGGGAGGCTTATAAAGGACTGTGGGCAGGATGTGAGCAGGGTTTGCACATAGCCAGGGCATGGGCACTGGCACGTAGCCAAAGTGAGGAGGTCAGTAGAAGGAATGCCCTAAGTTGTTTAGTTAACCTGTAATTGGCTGTAAATTGCATCAGGAGAGATAGCCCTGAGCTATTCTTTAACTGGCTGTGAAACCACAAGCCTGTACCTTGGAATGTTTTGTACCTTGGAATGTTTTGCTTAACATTCTGTTTATTTCTTTAAGAGGCAGTAATTTTCTGTCTCAGAGACCTGAGGTTGTGGTTCCCAACATGTATGTATGTGTAACATGTGTGTGCTTGGTGCCTTCAGAGGTGAGAGGAAGGCATCAGATTTCCTGGAACGGAGGGTACAGGTGGTTGTGAACCACCACGTAGATGCTGGGAACCAAATCCAGGTCCTCAGGAAGAGTCAGTACTCTTAACCACTGAGCCATCTCTCCAGCCTCATTAGCGCTTCTAAGTAATACAATATATTAAATATACTCACCAAGCTGAACAAAACTCTTGACCTTCTTGTGCACGGCTCACTAAAGTTTGTCGTTTTTTACTAATATCACCTTGACATGCCAAAAAGCTATAGCCACTTGTAACCTCCCTTCTGTATATTTTTATTCATCCATCCACTCATGGTCACTGAAATTGATTCCATCCATGTCTTGGCTACTGCAGTGACACTGACTTGAATTAATGTCTGCTGTCTACATTCAGTAGTGGGATTGCCACACTCTCCAGCCATTCTCTTTCTAGTGCTTTGAGAAATTTCCATCTTATTATCCTTAATTTTCCTTGTGGGAGACACTGATGATTAGTTTTTCAAATGCACAAATTTCAATGGAAGATAACATGGCATACGAAGCAGAGAATCACGGCACAACAAAACACTAGAGACTGGCCAGTAGGAAACAAAGGCTTATAGATTACTTAAAGAATTAAAAATAACCATTTGAGAGATGCCCAATGAGCTGAAACACTGAAAATTGAATAAAATGAAGCCTGTA